>CM045768.1:72082192-72559692 GCA_025200525.1 Camellia lanceoleosa
GTTATGATGTTTTTCCATACAAAACGCTTTACGTCAGAATCTCGAATATGTGTTAGTGCCTCCACTTCGACCCATTTCGTGAAATAATCCATCACAACAATTAGGAATCGCCTGTTGCCCGGGGCTCGTGGTAACGGTCCAACGACATCAAGGCCCCATTGAGCGAATGGCCAAGGGCTAGTGATAGAATTTAACTCCTTGGCTGGCAGGTGATTCAAAGGGGAGAACTTCTGACATTGACCACATTTCTTGACATAACACTCGGCGTCAGATCGCATAGTTGGCCAATAGTACCCTTGCGATATGGCGCGGTAAGCCAGAGAACGTCTGCTCGAATGGGTACCACAGCTACCTTCATGTATTTCAGACAAAATTCCTCGATTTTATCTGGGTGAACACACTCTAAGTACGGCTCGAGGAGAGATTTTTTGTAGAGCCTCCCCTGCGGATCCAAATAGTATCGGAGGGTTTTGTTTTGGAGTTTGTGTGCTTCTTTGTTATCCATCAGAAGCTGTTCTGAAGACAGGGTCCATCAAACTTGGACTTGGTTCGATAAGGTTGACCTGAACTGGTTCTGAAGAGGCAATGCTCGGTTCGGGGATAAACCCTACTTCAATTGTCCGCTTAATTTCTGAGTTGATAGAAAAGACTAGGTAAGCCAAGGCGTCTGCAAGCGTGTTTTGATCCCAGGTTATTTGATTCAATTCATGATGGTCGAATTTTGCCAGCAAAGAATTCACCGTTTTCATGTAGGCTTCCATACGGTCATTTTTGGCTGCGTATTCCCCCTTCAATTGGTTGATGACTAGTTTTGAGTCACAAAAGATAAGCAGATGCCGAGCACAAAGAAGAAGTGCATTTCGTAAGCCGGTCAACAATGTTTCGTATTCAGCTTTATTGTTCGATGCTTCGAAACCCAGTTTGATAGCCTGCTCGATTATTGCCCCATCGGGAGCCATGATCACTACAACCTCTGTAGCAACCCTAATTTTCTTAAGTCATTATTTATTATTATTATGATTATTATTATCTTATTTTATTTTTGACTTTATTAATTATGTGGTCACATGAGAATTTAATGTGATATTTAATTAATTTAATGTGTTATTTAATTAATCTAAATATTTATATATTTATATTTGTTATATATATATATAAAAAGAGGTGTTATATATATATATATTATCTTATATTTATATTTATATATATATATTATAATTTGTTGTGTAATATTATTATAGTTTATTAAGTTATTATATATTGAGATTTAGGTTTATAATATAATATTATTAGGTTATACTAGCTCTTAGGTTATTATATATATAATAACATAGAAGTATTCAACTATGTTTAGGAGATCAAAAGAAAAGAGAAGAAAGAAAACAAAAAAAGAGAGAGACCAAGCCGTAAGAGAGAGAGAGAGAGAGAAATCAAAGAAGACAGAGAGGGACGGCGGCAAGGAATAAAGAGGGAAGGGAAGAAAAAGAAAGATTAGGGTTTTGTTTTAGTGGCTCTATTAGTTTTCGAACTATTCTATGATTTTCAATAAAATATTGTGAGTACAAAATCCACTTCCCTTGATTTATGTTTAATTCTTTGTTTTTTTTATTTATTTTTATTTATTTGATATTAGTTTGATTTTGTATTTACATAAAAACGATAGATTGATTTTAATTATTTTGAGTAATAGTGTATGTAAAGTTTAGGGTTCTTAGATAATTGATTAATTTTAATTACTTTGATTAGTTGCGTATGTAAAGTTTAGGGTTTTTTGATGATTGATTAATTTTAATTATTTTGTTTAGTTGTGTATGTAATGTTTAGGGTTTTTAGTTGATTGATTGATTTTAATTATTTTGATTAGTTGTGTATGTCAGATTTAGGGTTTTTATATGGATTTATTTTATGGTTGTAATCACCCTCATGATTATATGAAACTAAAATTAATATGGTTATATGAAATTAAAATTAATTAAGAACCTATAGATAAATTCCTTATACTCCACCATGACTCCATGGATTGTTGTTTTATTTGAGTGATGGTGAGAAAGAGTATATAAAAAAAGTGAGGATTATGAGATTTATTTGAATGCCTTATGCTTGGCGTTGTTATGTTTATTCTCATGAGTGAAATGTTGTGTATATATATTGTTGCCTCGTTCTTATGAGTAGACGAATGCTTTGATTTACGCGCGTACGTATATGCTAACCATCCGAGGAGTGTGAGTCAAACTCGGGACGATATCCCCGTGCAAGTTTGGCATCGGAGCGGTGTTAGGTATACAAGAGGCACATAGGATATATGTGTAGGCCAGAAGTGGACGACCGAAGTGGTGGAGTTAAGGTACAAAGAATTTAATTATGAGTTTATTAGTATAGTGTGAATTGTATTGATTTGTACATCTTGAAAAAATAGTAAACGATTTCGATAAATTATGAAATTTGAGCAGAGGCATGTATACGTGATTCTAGACAACTTTTGTGTTTTAACTTTTTATTAAAAAGATCGATTAGAACTTATAATCGGATAATCTTGGTTATTATAGTTTTGATTTATTTTAGCAATGCAGATTTTAGAGGCTGTTTTAACCCACTAAACAAGCTCATTTTTATTGGTTTCGTGAAAAATGAAGTAAAACATTATTTTGCACACTTTTCTTGTTTTGAATTTTTCCAAAAAAAATCATCTTAGGATAGTTTCTGTTCGTTTTCAGTTTCAGATTTTTGGGTTGAAATTTGTCTAGGTTTTTATATCAAGTTTTTCTCTCAACCTGTTCAGTTTCTGTTAAATTCGTTTGTGTCGTCTTTTATAAAATTTGATTCTGTACAACTTTTGTTCTTTGAGTTTTGGTCAATTCGAATTATTTAAGTATGAAACGATGCATTTTTATACTTCTTCAACAAGTTACCTATGATTAATTTATACTAACTTTATTTTTTTTTGCAGGATGGTGGGTCTTACTAACTTTTCATGCAAGGCTGACCCACTATATTTTTATTTCTATTTTGTTTATTTTATAATCAATTTATATTTCGTTGTGTACAGACAAGAAACTAAATGCCACCGTATCTCGGGAAACTACACATTCGTCTCGGTGCGGTTGGAACTACTTGTCTTGTCCCGTAGTAAGAGTTTAATATATATATATATATATATTTTTGTGTCTGGTGGACACGTGAGTGTTAAATCTTGTACTCATACCAGTATACCTATATACTGACTCGTTTTGTCTCTCGGCAACTCGGGTGTGTTCTGTTTGAGCGCAGCCGAGCTTCCTTTGCAGGATTAATTGGGGCTACGGTGGTGACGTGGAATTACTTTAGTTGTTGGACTTGTCATTTGGATTTCTTTTGTTTTCTTGAGCTTAGGGTTGATATTAGTTTATGTATTTATTATTTTTTTTATGACTTTAGTATTGGAATAATTTGGCATGGTTTGTAACCGTACTTTATTTAAGTTTTTTAACTAGTTATTGCTACCTTAATGTTGAGGTATTAGTTAGTTATGAAATTATGGTGGATGGTTTGGTTGGAGTTTAGTTTTTTGTTTCACCCCTAGGATTTGGATGATGGAATATTAATTGGGGTTTAGTCCTAATTTAATATTTAATTGTCCAAATTTTGGGGCGTGACAGTTTGGTATCAGAGCTCTAGGTTAACCTAGACTTGTGAGAGTTTAGGTGATCCTCGGATTGTGGAAACATGGGTTAGCTAGTTCAGTTTGGTGGTTGAGTTTATTCTAAGCAGTTATGAACGAATTCTTTTTGTGTATTTAACTTGAAGGTATAATTTGAGAAGTGCTGAGCCAAATGGCACAGAGGAAGAAACAACTACTAACGCCAAGACAACAAGTGATCGTATTCACGAGGCAACCAATACGGTGCAGGTTAATGTAGGAGAGATGATGGCTCAATTACTTCAGGTTGTGCAGAACAATAATCAAAGTCAGCAGGGAGATCCATTTGCAAAGAGAAACGAAGATTTTGGTTCTTTGGGGGGTCAAAAATTCTTTGGAGATGGAGGACCCATTGCAGTTGACGCTTGGGTTCAAAAATGTGATATGGTGTTTGGTCGTATGCAGCTCACTGAGGTCCAAAAACAGGAGTTGGCGACACATCAGCTTGAGGGAGCAGCCCTATTTTGGTGGAACTCGTGGAAGGAGGGTCTAGATTTGACGACTTTGACTTGAGCAGATTTCAAGACTTGTTTTGACAGGAAGTTTGTTCCTGCTGCCATTCGGTCTCAACTGAGTGATGAATTCTTCAAGTTGACTCAAGAGAGTAAAACAGTGATTGAGTATGTCACCAAGTTTAATGAGTTGTCTCGTTATGCCCCTTACTTGGTTGACACGCAGGAGAAGAAGAATGAAGAGTTTATTAAAGGATTAAATCATTACCTGTCTAAGTCCCTTATTCCCTTTGATGCTGAACCGTGTGACAGAGTTCTTAACTTGGCACTGAAGTATGAGGAAAATGAGAAGCAGTTTAAAGAAGGGAAGGCCAAGGTCGGAGAGACTTCTAGAGGGAGTCACTTCCAGCAGCGGGATGGGAATAGATACCGACCCTATGATCAAATGCATAGGGGTCAGCAGTTTCAAAGGCCACAACAACAGGGTAGTCAGGGAAATTTCAGACCTCAGGGTAATTTCCAGCCCCAAGGGCATTATTATCAGAGACAAGGTGGTCCGCGCCCACAGGGTTATCAAGGACAGCGGCAGCAAGTGCCACAGTTGGGTTATCGTCCTCCCGTACCTCAGTTGGAGGGACCCCCCACCTATCAGAGCAGTAGCACCTCAACCAATCAATAGGAAGTGTTTTGGGTGTCAGCAGTTAGGGCATGTAATCAAGGATTGCCCTCAGAGACAGCAGGCGCGACAGGGTCAGGCAGCTCTAGCCAGGGCATTTGCAGTGATGCCAGGAACTGACAAAGTGCAAGGTACTTTTAATCTCTTTCAAGAACCCATTAGAGTACTCTTTGATACTGGTGTCTCTCATTTCTTTATATCTAGATAGTTTGTAGAAAGAGAACATATTGTAACTACCTCCTTGTCTAGACTTATTCGTGTTGAGACCCCTTTAGAAGGGGCAGTTACTCTTTATGAGATGTGTAAAGATTTTGAGATTGACTTTGTGGGTAAAGTCTTGTATGCAGACCTAATTGTTTTAGTGTTTGAGGGGTTTACAATTATTTTGGGTATGAATTGGCTACAAAAACACTTTGTGACTCTAGATTGTGCTAGAAAGACTGTAAATATAGATATTCCCGGTATGCCACGGCTTACCCACACTTCTAGCGATGGAGAATAGTCAATGATGATGAGTTTTCTATGCTCAGTAGAAATCCCTAAGCAGGATATTAGTGAGGTAGATGTAGTACGTGAGTTTGAGGATGTATTTCAAGAGATACCTGGACCTCCACCCCGACAGGTAGTAGAATTTTGCATTGACTTAACGCCAGGAACTGCACAAATTTCTAAGGCGGCATACAGAATGGCACCTAAAAAGCTTATGGAGATGAAGAAACAGTTGGAAGAGATGCTACAGAAAGGGTTCATTCATTCAAGTAACTCCCCGTGGGGAGCACCTGTGATCTTTGTCTCCAAGAAAGATGGCACTCTTCACATGTGCATAGATTACAGGGAGTTGAACAAGGTGACTATCAAGAACAAGTATCCGCTACCTAGAATTGATGATTTGTTTGATCAGTTGAAGGAGGCAGCTATGTTCTCTCAGTTTGATCTCAGAACGGGTTACCATCAGATGGGTGTGTTAGAGGAAAGTATACCGCTTACTGCTTTTCGGACCCGATATGGGTTGTACGAATTTCCTGTAATGCCTTTTGGTTTGACCAATGCTCCTGCCTATTTCATGGACTTGATGAACAGAATTTTTCAACCGTATCTAGATAAGTTTGTGATTATCTTCATAGATGATATCCTGGTGTATTCTAAGAATGAGAAGGAACACAGAGAACACTTGAAAGTTGTATTGCAGACTTTAAGGGATCAACAATTATACGTGAAGTTCAGTACGTGTCATTTTTGGGAGAAAGAAGTTCAATTTTTGGGGCATGTTGTGTCCAATCAGGGAATAACGGTAGATCCTGAGAAAGTTGTTGCTGTCAAAGAATGGAAGCAGCACATGAACCCTACAGAGGTGAGAAGTTTTTTAGGGCTAGCCGGTTATTACAGGAAATTTATAGAGAAGTTTTTCCACTGTTGCAGCACCCATGACCAAGTTGACCCGCAAGAATATGAAGTTTGTATGGACAGATGATTGTGAGAAAGCTTTCCAGCAGTTAAAGCAACGGTTGACTACAGCACCAGTGTTAACTATACCAGTACAAGGGGAAAAGTTAGTAGTGTTTACTGATGCAAGTGGAACTGGGTTGGGATGTGTGTTGATGCAGCATCAAAAGGTTGTATCTTAAGCTTCTCGACAGTTAAAACCTTATGAGAGACGATACGCTACTCATGACTTAGAGTTGGCAGCAGTTGTTTTTGCGTTGAAAGTGTGGCGACAGTACTTGTTTGGGGAGCACTTTGAATTGTACACAGATCACAAGAGCCTCAAATATCTTTTTTCTCAAAAAAATTTGAACATGAGGCAACAGAGGTGGGTTGAATTCGTCAGTAGTTATCGGGGAAATGAAATGTGGTCGCTGATGCACTTAGTCGACAACATGGGATTATAGCTTCTTTGATGATTCAAGAATGGAAGTCCTTGGAGTTAATTTCGATACATGATGTTCAACCAATAGAGAGTGCTGAAAGGGCATACATTGATAGTTTAACCGTACAGCCGACGTTACTGGGTAAAATTCGTCAAATGCAGAATTTAGATAGGTTTCTCGTCAGCAAGCTCGATGACCTTGCAGTGGATTTGATCGATGATTGTCTTACTGATTGGTCTGTGGACTCAGATGGGGGATTGCGATTCAAGGGCAGGTTGTGTGTTTCTAACATTGTTGAATTGAGGAAAGAGATTATGGATGATGCCCATAGGTCCCAATATACCATTCACCCTGGTGGGTCTAAGATGTATCATGACCTGAAGAGAACGTTTTGGTGGGGAGGTATGAAGAAAGATGTAGGAGAGTATGTTTCTCGATGTTATGTGTGTCAACAGGTTAAGGCAGAACACCAACGATCGTTTGGACTTTTGCAGCCTCTTGAGATTCCAACTTAGAAATAAGAGTACATCTCTATGGACTTCATGGATGGATTGCCATGGTCTAAGCGAGCCAATGAATCTATTTGGGTAATAGTGGATCGATTCACCAAGTCTGCTCATTTTATTCCTATTAGTGTTCACCGAACTGCGGATAAACTAGCTAGGCTATATATTCGGGAGGTGGTGCGACTTCATGGCGCACCAGTTTCTGTAGTTTCGGATCGTGATCCGTTATTTGTGGCAGAATTTTGGGAGAGTTTTCAGCATGCTTTGGGTGTTGGGTTAGACTTGAGCACAACTTATCATCCTCAGACGGATGGGCAAACTGAGCAAGTAAATTAGATCTTAGAGGATATGTTGAGAGCTTGTGTCCTCGATCTTAGTGGTAGTTGGGAAGAACACTTACCATTGGTGGAGTTTGCTTATAATAATAGTTATCACTTCAGTATCGGGATGGCACCTTTTGAGGCTTTGTATGGGAGGCCATGTCGATCACCTGCTTGTTGGATGGAGGTAGGAGATGCGCCGTTGTTGGGGCCAGAGTTGGTGAGAGAGACCATAGAGAAGGTAAACATTATTCGGGAACGTATTAAGACTGCACAGAGTCATCAGAAGAGTTACGCTGATAGAAAACGTAAGGGGGTTGAGTTGAATGTTGGAGATTTTGTGTTTTTGAAGGTCTCATCGATGAAGGGTATCATGCGATTCAAAAAGAAGGGAAAGTTAGCACCTAGATTTGTGGGACCATATGAAATCACTGAGAGGATTGGTAATGTGGCTTACAAATTAGCTCTACCACCTGCTTTAGCTATGATTCACAATGTGTTCCATGTATCTTTATTGCGGAAGTGTGTACAAGACCCTTCCCAAGTAGTATCACCAGAAGTGTTGGAGATTAATGATGATCTCATGTCTGTAGTGTGACCGGTTACTATTCTAGACCAAGATGTAAAGCAGTTGCGGCGCAAGAAAGTGAACTTGGTTAAAGTGCAATGGAGCGAGGATGAGAATGATATCACTTGGGAATTAGAAGAGAAAAGCACTCGGAACTTTTTGCTTAGTACTCTCTCCTATTGAATCTCGGGACGAGATTCTTTTGAGGTGTGTATATTGTAGCAACCCTAATTTTCTTAAGTCATTATTTATTATTATTATGATTATTATTATCTTATTTTATTTTTGACTTTATTAATTATGTGGTCACATGAGAATTTAATATGATATTTAATTAATTTAATGTGTTATTTAATTAATCCAAATATTTATATATTCATATTTGTTATATATAAAAAAAAAGAGGTGTTATATATAGATATATATATATAATCTTATATTTATATTTATATATATTATAATTTGTTGTATAATATTATTATAGTTTATTATTGAGATTTAGGTTTATAATATAATATTATTAGGTTATACTAGCTCTTAGGTTATTATATATATAATAACATAGAAGCACTACTAAAAAAAGGGCATATTGCAACGTTTGTTTTGTGGCGTTTATGGAAACGCCATTATAGATTCATTACACACAGCGTTTTGAAAACATTGTCTTTGATCTTCGTTAAACGATGTCGTGTTGGGCCAATTTATTAACACCATCCTGGACTCCGTCTCTCACTTTCTCTGCCTCTTCCACAACCCCGATTTGAAGCTCAAGCACTCTCTCTCTCTCTCTTCCAAAACTCTCGATTTGAAGCTCAAACAGACAGACTCTTTCTCTTGCTCGCTCGATCGATTGCAGATTTTGCATTGTATGTTCTTTGTCAATGTTGATCGAAGCTCGACAACTCTCGATTTGAAGCTCAAACACACAGAACTCAACCGCAGTAGTTTGCTCTGGCTATTCTTCATCAATCGCAACGATCTCTGTTCTTCACCGATCTCGAGGCTAATCGAGTGAGGACGGGCACCAGATGGTCCAGACTTCGATCTCTTTGTTTATTACTGCAAGCACTGCAGATCTCATGTCCTCATCATTGGTTCGCTTCTCTCTCTCTCTCTTCGTCTAATTCATCTCAATTCACCTTCACCTACTTCTCTATTTGAATCTATCTATGTTATCTACTTACCTATATATACACACATTTATATGCACTAACTTCATTTCCACACACACAAAAAAACTAAACAATATTGGATTATCATCTTTGATTTTGTTATTTAGAGTGTTTGTGTTTGTGGTTTTTTTTTTAAAAAAAAAAATTTATTTTGGTTTTTATTTTGGTTTTTAACTTGTTGAGACTGCTAGTGTTTGTGTTTGTGTTCTTCATCAAAACCGATTTGTTCTTCATCAAATTGCAGATCTAAAATCCAAAATCCAAAATCGATTTGTTCTTCATCAAATTGCAGATCTAAAATCCAAAATCCAAAATCGATTTGTTCTAGCTGATCTCTCTTGCTCTTATCTGAGGTACATTTTTCATTCTCTACTTTCTCATTGTCCAATCTGCTGATTAACTCTGTAATTTTTTCATTCTTTAGTTTAAAAAAAAAGAAAAAACACGTTTATATAATTTGTGATGATCATGCTATTCTATAATGTGATACCAATGGTGAGACAATGGTCCATTGGTAGGGCCCATATGGATGTTTTCATTTGTATGATCTTGTTGGGTTTGTGTCTTATATTTCTCTGGGATTCATATAGTTATGGGTGTTTTACATGCATTTTAATTTGGTTGTCACTACAGGAAAAAAGGCGTACCATAATAATGAAGAATACTTTGTATTAGTATAAAGGAATGTGGCGGTTGGGCATGTTATTGTGGTTTTATTCAACCGTTGCATTGCTAGCTTTTGGAATCATTTACAACTTCATCTACAACAGCGTTGGATGTGCTTTGACTTCCCTTGAACAAGTTCGTCATAACCTATGTGATTATGTTTGTTTGCATTTTTTAGGTTGAAGGAACTGACCTCTAGAACAAAGTTATAAATTTGTATTAGTTTTTCGTGTTAGTTTATTTGAAAAATGGTAGTTCATGGTTGGTGATGTCTGTAGGCTCTTCTATCCCCTGTATTAGTTTACTTTTTTTTTTTTGCAAGAGCTTTTATACCATTGCTATGCTCTTTCTCCCAGTTGTCTGTTTATTTTCCCAGTGTATCTGTGAACTGACATACTTTTTGGTTTGCGTTTAAATCCAGTTCAAAAACTTTGCTTCTTGAATAACTGACTAGTCATTGGAAATGAATTAATTAATCATCAGTAGAGTTACATATGTGATCTGAAAGAACATAGCATGTTTAGCCATATGATATACTAAAATCAAACCAGCAATGTAACAGGCCACTGAGAGAAGATAGAATCTGTGTGCATTTTCAGTTTTCTGTCATATATTCTTTTTGTATATTTTTTTTTATATCTAGTATTTGGATGTTCAGGTGAAAAGCTTGAACCATTGAGTTGGGATTTGAGGATTCAAATAGCTGTAGATATAGCAAGGGCATTGGAATACCTTCATGATGGGGTAAGCCATAATCTTTGACACAGATTCATTCCTTTTTTCCTGGCCTTTTTAGAGTATATGAATGTTATTATAAAAAAAAAAATGGAAAAAGAAAAGAAGATGAAGCTATAGTTAGTTGCCATGTATAATTGCTTGGGCTCTTATACAATTGGGTGCATATTATACTTGGTTAAAGCAGGTAGTTGATTTTGGGCTTTGATAAAGGCCATTGAGGCAGTTCCAGATTTGAAGACCTATTTGGCTGCAAGGTTTTCGCTCAAGGCAGGCATGAATTAACCCCTAAGGTAAGGTTGCACAAGCATCCCGCAAAGGCACTTCTAAGTTCGTTATCAATCACAAGAACCTTAGAGAAATATATTTAAAATTTTGGATGGTGCCAAGGAATTCTTTTAGTTGCCTTGTATCCCTTTTCTTTTATAATAGTTTCTTATTGCTCATAAAAAAGGAAAGTTATGAGTAAATCTACAGTCTATGAAACTGAATTTTGATATGAATTTCTTCATTGCATATTACAGGTTACTTAAGAGGTTGGATTTTCTAGAAATGAAATTTAGCTTGTGTTTTATGGGCTATGAGGTAAAGTGTTCTGCATTACTTTTGCAATTTTTTTTTTCTTTCTATTTCTATCTTCTAAAACCATGAGATTCTAATTTTTTTTTCTTTTGTTTTTGCCATACGTTCGTTGATGTTCTTTTTAAACCTTGTTGCAAGGAGGAGACAATTGATTGGTGCTCTACCCTCTACAAAGAGGGATGAACACTTGGATGGAGTGGAAGACAACTGTGTAATTGATCCACAACATTAGGGATATTGTTGATAACTTGGGATATTAGCTCTTTCTAGGATGGTACACCTTTTGTCTTTTTAACTAATACACGTATATGGGCTCCTCCTTTTGGTGATTTGTAGTGAATTCACTTAAAAACAATTATCTTGACATCACTCTCTCTCTCTCTCTCTCTCTCTCTCTCAGGACCTAACATCAGCTCCCAGTAATGCAGTTGATCGTACTGTTTGGACATTCAGTCAGAAGGCTACAATTGAGCTCACACAATATATTTTATTTTGATATCACATTTATTTACATATTTTTTTATTTATTTATTTTTTGTGAGAACGTGGGTTCTGAGAGTTTTGGGACCCACTTTGTTTGGTAATCTTGATCCCATATCTTCAAGCTTTGTATTGTAAACTTCACTTGCTTGTTGCATTTGTTGACAGGTGTTTGATTTTTTAAAACTTTCATGAAACAATGCTAATCTGAAATTGCTAAATAATCAGTTTAGGCAATTGCTGGCTTGCATAGAAATGGAGATTGGTCTATTCATTAGGAGAACATTGATGGTGGTGTTATTTTGTCTGTGGGTGCCCATGAAAGTCATGGCTAGGACTGGAAATGCTAGTGTTTCTTCCTCAACGCCGAATGTAGTAAATATTGGAGCTCTGTACACCTTCAATTACATTGGACGATCAAGAAAGCCAAAGAATTGAAGGCTGCGGTTGATGATGTCAATTCCGATTCAACTGTTCTTGTTGGGATGAACACACACAAAGAGAAGCTCATTCATATATTTAGTTTTGGTATCTTTGTTCTTTCTTGTCTTTTTCTTCTAGTTCATTGTTTCTCTCTGATTTCATTAGCCCTAATAGTGTTTTTTTGGATATATTCCATGTCTAATTTAGTCAATGATGGTTGATTGTTTCAGGCATCTGAGCTCTACGAGAAGTTTGACGCCAACAAACACGTGGATTGAAGAGTATATTTTGTGTGGATTGAAGAGTACATATATTTTGTATAGTAAAAATCTTATGAAATGTGTAATTAATTTGGTTCATAGATGAGTTGAATACTTTTATGTACTTTTCCCTAACTTTGTATAATGTTTTATGATGGGTGGATTACAATATATTGGATGTATAAAAATTCTGATTAGCTTGATGCATGGTGATATGTGAATTTGAGCCATTTGTGTTCGTAGTTCAATTTTCAAGCCACCTTCTTCAGTTAAATTCTTCGGCTTATGCTATATTTCACAGACAGAGAGAGAGAGAGAGAGAGAGAGAGAAAAGGTGGCGTTTTTAAAAAACGCCACTAAATGACGTCATCATGATGTCACACATTAGTTTGTGACGGAAATGGAAGCGGATGTAAAATATAAACGGTGTTTTCAAAAACGCCGTCTTATATTTTTAGCAAAGTTTTTCAAACGTCGTAAAGCTATTGCTTCGGCCGTATTAGCGGCGAAAATTTTAAACGTCGCTTAACTTTTTACTGCGTTTTTCAGGCTTTTAGCGACGTTTTTAAAACGCTGCTAAAACTCAAATTTCCTGCAGTGAAGTATTCAACTAGGTTTAGGAGATCAAAAGAAAAGAGAAGAAAGAAAACAAAAAAAGAGGGAGACCAAGCCGTAAGAGAGAGAGAGAGAGAGAGAGAGAGAGAGAAATCAAAGAAGACAGAGAGGGACGGCGGCAAGGAAGAAAGAGGAGAGGGAAGAAAAAGAAAGATTAGGGTTTTGTTTTAGTGGCTCTATTAGTTTTCCAATTATTCTTTGATTTTCAATAAAATATTGTGAGTACAAAATCCACTTCCCTTGATTTATGTTTAATTCTTTGTTTTTATTTATTTATTTTTATTTGTTTGATATTAGTTTGATTTTGTATTTACATAAAGATGATAGATTGATTTTAATTATTTTGACTAGTAGTGTATGTAAAGTTTAGGGTTCTTAGATAATTGATTGATTTTAATTACTTTGATTAGTTGGGTAGGTAAAGTTTAGGGTTTTTATAAGATTGATTAATTTTAATTATTTTGTTTAGTTGTGTATCTAAGGTTTAGGATTTTTAATTGATTGATTGATTTTAATTATTTTGATTAGTTGTGTATGTCAGATTTAAGGTTTTTATATGAATTTATTTTATGGTTGTAATCACCCTCATGATTATATGAAACTAAAATTAATATGGTTATATGAAATTAAAATTAATTAAGAACCTATAGATAAATTCCTTATACTCCACCATGACTCCATGGATTGTTGTTTTATTTGAGTGATGGTGAAAAAGAGTGTATAAAAAAAAAGTGAGGATTATGAGAGTTATTTGAATGCCTTAAGCTTGGCATTGTTATGTTTATTCTCATGAGTGAGATGTTGTGTATATATATATATATATATTGTTGCCTCGTTCTCATGAGTAGACGAGTGCTCTGATTTACGCACGTACGTATATGCTAACCATCCGAGGAGTGTGAGTCAAACTCGGGACGATATCCCCATGCAAGTTTGGCTTTGGAGCGGTGTTAGGTATACGGGAGGCACATGGGATATATGTGTAGGCCAGAAGTGGAGGGCCGAAGTGGTGGAGTTAAGGTACAAAGAATTTAATTATGAGTTTATTAGTATAGTGTGAATTGTATTGATTTGTACATCTTGAAAAAATAGTAAACGATTTCGATAAACGATGAAATTTGAGCAGAGGCATGTATACGTGATTCTAGACAACTTTTGTGTTTTAACTTTTTATTAAAAAGATCGATTAGAACTTATAATCAGATAATCTTGGTTATTATAGTTTTGATTTATTTTAGCAATGCAGATTTTAGAGGCTGTTTTAACCCACTAAACTAGCTCATTTTTATTGGTTTTGCATAAACTGAAGTAAAACATTATTCTGCACACTTTTCTTATTTTGAACTTTTCTGAAAAAAATCATCTTAGGATAGTTTCTGTTCGTTTTCAGTTTTAGATTTTTCAATTGAAATCCATCTAGGTTTTTATATCAAGTTTTTCTCTCAACTTGTTCAGTTTTTGTTAAATTCGTTCGCAATGTCTTTTATGAAATTTGATTCTGTATAACTTTGGTTCTTTGAGTTTTGGTCAATTCGAATTATTTAAGTATGAAACGATTCATTTTTATACTTCTTCAACAAGTTACTTATGATTAATTTATACTAACTTTATTTTTTTTAACAGGATGGTGAGTCTTACTAACTTTTCATACAGGGCTGACCCACTATATTTTTATTTCTATTTTGTTTATTTTATAATCAATTTATATTTCGTTGTGTATTGACAAAAAACTAAATGCCACCGTATCTCGGGAAACTACCCATTCGTCTCGGTGCGGTTAGAACTACTTGTCTTGTCCCGTAATAAGAATTTAATAGATTTTTGTTTGTATCTGGTGGACACGTGGGTGTTAAATCATGTACTCATACCAGTATACCTGTATACTGACCCGTTTTGTCTATTGGCAACTCGGGTGCGTTTTGTTTGAGCGCAGCCGAGCTTCCTTTGCAGAATTAATTGGGGCTACGGTGGTGACGTGGAATTACTTTAGTTGTTGGACTTGTCATTTGGATTTCTTTTATTTTCTTGAGCTTAGGATTGATATTAGTTTATGTATTTATTATTTTTTTTATGACTTTAGTATTGGAAAAATTTGGCATGGTTTGTAACCGTACTTTATTTAAGTTTTTTAACTAGTTGTTGCTACCTTAATGTTGAGGTATTAGTTAGTTATGAAATTATGGTGAATGGTTTGGTTGGAGCTTAGTTTTTTGTTTCACCCCTAGGATTTGGATGATGGAATATTAATTGGGATTTAGTCCTAATTTAATATTTAATTGTCCAAATTTTGGAGCATGACAGCCTCCACACTGCCACGTTGGTTGGATGATCCGTCACAATACAACTGCCAAATGTCCCCAACGTAAATTCTCCAGTTCGGCTTAGGTTGAATTTGATCAGACTTAAAGTCGGCGAAACATCCAGTGAATTCGGCCACAAAGTCAGCGAGCATTTGCCCTTTGATTGAGGTTCTGGACAGAAATTGAATATCATACTGGCCGAGTTTGAGAGCCCATTTTGAAACGCGCCCTGATGCTTCGGCACTACGGAGTACTAACTGGAGGGGGTAGTCCGTTCGTACCCCAATGGTATGCCCCTGAAAATAATGCATCAGTTTTCTTGCTGCCATGACGAGAGCAAGGACGAGTTTTTCCAACGGAAGGTAACGTGTTTCGGTGTCAACCATTGCTTTGCTCACATAATAAACCGGTCGCTGCTCCCCTAGTTCTTCCTTTAACAATACGGCGCTGACGACCCGGTCGGAAACGCCATATATAAAATGAGCGGATCACCTGTCGAAGGTGTTGTCAAGAGTGGAACTGATCGGAGGTAAGTCTTCAAACCGTCCAAAGCGGCTTCACACTCGGGAGTCCATTCAAAAGCTTTACCCTGCCGAAGAGTATGAAAGAATTGTCGACAACAATCTGTGGAACGACTGATGAACTTGTTTAGTGCAGCGGCCATTCCCATCAGCTTCTGAACCTCTTTGACCGACCGAGGAGAGCCGAGTTCTAGAATTGCTGTGATTTTCCTCGGGGTTGGCTTCGATTCCGCGGTAGTTAACAATGTAGTGAAGGAATTTTTTGGATCAGATGCCAAATGCACATTTGGAAGCGTTCAGCTTCATTTTGTATTTGCGAAGAATGCCGAATGTCTCTTCTAGATCGGCTAGATGAGTTTGCTCTTCTTTGGACTTGACCACCATATCGTCGATGTACACATCCATAGTACGGCCGAGTTGCTTCTTAAACAGGGCAGTGACTAGTCTTTGGTAGGTTGCCTCCGCATTCTTTAGCCCGAAACCTTATAGCAATAGGTTCCTCTTGGGGTGAGGAATGCAGTTTTGTCTTGGTCCTCCGGATGCATGGCAATTTGATGGTAGCATCCGTAGGCATCCAGGAAGCTCATACGTTGATGATGTGTTATTGCATCTACGAGTTAGTCTATTCTGGGAAGGGGAAAGCAATCTTTGGGACAAGCTTTGTTTAAGTCAATGAAATCCACACAAATACGCCAAGTTCCATTTTTCTTCTTCACAACCACAGTATTTGACAGCCATGTAGGATAGGCCACTTCGTGGATTGCCTCGGCATCAAGCAACCGGTCAACTTCTTCAACAACGACAGCAGTGTGTTCCGCGACTGACCGCCAGCTTTTCTGAATAATCAGCTTACATTTGGGATCAACGTTTAAGCAGTGCTGAGACACAGATGGATCCACCTCCGGCATCTCATATGGTGACCATGCAAATACATCAAGGTTGCCGAGTAAGAAGGAAATTAGCTCCTTCCTGTCGACTTTATTCAGGGAAGCGCCGACCATGAAAAACTTGTCAGGATTTCTGTCAATTTCAACCCGATCCAGGGCTGCGGTTACCTTTTTCACTTGGGAGCCGCCCAACGTCATCGAGGCTATCCTGATCTGGCACCTCAATTAAATTCACTTCCAGCTCTCTTGGTGTCTTTGCAGAAAGAAGATAACATGCCTGCGCCGATTTCTGAGAACCTCGAATTTGCTCTATGTCGCGTTCAGTCGGAAAGTGAAGTAGTTGATGATAGGTGCTTGGCACAACCTGATGAGATTATACGGCGAAGGAAGCTTGACAACCAAAAATTCTACATCCGCTGAACGGAAGCCCGCCTGAACTGGTAGCGTGATTTTGCCCAAAGGATATTCCAGATTAGCGTTGAAGCCGAATAACAGATAATGAGTTGAAGACAGGTCCGACTTAGTGAAGCCGAGTTTAACGAAGGTCTTGTAGTACATAACTTCCAAAGTACTTCCCTGGTCAATGAGAACACGTTAAACGGTGAATCGATTTACGCGTAGTTCGATGACTAAGGGATCAATGTGGGGAAGCGTTACGCCAACCAAATCAGAATCATCGAAAGTAATACTCGCAGCTTCATGGGGCCGTTTCGTTGGTGTGATTTGCTTTTAGGGGTTAGGGTGCGACTGAATTGTATGTACCGCAGATGCCGTTGGCAAGTTGTATATCATATGGATTACGTCAAGTAGAGGTGAATCTTGCTGTAAAGTTACTGTTTTGGTTGAGTTGTTCTTTCGGACGTGTTGCATAAGCCGACCGTCTTGTACCAACTCCTCAAGGTGGTCCTTAAACGCATAACAACTATCGGTATCATGACCGTAGTCTTTGTGATATTCGCACCACCTATCCCGTCTCCTTGTGTCGGGAGGTCCCACCATCTTGGGCGGCCATTTAAAGAACGAAAGGTGTTGAACTTTAGACATAACTGCGCTGGTGGGCTCCGATAACTCCATATATTTTTTTGTCCGCGCGCCTTATGCGCCTGCTATCCACTTGAAGTTGTTCATTAGCTCGATGTGAACATTGATCATTTGATCGGCGCGAATCTCGTCTTTTGTCTCGTTTAGCCCGATTTCGTGGTTCAGGGCTCCGTGATGGTACAGCATTTATCGGCTGAATGATTTTAGATGGGGCCATCTTGTTGGCCTTGTGCCCGACTTTGACCCACAGGGCATCATCTTCTACTTTGCAGTATTCCTCGACTTTCTTCATTAACGACCAAACTATTTTGGGGGGCCTTCTGGTCAAGGAGCTGCGGAGGGCACTATTAGGATGCAATTCCATCTTAAAGGCGGTGATGGACATGGAGTCATTGCAGGCATCATCTACTAGATTAAAGCATTTCCAATATCGCGCCGAATACGCACAAAGGGTTTCTTCTGGTTAGATTTGCATTGCCCAGAGAGAATCCGCCTGCTTCGGCTGGACCTCATTGGTGATGAACCTTGTCCTGAAGGATTTTTGGAGTTGATAGAAGCTCTTAATCGACGCCGGTTCCAATTTATAATACCATCTGACGGCCAATGGTCTCAAACTACTCGAAAATATTCGACACATGAAGGCCTTGTCGTCTGCATGAAGCGTCATGGCTTGCTTATAATGATGAATGTGATCAGTGGGGTCTGATTTTCCATTGTATAGGGTGAACGATGGAGCTTTGAACTTTTTGGGTAGCACTGCCCTTGCGATCCGTCGCACAAAGGGGTCATGTTGATCCTCTTCGTCTGAATCATTTCTTCTTCGTTTATTCCGTGCACGCGGACTTCCTCTGGAAGAACTGGAGACTTCGACTCATCCCTGCTTTTTGGATTCTGGGGATGATGAGTCAGAATCACTGCTACTATTATGTCTCCGAATTCGAGGTCGTCGACCATCCTTTCCCAGAGGTCGTCTTGGATCTTGGCGCGCAGCCTGTTAGGATTTTGCCACCTCCAAGGCCAAATCCCGTTGAAGGCGCTCGTTCTCAGCCATCATGTTTTCCAACCTCTGTTCATTTTGCTTCGCCTGATCCATAATTGCTTGCATTGTCTCATGTGCTGATGTCGAGGGTGAGGTCTAAGCAACTGAGTCGAAGTTCAAGGCCCTTCGTGCAGCAATGTTCTCTAGCCCAAGCATGTTTCTTGGAGTGGTATCATCTCGTGGCGTAAGGTCGTCAGCGACTACCGGAGGATCTTCCGTCACGCCCGCCATGGATGTCCTGGAGTATTCCCACAGACGGCGCCAATTGTAGAGATGTGGTTTGGAAATACTCTCTGGATCTTGTAGGATGCTCTTGATCCTCAGCTAGTCACCTAAAAAGGAATGAACATTCCGGTCGGGAGTGCCGGAATTAGCACTCTGACGGATAAGTCAATGTATACTCTCTTGGTTGCTTGTATCTCAAGTTAATCTTACTTGTTCTCACATACCTTTTCTTAGCTGATACTTTTCTTATTTATAGTCGTCCCTAATGTTGATGGTTGGGTCCATCTTTCGTCCAACGAATAATCGCTCATTCAGCTACCTGCTCGTACTCGGCCCGGTTTACAGCTGATTCTTCGGCCGATTTGGTTATTCGGCCTCCGTCCCTCTGGGATAGAGCCGTATAGTACAGAACTTGATTTCTTTCTTTAAGTTATTCGACTTCCCTACGTAATAATATTATTCAGCCCCCATAAGTACTTATTAATTATAATATCGAAAATTTTTACAAAAATATTTTATATAAGTTTTTACGATTGATTTCAAGAGACATATAAGTGTGTTTGGTTTGAGTTTTTTGAATTAAGTTTTTTAAAAACTAAGCTTTTTGATTTTCGTATTTTTTTTTGTTTTTAGTGAAAATTTTTAAAATTTTAAACATTTTTTTTTACTTTTGTAGATGCACCTTACTTAAATGTATTTAAAAAGTAAAAAATTTGTGAAAAAATATTTTAAAAAATTAATAAATACATAAAAATATAAAAAATGTACTGAATTCTCTTCTTTTTTTTTTTTTTGTGTTTTTGGTATTTAGTGAATTTTTAAAAGGTTTTTTTTTCACAATTCTTTTACTTTTTAGGTATATTTATGTTAGGTATGTCTAAAAAGTTTAAAAAAAAGTCTTTAAAATATTAAAAAAATTCAGTAAAAACAAAAAAAACACGGAAAACAAGAAAGTAGAATTTTCTGAAAGTGTTTTTGGAAAAATGGAACCAAACAAAGTAATGTTATTTGTAACTAGTATATCATGGATAATACAAAAAAATATGGATATAAGTCTTAAAATAAATTATATAGTGATAAATTTTGTTCAATACAAAATTTGATTAAAAATTCAATATAATGGTAATACCACGTCATCATTGATATGTGATATCACCAACTAATAGTACATAAACACATAGAGAATGAACTCACATGTCAAATGTAACTAACAATCCAATAAATTTTATATTTTTATAGTGAGATTACTTATATTTGCATGCCAATAATAATGACATTATCGTTACATTCAAAATTTTTCATAAATAATATGATTTATAGTAGTTTCTTCATGTTTAATTAAAACAACCATTATTATTCTCATAATTTTTAAAATGTCATTAACATTTCACTCTAATAATACTTTTGAATTTTTTTTTATTTAAAATATTTTCTTTATGTTTTCAAATAAATTTTTTTTTTTTAAAATCTCAAAATCCAGGAGGGGCACAGGACCCCTTTGGATCTTCACTCCCTCCGCCACTGCATACATACATATGAAAATTGCATCAATAAAGTGGATGAAATACACACAGCATCATAGTATAACCACCCAATCTCAACTAGATTGACACCAACATATACTCAACCATATGCTAGCACAAACCTCTAAGTTGGGAACAAACAGCGAAGCAAGCAAACAAAAACAAAACAAAGCAACAGGCCTGCACAACAATCAAACCAGCAGCAGTGCTCCACTCCCAGTCCAACAGCAAAAAACTAGCAATCTACTTGCCTTCAATGACCAATGCAGCTTCTGATCTGTTACAGTTAACCCACAAACTCATTAACAGAGTAAAACCTCCCGATACAGTGAGCCTTTAACCAAAGAGCCACCCTAATCTTTATAAGCTCACACAATTCTCTACAATTTGGCCGCACCTTATTGAACAGACAATAATTTCTGTATTTCCGCAAGGACCATAAGGTAGCCATGGGAATTGCCCTACATATTTGCTTTTTCTTTTTTCTGAATTTCCAATCAATGCAACAAATTGTCAACTGAGCAAGGTCCAAACCAATTTAGTATGTTAGACCAGACTTTCCAAGCAAAAGGGCAATGTAACATACCATGTGTTAGGTTTTTATTATTGGCAACCCCGTTTGACAAAACTCCTTTGAGTTGTAATTTTTTTCGCATTTTTATTTCAGTGAGGCTTTGAGTTTATTAGATGCGAATCCAACCTGAATCGAGCTTTGCAGAGAAGTTTGTGGTATTAATGCTTTCAAGATTGCCACTTCGCTGATTATTACGGGGGCCGAAGCAAAATGCAAAAATGCATTCAAAATTGCCTGTCCGATCATGTTATACTTTTCCAGTTTTTCCAGTTTTGGCCTTCCCGCTCGAGCGGGGAAATGGGAGCTCGAGCGGGGTTTGCAAGCTCACAGTATCTCTGTTTTGCCTGAAAAAATACTGGAAGGTGTGATTCCCTGCTCGATCGGGGAAACAGACGCTCGAGCGGGGAGCCTATATGAAATCACAAGATTTGAAGTCTCCGCTCGAGCGGGAAGACCAACGCTCGAGCGGACCGCGCGATCCCAGATTTCCAGATTTGTTAAGGAGTTGGTTTTCTTTTGAAACTAGGATTGCTTTGGTTTTCTATAAATAGTTGGTTTTCTCCCAACAGTAAAAAAACTTCTCCAGATCTTCTTTTTGGATCTTAAGGTTTATATCTGGAGATATTTTGCTAGTTTCTTTGATATTTTTATTGAGTATTCAACTCATGGTTTAAATAGAGTACATCAAAGGTTTGTTTGTTATACACAAAAGAGAGAGTTGTTCTTCAGTTGTGGATTCTGAAGAATTCGAGCCTGAAACTTTGGTGGAATCCGGAGTGGCTCATCAGAAAGACAATTCCATAGTGAAGATGGGGTTGGAAGAGGCACATAGAGGTTGGTTCAATTAGGCGTTGTGGATTCGCTGGGTAATTGAGAGTATAGCTGTGTAATTCCTTTAATTCTTCTTAGTGGATTGTCTTGTGGCTGTTGCCCGTGGTTTTTTGATCACAATTGGAGGTGTCCAATTGTGGTTTTTCCACGTAAAAATTGTTGTATCGATTTATCTTTGATTATTTGATTGGGATTGTTATATTCTGCTTAAAATTGATACATAATCACAAATCAACATCTAGGGGGTTTCTAGATAATTCACCATGGTTAGAGGATTTAGTCCCAGACTGGCAAAAAACACACTCCAATCTCACCTCATCATTTAACCCACCAATTTTATGCAGAAACTCAGATGTTTTTAACTTACCTTTCCAAGCTAACCATGAAAATAATTGAGCTTTAGATGGAGAGGGATTGTTCGAAATCAAGTCTGGTATAATCAAATCAGGGCCATTAATTAGTTCAACCCATTTGAATGCAGATTTTACTTTAAAGATACCTGAGGGGTCTGCCATCCATCTAATTCTGTCACTTGAGCAGGGCCATCTCCAAGCACTCCTTCCAGTCTCTGTAGTTCTTCGTCTTCCCAAGCCAGCAATTGGCCTTTTGAAAGTGAAGTCCCATCTGCTCTGACTTCTTTTGTTTAGCTGCATGTAACAGAGATGAGTCTCTTTCCAAGGATAGATAATACAATCTAGGGAATTGATTCTTCAAGTATCTAGACTTACTTCATGAACATTGAATACACTACTAGAATTATGATTTTTTGCGTCTATTTTTTTGCGACTGATTAATTAACCGTCGCAAAAAATCATTTTTGACATTAAAATTTCATTTTACAGTCTCATTTTCGTCACCCAATCGTGTCCTTAACTTAAAAAAAAAAAAAACCCCAAATTCTCTCCCTCTCATTTCCGAAATCTGAACTCTCTCTTTCTCTCCTTCTCAAAGTCTGTCTCGCTCGAATCTCACTGGCTCTCTAGCTCGAATCTCTCGCTTGAATCTCACTGGCTTTCTCGCTCGAATCTGTCGATCGATTCAACTCTCTCAAGTCCACAACTATTGAAGATTTCATAATCGGTAAGCCTAAACACATCTTCATCGATTCAACTCTCTCTGTAACGATCCGAGTTATGTACTTCTCTGTAATGGAATCTGTCTCAAGAAGAATCTGTAACAGCGCTTTACACGGAGCTATGACGCGCTTGTGCTGGTCCGCTCGTGACAGTGCCCCGTGAAGGCAAACACGTGTTCTATTTTCCTCAAGGACATATTGAGCAGGTTAGTTTCCAACTCTAGGCAATCATATTCGGAGTTCTTTGTTTCTTTCAGAGGTTAGATTCATTAGGATTTCTCATAATGCTCTATAATTTTATCAATTTTGTCTCTCTTGGTTGTGCATCTCCAATTGTTCATCAATTTGTTCATCAGATTCAAATTTGATGAAAGAAATGGCTCCAAAATGTTTGATTATTGATGAAGAATTATCTTTGATTATCTTCAGTCATCAAAATGATATTACTCCAATTTTGCCATCATACAATGATTTTAGGAATTTCTAAATTTTTATTTTATTATTTTGTGATCTAGAACTAGCTGATTATCATTGATATGATCTACAATATAAGCCTGACCTTGTGACCCAAACAACTGATGATGTACATGATGATGGCTTGTAGATCAATTGACATTACTTTTAATATTATCATAAGAAAGGTTGACATTACTTTTAATGCCAAGGGAAGCCAGTCCAGACGCCCCAATCACTGCCTCTAGGTAAGTTATAGAGTTCGGTGTTGTTTGGTCCAATTTATTATAGTTGTTTATAGTTTTTTTATTTTGAGAAATTTGTGCCAAAGTATTTTTTATAGTTTCGGTTTGTAATTTATGAGGCAGAAATAGCTTAGGTAAAATTATAAATAAATACAAAAATTAATTATTTGAAAGCAGTGAGAGAAGTGTTTTTAACTTTTAACTTTTTACTTTTCTGTTGTCAACTTTCAGTTTAAGGAAAGTTATACAAAATAGCCTCTTGAAGCTTATAGGTTGTTGACACTGCAGTTTTGGAGCATCATTGTAGAGCATGTTTGTGTTATGTTTTTGACTAATGAGGTTGTCCAAACAAGGCGGAATTAGGCTATAACGTTGTCTCGACCTAGACAACAAGAGTTGATTAGGTTCACTCTACTCATCCTCTGACATTTAACAAAAAAAAAAAAAAAAAACTCTACAAAAGTTTCTTGTGGAGGGCACAAAATAATTCCAAGTGTTGAACCGTACTGAGACTTTTTTTCCCTCCAAGGCTGAAGTTCATCGACATCCTCATTGAGTTATTAGAATGGTTAAAATTCACCCTCTTTCTTTTAAAAACAACAGCAAATTCAGATTTAAAAGTGTAATAATGGAACACCAACTCAAATGATTTCCAAAAGAGTTGCCATGAGGAGGTTGCTATTTGGCATGTCGAAAGCCATGACCGCTCCTTGAATTGACGGGTCCCAGCTATATAGTGCCCTCGCAATGCCATTCATATTCGAATGCTGAGGTGGCTGTGCAACCGTGGCAGAGTGGTCTGATGAGGGAGGCGATCTTTTATCATCTGGTGAGGAGATTTAGTGTCTGTGACATTAGACGTGGTGATGTCATGGATGCTAGACCTCCTCTTATCCTTCTCTCCAGAAAGCTGCCTGATAAAGTACTTCTGAGCATGACTCGCAACAAGCTTCAAAAGAAAATGAATAGGTATGCCACTCTGCTCTTCAAAAGGAAATTATTAACACATTATGTTAACCTATTTCTCTGCTTTTGATGAATTTTTCAGCTTATTATGAATTAGGTTGCTTATTTCTCTGAGAGTTGTTGTTATGGAAGTAGCATTTTAAATCAATTCTTTTTGGGTGTATGTATGGCCTCAACATTGTTCAGTAATTTTTTGTTGGGGAGAGGAGCATTCAAGATTGTGTATGGTTCCTAGACCCATCTTTAGTTTTTTTTTTTTTTTATCCGCGTGAATTGTGTAGTTCATATATGACATGGTTAATGCTGCTCTTCTATTGCTATAAATCAGCATCTGGTTGTTTTCTTTAATCTGCTTGTAAAGAGACAAAAACAGGGGTCAATAATTTTTTATTTTGTTTTTTTGTTCAAAATTAAAAAAATAATTGACAGAGGACCACATTGTGCTGGTCCGTCCCGCCGCCGCTCCTCCTCGCGTTCGCCGGCAACCGGAGCACCTCCTCCTCCTCCTCCACCATCGCCATCGTGACTGCTGCGACCACCACTGCCTCCGCTACGCCCTCTTTTCACGCCGCCGCCTCCTCCTCCTCCGCCGATCTTCACAGATCTGCAAATGTCCCTAAACCAGAATCGCTATATGTGAGAAAAATGATTGTTTATACATTTATTCATTTATTGTTAGATATATATGTAAACACTTTAAGTATGATCATATAATTGTTAGAAAAATGATTGAGAGAATGCGGTTGTGGCTCACCAATGTATTTGAAGTCACCTAAGATGATAGAATTTTTGTAAATTGAAGGCTAGCATCTTTATTGAGTCACCTAAGTTGATTTTTATTTTTTGTTTTTGATTTCTTCTTCCGATGAATCAGTAAAATTTCCTTTACTCACTCACAAGCTTACTGTAAAGGTGGATGATATTTTTACCCCATTTTGTTGCGCTTTCTAATTTTAGATTTGTGGTGCTTGGAAAATCAAGAACCCCAACTATAAGGGCAAGTGGAAAGCCCCATGGATTGATAACCCGGTATAGTCTGCTCAAGAAATTTAGCGGTAACATGGGCAATGCTAGATGTGTCATTGCACTTTTGAAAATTTCTGTGAATTTGTTAATTTTTTAAGTTATGCTTATCGCTAATTGTTTGGGAATGTAAGCTAATGAGGTGGAAATTAAAAATAAAAGGTATGTCGAAGATGAAATTAATTTTTTCTGTGAATTAGTTTAATTACAATACTTGTTTGTTCCCTGCAGAGTTCGAAGATGATCCTCACCTTTATGTGTTGAAGCCAATAAAATATGTAGGCATTGAAGTTTGGCAAGTAAGACTCTTGACTCTTTATTATTAAAGTATTGTTATTTCTTCTAATTGGGTCTATGATCTTGCACTTTCTGATTCAAGCTGAGTCTGTGAACCTCTGTTGTTATGAAGTAAAAAGGTAGCAATGCTTCATTGTCAGTTTCAGGACTTTGGGCCCTTTAAGAGTTGCTACCAACTACAATTAGTTCATTTTTGTTGTAAATTTTTTAGCTTTGCCTGGAATTATTGGAGCTCTTTTATTGCATTGCAGGTAAAGGCTGGTGAGAATCACTCAAATATTTTATTTACAAGTTTTTATCATGTGAATTGCTCTTTATAGTTGATTTGATAGTTATATTATCTAATTTGCAAGTTTTTATCTTTATGAAATTTCAGATTGAAAAGGATGCCTTTGAGAAGGCAGAGAAAGCAAGAAGAGCTAAGGAAGAGGAGGTGATTGACAAGAATTAAATTATTAATTGAGTTTTGTGGCTTGACCTAGTGTTTCTTCTGAATATTCTCCTGCTAAGGAACAGGATTGTGGTGCAGAGATTGTTATCACTCTCACAGTCACTGAAGGTAATTGGATGCCACTTTCAGAGCTTCCTATGCATTCATGATTAATTTCAAGCTTTCATCAAAATTCAAGTGATTGGCAATTTTTTTTGTTAATATTATGCCTAACTTCCAACTAATCCCACTTTTGACATTCTTTTGGTGAATCTTTATAGTATTGTTGATGTATTGAAAGCAAAAGAGAAGAAATGTACACTTGCAATTCAGAGCTTCCTATGAATTGAGCATATTGCAGACCTACATAGCAATTAAGTGTTCATCCAATTTTTTTTCTCACAAGTTTCTATTTACATCAGCACTTTCTCATCATTGATACTTCACAACACTTCTTAGCACTGAATGCCTAAGGAGGCATTTTTATGGATATATTGCTTCTGTTAGTGTCATCATATGTCTTTGCGAGTTGAGATTCATAGGTGAAGAGTAAATATGACCCACCCATATGTTATTTCAGATTATCCAATGCATTTCTCATTGAGCACCTCTTGATTCTAGAATTGAACAGGAAAAGTAAGTGTTTTTTATGTTTCTGTTTTTGGTCCTTTATCACTCACAATGAACTCTTTCTTCTACAGGTTCTTTTGGGGTTCTCTGTCCTTGTTTTTGCTCTCTCTCTCTCTCTTCCCAAAAGAAAAGTAAGTGTTTTTTTTATAATATATTCCTCATATTTTTTTGAAATATATATTTTGATAGAATGAATATTTTATTCCAGGTTAGTAAACGAAGCACTACTTAAAAATAAGTAAAAGGAATAAAAAGACTTTATCTTAGATTTTTTTAAAAAACTTTGAAAGGGCCATCTCCACTTACCATTACTTAGTTGACTAATTCAAATTTTTTATTTTTATTTTTATTTTTATTTTCTTCCAAATCCAAAATTCAAACATAATATCAAATTATGCCCAAACACAAACATGATGCACAGGTAACTACTGATATGCTGAAATTTCTTGTGGTTTCTAACTTTCTGATTATCTATGCCTTCATTACTTAGAGAATTGTCAAAATTTTGTTGTAATTAGATCATTTGATGCAAGTTTGCTATAATTGTGAAAGTATTTATTAATTGACTTTTTATATAAGAGGCTGTAGATCTTGTATATATCATTTTATCTAAAAAGTAAAAAGACAAATATATTTCTTGAAAAAGACATACCACATGTTCAATAACCGCTCTAAGAATTTTACCGGTCAAATTTTTTTTTTTAAAACCGAAGGCTACTGAATGAAAGTTCCCTTTAAAAAACTAAATCCTAATTTGTTAATTTTTTTTCTGTTGGTTTACTAAATTGAATTCAAAGTAAACAAAAAGATTAGAATGATTTCAAATGAAAACCAAAAAAACTATATTAATCCCAAAATCCTATTTTTATATACTATCATTCATTTTCAAGGGGTTTCATGAAGAATCTTTCCCAGAATTTGTACATAAATTGTATATATAGCTAGTTAGTTTCTTTAAATTTGATTGAATCAAATCAATTGAAACTGACCTCATATTAAAATTTGAATTTTTGCAGACAAAGGTATAGAACAGGAAGCAAAAAATGCTCTCAGAACCTTGAATTCTTCCTTTACCTTATTAAACCTGAAAGCTTCAACTTTTCCTCACCCTAAACCCATCACAAGGTTCTTCAAGCTGATTTTTTTCAGTTTGGAATTGAAGTTTCAAGAACCTATTTTGTTTCCTACAAAAGTTGAAGTAAATACTAGTTTTGTGTGTTACGAAAAGATTTTTAAGATACCAAGGAAGATGTTGCACAATGGAAGTGTGAGAAATATAAATACATTAGATTATTGAGAACATTGGAGAACTGATTAAAAACATATGAGCAAAGGATTTAAGTTAGATTTATTGAATTTTACGAGCTCTGGAAGCATAAAACAAATTTTACGAGCTCCACAATAATTAAGAAATTCTTTTGGTTCTAAGGAAAGTGTCATGGTAGTGTTTAGATCGTAGTTTATGTTTGTTCAAAGGTTGCTTGTTGTTGGTTGGTTTTATTTTGTTTTCTTATGTCTAGAAGTCAAGGCTATTGTAGTTATTGTTAATTTTGCTGGAAGTGGATTTTATTTTTGGTCCATTGTATTATGGGTGAAGTTTTGGTGTGTTATATGTTGTCTACCACCAATCGAAAAAATAAGTCTTCTACTTAAGATCTAAAAGTAGACCTATTAGTCTTTAGATATGTATAATTTTTCTTTTCGATAAGTATTGAGTTTTATAGGAGTTTGTTATTGTGTTTGTGTCATTTTGCTTAGCCCTTGCACGGTTAACCTGCCTTGTTTTTCTCTATCATTTTCTCTTCCCAAAGAACCCTAGTTTTGTTGTGCTATTGTGCATGATCTGATAGCAACCTCTCTTTCTACAATGCCCTACAATATTTTCTAATTGACCCTGATACCTCTGTTTAGCTATTGGCCATTGATTTAACTCCTAAGCACTTAAATTAGATCTTGTCCAGAACTTTCAGCATTCTCTTTCTTGGAAATCCAACCTGTTCCTTTTGGAAACTAAACCAAATTTGTTCCCTTTTTGCATACGAATCTTAGAATCCTTCTTCCATCTTGTTAACCCTAAATCCTACAATGTTTCAACCATAAGTAAAAAATCCAATTGCAGGCAGTTTATCACAAGGTTCCTAATGTGTCCTACATCAATGTGCTGTTTATGGATTTATGTCATGATATGATGTAACATTCTATTTATGCATAGGAGAATCCTACTTTCTTTCATTAAAAGTTTATTGTCGATTGCTACAAATGACTACAAACAGGAATTGTTTTCGAACAAGGTTATCGCCATGGACATGCCGGAGTTATCTTTGGATTCAGTGGTATGCTCTTTCCTTTAATGGGACTATAAACTACTTTGTCATTCTTTTTGTGTTATTAGGGATCTCATTTTTACCGCTTGGTCATAACAAACTTTTCTTAAACTTTATTAGTGGATGGTGACACCTTGCATCTTTGTAGTCATTTATTAGTTTAGTTATCCATCATTGGAAACTAACTTTAGAGAGAGAAAGACATGATTCTGACTTTTAAACTGCCCTGCAGTTTAGGAACATTTTCAGTTTTGTATGCACAATATATTTCTTATGTTTTAGGACTTGGGTACTTGCGTGGAGTATGGGTTTGTTTCTAGATTGGTCTCTTCTCCAAACCCAATGAGATTGACATGTATCTAAATATTGGTACATGTTTTTGTATTCTTGTGTAATATAGAGGATTTATTATGGGCACGTCACTCATTCTCAACCATCTATCTAAGGAACACAATAAATTATATAGTACACATAGCTAATTGGACATGCTTGCTGGGTGCATCACCTAGTAGGCATGTCTGATGCCGCATTATATCGTGCACTTGTTGGGAGAATGAGTTGTATAACAGTGCACATGGAAAGCAACAATATGGGGAGCACAAACCGAGCAATATGGGGAACACCTAAGAAGTATAGACGCTTCTAAGAAGATTGTGTGTTTATGTCAGACACCAAAACACACTGGACACTTCCCAACACACGTTGGACACTTGGCCAAACGTGTCCTGTTATTTTTTTAGACTCGGACATGCTTTGGACATTTGAGAGGCACACATGTTCATTGCTTAGACTTTTATGAAACATGATTTAAGTTTGAACAAAATAACTTGGAATACAATTATAAAAGAAAACAATTTAGATTTAAAATTTATGCATATTGATCCCTCATGTAAACTTTAGGAATTAGTATTATGGTGCATTTTTTAATATCTTTAGGTGAAATATTCATATATATGACATGTACTAAATATATGAAATTATATATTTTGCTTGTCCTCCACATTGTCATGTTCTGCACATTACTCATTTGATTTACTCCTTTTTTTAACCATTCCCCGTATGTAATTTTCTGTCTTAATACTATGGCGGATCTAAACTCTACTGCAAATCCTTAAACAAGTTTTTTTCAGAGTACAAAGTTGGATAAGTAACGACTAACGACATAGGCATTTGTGCCACTTGTGCTTCCTCTGCAAAAGTTTGCGAGGACAGGCATTGTTGGCTTGTGTAGTAATGTTTTTGCTACATTATTATATGGATGTGCAGATTCATTTTTTTCCAAAAGCATACATCCTCATGTTAGAAGTTGTCTTCTTGTGTTTGTAATTGGTGGTTTACTCTCATGGACTGATCTGTATAATCACCCAAAGATTACAAATTTCTGATTGACTCCATTCGTCTTCTCTCGATTTGATCTTTGAGCTGCATCTGTTCAACCAATGATACATCTTGAGCAAGACAAACCGACGAAGGAATTAATGGAAACTTCGAGGTGTTCTTGACTCTTGGCGAGAGTAAATCGAGTTAATTTTCAGTTCTAAGATCAAGTAATAGTGATGATTTTTTTTTATTATTATTTTCCATATTTTGTGGTTTTGCTCCTAAAACTTTTGGTCAATTTTGTCCCATTTCGTAGAAGTGAGTCTAGCGTCTTGTCATGGTATTTTTAAGTAGCCACCTTGGTTTAATGACTTTGTTTTCCTTTGTGAGCAGTGGAAGGTCTTCTTTGGGAATACTGATTTCATTGAGTATGCTCAGGCCCCATGTACTCCTGGATTGATGGAAGAGCCAAATTTGTCTAAAGTTCAAGAGGCTTCAGCATGTGATGATCACCTGGAATTAGGGGAAGAGTCAAATTTGTCCAATATTCTTTTATGATATCTTTGTATGATCAGATCAGTATTGATTTCTCACAAGCCTGAGGTTATATGCTTAGTGAAGTCTGTGTAGCATTAATTTTGGCATTTGAAGTTGGGTTAGTCAGTTTTGTCCTGATTTTCAAATTTGAAGAATAAATTGGCATTGGGATTTTTAGCTTGTTAGTGTAGCTATTTAATTTGTATTTTATTTGATTGGTGGATTTGTTAATTTGTTAATTTGGTGATGGATTTGTTACCGATTTGTTAATTTGTTAATTTGTTTGAAATTTGGTGATGTTACCGATTTATTTTTTTATTTTTTTCCAATTTTTTTGCGACGGTAACAAGATGGTCGCTAATACATTGTAGGAATTTTTTAAACTTTTTTGCGACTGCAAAATATCAGTCGCTATAAATAAGTTAGGTGGTCGCAAATAGTTTGCGACTGTTATTTTGCGGTCGCAAAAAGTATTTGCCACCCCCACATTCGCGACCCCCATTTGCCGTCGCATGGGCAGTCGCAAAAGGTCTTTTGCGACTGTATTTTTATTATTTGCGACGATTTATAGCGGTCGTAAAAAGTACTTTTTTTAGTAGTGATAATTTCTCACAAGTATAGGCCAATAACTTCCTTTATAAGCAATATTATCAAATAATTTATTAAAAACATATCAAACACTCACATAGGCATCGGTCCACATGGATATAGATCTGTGTTTGATTATTTTTTTGATAAATTACTTTGCATCTCTAATATTTTTGTTTCTTTAGAGTTTGATTTCTTTTAGCCGTCACCAACGCCAGTGAACAAAGTAAATGACAAAAACGAACAAATAAAATTTGAACACGTGGGACTCACTTTTATTGGAAAATTTTGATATATTTTATGCATAAAAATTTTGTACATGCAGTAATGCTACTAAAATTTAGAAAAATATTTTGAAAAAAATAATTACAAAAATTTTATAAATATTAATAATTAAAATTATAAATTTTTTCATAAATACATAATTTTATTTCCTAACTTCCACTAGGGTGTAATTATTCCCCCCCCCCCAACACAACAAAAAAATAAATAAGAATTCTCTAGCTTGGGTGACTCCACATTGGAGTTGATGGGTCATGCGACCCATTAAGTTATCAAAAGTTTTTAAAAAAATATCTATTTATATTATTAATATTTTATTTAATATAGTTTAATCCCATAAAAAAAATAAGTGATCTCATAAAAAAGGAGATTCATACTTATTAGAGACTTATTGTTTGAGGAGTAGATTTTTTTTATAAGATAATTTTTTTTTTTACTAAAACACTAACTTCCCAAAAATTTTGCTATACTACTCCAAGAAATCAACCAGTGTTTGGTTTTTATTTTTTGAATTAAAATTTTAAAAAATTGAATTTTTTATTTTTTGTTTTTTTTTTATTTTTAGTGAATATTTTTAAAATTTTAAGCAAATTTTTTATTTTTTTAGATGCACTTTACTTAGATATATCTAAAAAATAAAATATTTGTGAAAAAATATTTTTAAAAATTCATAAATACATAAAAATATGAAAACTATACTAAATTTTTTTTAATATATTTTTGGTATTTAGTGAATTTTTAAAAAATTACAAAAATTATACTTTTTAATTGTATTTATCTTAAGTGTGTTTAAAAATTTAAAAAAATTTACTTAAAATATTAAAAAAATTTAATAAAAACAAAAAAAAAATACAGAAAATAAAATAAAATAAAATATTCTTAAAAATATTTTCAAAAAAATAAAACCAAGTTGAATTGTTTGCATGTTGACATTCTTGTTTCTTGCCTTTACATAGGGGTGTAATTTTGGCTCGGCCTTGCGAAGCTCTCGCCAAAAATCGAATCGACTGGGCAGGCCCAAGGGCCAAAAAACTAGGCCCAGGCCCAAGCTCAGGCCTAGGGATATTCGGGCTTTGGGCAGGCTAGTGGGCCGAGCCCCTAGGCTTTGGGCAAGCCTAAACAAATTTATTTATTTATTTTTTCCACCAAAATTTTATTATTTTTCGTTAAAAATAACACTGGGCCTCGGGTGGGCCGAGCGGGCCGGGTCTTTGGGCCGGGCTTTTGGGCTGTCCTTGAGCAGGCCGATGGCCGGGCCGGGCTTCAAAACGATGGCCCAAGCCCTGGCCCATGGCCTCGACCTAGGCTTGGGCTCGGGCTTAAACGGGTCGGGCCGACCTCGGGCCGCAGGCGGGTTTTGGGCTGCCCACGAGCCAAAATTACACCCCTACCTTTACGTGTCTCTTTGAACCGGTCGTTGACTTTTTTAGGGCTTCGAATCTACTAGACGTGACTTGTTTTAGTTGCTTGCATTGTCATCCCCGGACTGCAGCATTGGCTAGAGTCGGTGTTGCCTTCTAGACAAATTATCAATCCGAACAAATTATCAGCAATACTGGGAATCACTAATATTTATTTCAGGTAAAGTATTAGTAGGTACTAATAATTCGATTTAATTTTTATTAACTTTTATTAAAAATAAATTTTAATAAAATTTTTGTTAAAAATAATTTTTTATATATCCTATTAAAAATTAATAATTAGTGATTTTTTTTTTTTGGGTCATAGTTTTTATAAATTCTTATTAAAACTTACAATTAGTGATTTTTTTATGAGACAAATTTTTCAAACTGCTGCTGAAAGTTAAAAATTAGTAATATTTTTTTGTGATAATTTTTTTAAACTGTCGTTAAAATTTATAATTAGTAACTTTTTGTGACAAAATTTTCAAACTATTGTTGAAAATTAACAATTGGCAACATTTTTTCAATAGTGTTTAATGAAAAATACCATTAATTATTATAGAAGCTATTGGACAATGTAGGCACCCCATTTTGACCGTTCTTAAGACTTGGGCCTTCATGCCGAACACCCAATGATGAAACGTTACGCTGTGCAATCTTTTGAATCTTCAGCAAAGGAATTTGGATTCGAGCTTTAAATCCAAACCTTGCATCCCATTTTGATCAAAACCTTATTTTCTAACCTGACCACACAAAGAATGGCATGCCAATTAATTTGGCTGGCCATATAATCATTTGGCCAGCCAGCCATATAAAGCGACAAATTTTATATTTGCAGCACATGCTGCTCTCATGCACGGGATTTGGCCACCTGTCTATTTTTGAAGATATTTTCGACGGAAAATGGCTGAAATTCTATAAATAGATCATCTCCCTTTAGAATTTAGGGTTAGAAAATTTTTCAAAAGGCTTAGGAGATTATTTAAAGCTTAGAACTACACTTGAACTTCAAAACTTTTCTCTTGATCTTCAAACTCTCTTGACTATAGATACACTATAGACACACCACTGGAGTTCAAACTTGAAGCTTTTCGCTAAAGTTTTAAACCATATTTCAAATACTTGGGGGTGTTTGGATTGAAGTTCGTCAACTAAGAAGCTCTTCCTCTTTCCAAGAGATTAATCTTTGAACTCCTTTCATCAACTTCTCTTTTACTCTTTTGCTCTTCATTTCTTGTTATATATTGATTTTTAGAATTATTTTAGGCTTAAAACTGTGATTGAGCTTTGTTAAAAGTGGAAAGGCTAGCTAACCCTTCCATAGGCTTGTTCACTAGTTGTAACCTCTTTGTTCTCTTTCATTTTTGCTCTCATTTTTCACTTCATTTAGTTATTTTTCAGTATTGTTTTTATGTTGTTTTTGTGTGATATGAACTGAATATGGACTTATAGAAGGGTCCTCGTCCTCCCCGATGCATGACTTCCATGATGTTGTTGTTTACCTTGAAGCTAGGTGATAGCTTCCGTGTCAAATGTGTTGAAAAACTCTCTTCTCAACCATTTTAAAACAAGGAAATAGATATCTTATCCTTGTTCCACGAGTAGGAAGAGAAGTTGTCAACAACTTTGACGAGTTGTGTGTTTAAGTTTTAATAGGTAGCTTGATTTTGATTTTCTCTCTTGTTTTCTTTAAAGTGTTGTAAACTCTCTTCTAATTCCATTTTGAAGCTTGTATATGGATGTCTCATCCTTATTCCATGAGTAGGAAGATGAGTGTGCAACAAATTTTTATAATTTTCATATGTTTGCTTAGTTTTGCTTTGAAGCCAAATAAGCTCTTTCATCGAAAGTATTAGAAACTCTTTTCTAGTTCCATTTTGAAGTATGGAAATGGATGTCAATCCATGTTCCATGAGTAGGAAGAGGAGTCTCTAATTTCTTTCTTCAATGATGTAACCTCTTGTTTACAAGCTTCTTTGTCAAAGATGGTTTTCTTTAACCTATTCTCTCCAAATTTGAGTTCTCATTTAATCTTATTCACTATGAGATGTAGTAGGATCCAACCATTTCTTTGAATGATTTTCTAGTTTTAGTTTCATTCTCATTAGATCTTTCATCACATTGCTTCATTAATCATCATGTAATACCCTTAGGATGCTTGATGATTTGTGAAGCAAAATTATTTCTTCCTTGAATATCATAGGAGGGAGTAGGAAGGACGAATATCTTTTGGAAACCCTCAGTTTGCACTGTTCCAGTTCTATTGCAGCAGGTTTTTCAGCATGATTGTATGGCCGGGCCAGTCAAGTGTACGGCCGACCAATTCATTTGGCCGGCCGACCAAATTAGATATACGGCCGATTAACTTATTTGTACGGTGTGTTTATTCAGCCAAGCAGAGCAAATCTCGAGGTTAAAACAGAACTGTTTTCTGGCTATGAACAGAGCAATTTCTGGTAACAGACAGAGCGGTTTTCGAAAGATGTTCTCGTTTGCATGCACGCACGTAGTTTTCCGAGATTAGCTGCTATTTGTAACTGCAATTTGTATATGTAACAATTAGTTAATTCATTTAGGGATGTAATAATTAGTGAACTAGGCCATTCGGACCCTCCTGTAAAGAGGGCAAATTTGTCACACTTGATGTATGTCTTCCAACCTCCATTTTTTTCTCCCATTTATTTTCGTTTACCATAGTTGTATAAAGCATCATGTTTTCCTTTATCATTTCCATGCATTGTATCCATTTTTTGCATTCATTAAGGTACGGCTCATCATACTTGAATTTGTTATCATTTTCTACTGGATTATGTGTGATACCTCATGCTTTGAGTTGATTCACATGTCATGTTAATAGCTGATTCTAGTAGTTGCATTTTGTATGTGTTGCATTAGTCATGTGTATTTTTAGGATTGTACATTTTTAGGATCATGTATTTTTCTAACTATCTTCTTTTCTTTGGCTTATTACGGGTGAATACTAAGTAAACATTTTTTTTCTTTAGTATATCATATGTGTGTTTGTGTTATTATGTTGAGCATACTATCATGAGACTACTTGGTTACTTGAAATAACTCTATGAATGCATGTGGATGGAGACTATTTCACTTAAGTTGAGACGACTTTGATTGTTGTATATATGAGTTCATTTTTTCTTTGAGTTGTACATATTCAAAACTCTTTCAAAATCGCATAAGATCAAAGCATTTTAAAGTAAGTAACGTAATCTATACTTGTTTGCTTCACATAATAATGTTACCATTATTAATAAATCAGAATATGAGCATATAATGTCTATAAGATTCACATCATGACTTAGTAGAAGTCGACCTTTGATCTGGTGAGTGGGATGCTCAATTCATGACCTTCCTCTCTCATACCTAAGTTCCCGAATCGAGACACTTTGGTTGTGACGAATAAGTGGCATTTGGCACAAATCACGGGTTTCCTAATTTTCCAAAAATAGTAGACAGCGATTCTGATATCTTGCAATACAGTTCATTTTTGGCATATTTTGTGATTAATGAATTTTCTAAGATTTGCCAGATCTGAACTCATTGCACTTGTAAAACCAAATTCAGAACTACGAAAGTCCGGACTATAAGGAATTGTACCCGAAGAGACTAAGCCCCTCCGAGAAGCACGAAAAACTAGCTACAGATAATAAGTTCATTTATTAGAACTTACACATAAGTCTTCTTATTATTTCACAAAATTTGGCACCGAACTGTGTGTTCATACCGGCACAAAGGCGTATACCCTCATCGTCACAAAGCCTTGTGCACTCGTTGTCGTCCCAAAGCCATGTGCACTTGTCTCCCGACAGCTCACTGATAGACGGTCGGTCATCTAGCACAGTTGCAAGATGAATTTTTTGGTGAAATTTTTTCAAGACGCCTAGAGTTATTGTAAGTTGCAGGGTGGAAGTTGAAGATCCAAGAAGGAAGTACTTTTGGACTGTTTCCATGTTAAATGATATGTAAAAGTGAAAATTACCCTTTCAGGGTGATTTTTTTAAATTTATTACACTGTGAAAAAGTTTATAATTTTAATAATTAATATTTATAATTTTTTTTTTAAATTTTTACAGCGATTATTGCTATAATTCTCCCTATATGTAAAATGCATTTCAAAATCCAACGTAAAATTGATTGACATTTTGTGCTGTGTAAGAACATCTCCAATGTTGAATAAAAAATTTCATTAAATTTGAGTAAAATTTTGATTTGATATCGTTCACTGCAATGATGAAATAAAATTTTCATCAGACTTTTTTAAAATCCCCAATTGTTCGGATATAAACAAAAAAATTGTCAAAATTGTTCTTATGTGGACATCTGAAAGAATGTCCGGCTCAACGGTAACAATTTAAATTTGATGAACGATCAAGTCACCCTCCATTTGATAAAATATTTGTTTCTCTCTCTATTTGATATCACTTTGATGATAGGGTTAAAACTCAATTTTTAAACTTTTTTTTTATCAAATTCGATAAAAAAAATTAAGTAGACGTTGGATATGATCTAACCTCTTATAATTAGATTGTAGAATTCAAACTAAACACGTCATTGCTCATTAGAAAAAAAATAAAAATAAAATAAGGTTATTAGTTAAGACTGCCTGTGCCAATCGTCTTTGGCATGATAGAATCAATTAATTTTGTTTATTTATTTAGTAAACGCAAAGTCTTTGTAAACGAAGCTTGCATATGTAAATGCAGCTTGCTCTTGTGGCCGAGGGTGTTAAGAAGTTTCCTTCACTTTACTTTCTTTATTTTATTTGTGAGTTGTCAATGGACGTTAGCTGGCATATATTACCACTAAGTAGTTATTTATTTATTTATTTTAGGATTATCAAATAATTTTTAAATTTGAGTGAAGTCCATCTCTCACGTAAGTTGATTTGATAATTATAATTTATTCACTTCATCATTGCATGGGTAGGAAATAATTGTTGCTCTCCGTACTTCTCACGTCCAAGCTCCACGTTACTCCGAACAACATCGTTCAACCTGAGAACAAAGCGACGGTGAGCTGCCTGGCGGGTGTGATGTCGGAAAGCCCCTTCGACGATCAAGTTAAAACCTTTTAGAGAGAGAAAGAGAAAGAGACAAAAGACAAATGGCTCTGATAGCCAAAATTGCAGACTTCTTGTATGGAGGCGCTGCACAGTTTATATACCCTCTGCGCGCATCACTCTACTCGTCTTTCTTTGGACGCGTGGTTGTACTACACTCTCTATTCCTTACACGTATACGCATCAATATTGCCAAATAACATTGGCCAAAACAGCCAAGCAGTAGTGACACGTACTACTGGCTAGTTTTCCTCCTTACACTCCATTGGGCCACGTAGCAACTCCTGTCATGCTACCCATATCGCAACACAAGGCCGTTTACCAGCTTCAATTAATCAGCTCAGCTCCGAGTTGTCCAACCAGTTCACCGCGGCTCAGCCAAATATTGCTCGGTCCATACAGAGGACGATGTCATTAGCTCAGACTATCCTTAGGTCGGCCCATTCCCCTTTGTTTAGTGTAAATTCCCCTCAATTGCACACATAGCTCGGCCCATATTTCTCAACCGAGCACATACATAGCTCGGCCATTCTACTCATTGGATTTTCCCCTCTCAATTGCCCCTTAATCCCATCGATTTTAACCATTGGGATTACTTTATTCTTATATAATATTCATTTCAGCTCAATTTGTCATCAAGCTTCATGATAACTCAGTCAAGTTTTACCACTTGTTTTCGGGGCCCGCGTTGCATTGCTACACAAATCTTCATAGCTCAAATTTTTCAGAATGTTCTTTGGCTTTTGTGTTAACCACTTACCGTATAACTCGGCCCTCCATTGACGCAATTTGTTTCATTCTTGCATTTGGTGGAATAGGTGTAGGGCCCAGGCCTTGATTTTTCAAAGCTTAAACAATTTTATAAGGGGAGTGCTTGCTGGGCCAAGCCTTATATCATAATCATGGAATGCATTTTCTTGTTTGGAAATCTTGCTCGTGAACAACCAACATATTTTTTAATATGTTAATGTTTGGTGGGTCCCACCATAGATTTTGGAACAGCCTCTTGCTTTGATCATCAAGCATATAGCTTTGAACCATGAATCTTGCCCAAGAAACCATGTTATTTCATTGGTGACCGGGCTACTTGCTCTGTGCTCTCAACTGAGCTACTAACTTAGCGTACCAGTGTAGACACCCCATTTTTGACCGTCCTCAAGACTTGGACGTCACCGTTTGAACAACCGGTGATCATCCATGTTTGTGTTCGTTTGGAGTTCCCGGGGGTCTCGGCTACGCGCCTTGCCTCAGGATCTCCGAACTCGACTGTTTAGTGTCTGGTTTTGCACCAAACACTTGTGTTTTGCCTTGGAGGGGCAGGGAATGCCTTATGAGGCATCCCCACACATCACCGACCATGGCTAGAGGCCACCGGCTGGTGTTTTGTTGCCATCGGCAATGTATATTGCCGGTCGGCATTCTTTGTTGCCGGTCGGCAGTCAATTTTGTCAAAATGGCAATTTTGAGCAGCCGACTACTGTTCATCTGCTTTTGCAGATATTTTAAGACAGCTGTCTTGCATTTTGTTCCCCTCCATACACGTGTATGGAGGGATGGCCTTCTTGTTAGCTTCCTTAGTAAGCTTTAAAAGATTGGCTTCTCTATAAGAGGAGCCTTCCTCTTCCTTGTTCTAGGGTTAGAGAACTTAGAGGGTTAGACATTTTAGACAACTTTTTAGGGTTTGAGTTCTAGGGTTAGGGTTTAGTCCATATCCTATCTCTATCTCTCTCTCTTGTGTGTATTTTAGGCTTACTATTGCACACAAACACATAGTGTTACACCTTTTCTTGGTTCTTGAAGGGCCAAAGAGTTGTTCTTGGTGTTCTTGAGCTATTTTGGAGCTAAGGAAGCAGCTGGTCCACCATTTGTGAAAGAGGACTTCAAGGGTAAGAAACTCACTCCTTTTTCCCCATTTTTTGCATCCTATTTTTGCCTATCTTGAAACTATTTTTGAGCTTAGTGCATAATATAAAAAAGTTCTATTTTTGGGCCCTCTAAATAGTTTGTTAAGGGTGTTTTGTGGTTTGGAGGTGTTTGACCCCTCTTAAGCCTTGAGAGGCCCCATTTTGTGCCATTTTGAGTGAGTTCCGAGACTTTGGCGTTTGGGCCTCCTCACCACTGAAATCTTCAGGGATTTCAGTGGTAAGGATGGTGCCTTGAAGTTCCAAGAAGGAGAGGGTCACCCCCTCTCCTTGTTGTCCTTGAAAAGGGCACTTTTTGGCCTCTTGAGGGAGCTTCATGTTTGTGTGTTTGTTGATCATGCCATAGCTGCTTTTTATGCTTATTATGCCATGATATAACATTGTTGTGTGTTGGTCTTGGTACACCATGCTTGCTTAGCATACCTACCTTGTAATGCCATGATTTGCCTCAATACATGCATAGCATTTAGACTATCATGCTTTTGTGTTTTGGCCAAGCTTTGTGAAGCTTATTTGCATGATTTAGTGTGCTAAGGGACTGTTTTAAGTCGTTGGAGTCATCCATGCCCTGCTTTGTATAGCCACCATGTGATCCCTCTTGTATGCCTTAAGCTTTGACTCTTCTAGCATGCCTCACTTGCATGATTTGTTTGTTTGGGCACCTCTTCTAGCATGTTTTCAGTGTCTAGCATGTTGATTATATATCCATATTTGTCCCTTTTAAGTGTGCTTAAAAGTTACTTTGATATGCCTAGGTGTTGGATCATGTGTGCTTGCATGTTTGTATGCATTTTGGCCTTCTTTCCCATGGCATTGGGCCACTGTTTTGGACCTAACTTAGGGCTACCCAACTACTGTAAGTCCATCCCTTGCATGCCATTCAAGTGTTGCTACATTATCCCATGTTTGCATGCTTTGGTTGCATGTATTGCACGCTTGAAATCACTTGCATGTGCCATGTATTCCCTTGGTCAAACTGCTAGCATGTTGCATGATTAGATTGCATCTTGTACGCTCTAGTAGTTTGCATAGTTATGGCGTGCTTGCTTGTTTTGTTGCTTGGGTTGTGAGCCTAATGTGCATTGCATGTTTGCATGCTCCATTTTATGTCATGCTGCATACTAGCTAACATGCCTAGGATTGCATTACATAAGCATGCATGTCTTGTCCCTTGATCTAGTGATAGGGATTGGGCCTTTATTTGTTGGTTTGCATTTCATTTGAAATGAAAAATGCACACTTGGTTCTCTTGGGCCATCACGCATTGAAATGCGCGATTGGTGGTCCGAGAACCAAGGACCATGCCCCTTTGAGTCATACACATGATAAGGGACACGATTGGTGCATATATGGTTTGGATTGCATTGCCATGCAAAGTTCTGTCCTCTGCTGCTGTCAAACAGATTCTGCAGGAACCTTTTGCCGATCGACTTCACAGAGTGCCGACCGGCAAACCATCTATGGCCGATGGATCCATTCTGTGCCGATGGACACCAAATCACAGCCGGTGATGACTCCTTCCAGCCGACGGCACTCCCCAATATCCAGTGAGCACATCCTGAGATTTTGGCAGTCTTCAGAGGAGTATAGCAGGGAAAACAGAGGCAGCTTGCACATGGCAGTGAGTTTCCGAGCAAGACCGAGCATGCATTGCATTGGACTCTCTTCCCGAGGCAGTTTACTGTTTCTTCTAGCTTAGTTAATTTGTTAATTAATTAGGTGATTTGTAATATTTAATTAGCTAGAATAGTTAATTATTTATTCGATTTGTATTATTCTTTCGGTCCCTCCGAGCGAGGGCGAATCTGTAATAAATGTGGGTGAGTGTGTGTATGTCTTCCAACCCCCACTTTTTTCTCCCTTTTACTTACCCGCTTATGATGGTAGATTAGGGCATATTTAAATTAGCATACCTTATGCTATGCATGCGTGCATTCGTACATTTGTCTTGCATGCACCAGGCTCGGTACATCATGCTAACTGCATTTGTACTTCAATTCTAAATTGAATACGTGCATCGATTGATTGCATTTCACATGTCATGTTTAGGATAGCCGAGCCTACCCTAATTGCATCCTGTATGTGTTGCATTAGTCAATTTGACATGAACTACGACCATGCACGTCTGCTAACTAGTTTACTGTTTTGGCATGGAGTACGATGTAAGTATTTTCATGCTTTAGCATACCACATGCGTGTGAGTGTTAACATGACAGCATGCTTACCATGTGGCTAGATGCTTATGTGATAAACTGCTTGAATGCCTGTGGGTGAAGGTTGGATTGCATGAGTTGGAAAAACTCGTTGAAATTCGTATTTTAGCCTACTTGCGAGTAGCAAATTCCAAAGTATTTTTTAAGACAAACGGATATGCAATGCTTATTTCCAAATTAGGCAATCTAGTCTATACTTGTTTGCTGTGTGCATAACATAGTAATTCTAGGCTAATAACTGGAATAAGAACACATAACGTTTTCAAAATCGGATATCACGGTTAGTAGAGGCCGATCTTCGGATCGGGCGAGAGGGGGTGCTCATAGCTGACCTTCCCCAATCGTACCCAAGCTCCCGAGCTGAGGCAACTTTGGTGATGACGGACACGTGGCCTTTGGCACCGAGTCAGGGTTTCCTAAATTTTCCACAATAAAATATTTAGGTGGCGACTCTGTATTTGGCAAAGCAGTCCATGTATGGCACTTCTTTTCAAAAATCTGTTTTCTCAAAACGATTTGCCAGATTTGGACTCTTTGGTTCAGATTAAGAACCAGCAACAAAAACGAGTCCGAACTATAGAGTGAGGCCCAAGGGTGCGTCTACAGTTTCTGGCGACTCCGCTGGGGACATTAGAGAGCTTGACTCGAACTCGTGATATCCTGTTTTGATTTCATTTATGTGTCTCTTTGCATTGCATGTGCATTGGTGCGCCTAGGACACCGTGTTTGCCATCTGCCATTCCTGAACGGTTTGCCGGAGGCTTGTCTTGTCAAGGCATGTCCATAAGGCTGACCGGTTATGGGCTCTGACAGCATGGGAACACAAACCCCGGTTTTACCGGGGCACCCTTTTTGACCATTTGACCTAGTGCATATTCGGAATCCATAGTGACCATTCCAAACTAGGACATGTTGCTTACTCGATTGTAGGTTGTTTGAAACCGCTGCGTGCGTAGTAAAACCCTAGCTCTTGACAAAATAGGACAGGGAAACCCTACCCCAACATAGGGGTGTTTTGGCTCTCTTTTACTTGTTATGTGCTTTTAGAGTGTATCTCCGCAGAAACGCACGTATCAGTTTGCAAAGTTTGAGTATCAGGCCCAAGGGCACCAATGTCAATATTTAACAGAATCAGTTATATTTGAGGGTATCCGATTCAGTATTTTGGGGACGATGATTTCGGGAAGCGATGATCGAGTAGAGTACTGATTGTTAATTTTGCACCTGTGTTTGATCCGTTTGGGCTGAAACGCTGCTTGTTTTTCCTTTCAGTTCAGAGAATTCCAGAATAGTTAGTATTCCCCTTTGCCGAGGCAAGACTTAGCATGACGCTGAAGTCGGAAGAGATCGTGGTTATGACAGCCGCGTTAGATCAAGGAATCACTCTGCAAAGTGAGACCACTGTTGACATGCCACATCCACCCAGATCGCTGGTTGCGCACCCAGTCTGGGCCCCCCAGCTATATCAGACTCGCGAGCCTACTACATTTGAACTGATGGGGATGATAGGTGATCTCCAGAGGTCCATGACGGATCTCGCCTACGGAATGTCAGCTTCGCCGCCAGCCGCACCATATGCCGGGAGTTTTGTATCCCAGGAGCCCCCGCTATTGGGACGGATTGTGATTGAACTTAGCCAACCGGAGATGGCCTCCAGCTATGGCAATGACGTACCAGCACCAACCCAAATCCTAGATCAGGCTGAGGCTAGAGACAAAAGCAAAATGAAGGCAGATGCCGATCCTATCGAACATGTCACGCCCCAAACTTGCCCCTAAAAGTTTGGGCATGACCTAAGCAGAAAAGGACACCTATCCTGATTTCATATAGGGGCCTGACCGGAAGCTGCACTAATAAGTGATAAAAACTAGAAACTATGCCATCCATTGAGCTACTAAATTATGCCAGGATCAGAAACATCTCATGGGACAAGTACATCAAAAGGCAAAATACGTTTGCGAGTTAGTTATTTACATGCCTCCACAAAGCCAACCCCGAGGTGGGGTATACAGCAAAAATATTAAGTACATGACAACTTAGATCAAAAGCAAAAGAGTAAGCCATCATCTAATAAACTCCACAAAAGGAGGGTTCCGATCCAAGCTTGGCTGTGCCTAGGCTGACAAAAATATGACGATGCTGGGTTATGGTCGACCTCCTGGTTGGTTACCTACAGAAACAGACATAACACAGGGTGAGCCAAGCTCAGTGAACAATAGTACTGGTATGCATGTAAACATAATTAATGCTGAAATCATGTAATCAGTCTGTCTCTGTATAGCTTGCCGGGACAAAGTATCGGTTCACATTATTCACATTTTGGCCCCTGGCCTAAGAACTTCACACATTCAGAAAAGAGTCCTTAGGCTCATAATTTACAGTTCATCACATAGACCTTTGGTTCCTTTGATTCACAAGCTCACAATAGCATAAGTTCGTATTTCACACATCGGCCCTTGGCCTCATAATTTCACAAAAAGGCTCGTAGCCACATTAATTCACAAATGGCTCTTAGCCGCATTGATTCATAAATGGCTCTAGGCCACATTGGTTCACATATGGCTCTAAGCCACATTGGTTCACAAACGACACATTGATTCACAAACGGCTCTAGGCCACATTGGTTCACAAATTCACAATTTCCTTGGTACAGCCCAAGAGTCACAAGATGTCGCATATGACGTATATGGCTTCACAACCTTTTTGATGTTTTCATCATTTCATATTGTGTCTATATACCTTGTACTCTCACAGGTTTGACAACGAAATTCGTAACATCAATACATAATCACATAATCACCACGTTAATAATAATAAATTGAGTACAGGTACATTGAGGTACTATTACTCACAGTGATGTGTTGGCGTGCTAGTGCCTTCAGAAGTGTGCCCTGCACACAATCATTCTTAAAAATTAGTTTTCCTTTCGTTCATACTAATATATAATCAGTTCAAAGTTATCAAAACAAATATTCTAACAAGACCAGATGGTACAGCACATAAAATAGAGCAACACAGAATTTTCCCTGAAAATCAGTCCTCCGCTCGAGCGCCACTTTGGCCGCTCGAGCGTACAGCACAATACCACCAAACATGCTGAGAGGGTGAATTTTGCGCTCGAGCGGGATACTCTCCGCTCGAGCGGACAGAGTAATTTTGAAAAACTTGCTGAAAGAGTGATTTTTTTCGCTCGAGCGGAATAATCTACACTCGAGCGGACTAGACGACTTCTGAACCCTTGTTTTTCCTCTATTTGAGCCCTACCTTGATATTCAAACCTCAATCTCTCAATTACAAACATAAGCAAGAATTACCTTAGTTCCAACTCCAATTAAACACATACCTATCTGATATATATATTGATTCTTTCCACAAATTTGAGATGATTGAGATGATTGATCAAAATAAGAACTTAAACAAGCCATCTCTCTCTCAAGTTCTTCATGTTCTTGAGCCATAGCACATTCTATGAAGTGATGGTATAGAACTAAGGAGTGAAGCATAATTTCTATAACACCCAAATTAAATGTCAAAAGAACCAATTGATGGAAACCCTCATAATTCAAACATAAAGCATACACGAATCAAACAAAAACATGAACTACAACTCTTAAGTTGCCATAACAAGGAGGTCTTGGGCTTACCTTGACTTGACTCCCAACTTTTAACAATTTGCCCAAATTCCTTGTTGAATCCCCTTCTTCCCCAATTTCTCTTCTTTACTTCCTCTTATTTCCTCTCCCAAAATGGTACCCACGTTTTTGATCAAAATCAAGAAGTCTTAACAATATATATATATGGTCATAGGTAAAGCATATAAGACAAAAATGAATCGTTTAATCGTTCCAAAATTGAAATTTCACAAACATGCTTAATATTACCTAAAAATTATGCTGATCACAAATATATAATCATTTTCAGATAATTAAACCGTTAAGGCTTCCAATTTCTGTTTTAACGTTCTCAGAGCAACAGATACTTTTCTTGCCTAACAGATAATGTTCAATTCATAAAGTATCAACTCATAGGACATATATACTTAACTTACATTCTCATGCAGTTCCACATTAACTATTTGAAAGCACCGAATAAAGACTAAAAGATAGCAGAATCACATACGAGGGTGGGGTTATTACAAAACAACTGCTGTGGGCAGTCAAGGCTTTGAAGGCCAAGGGGATGAGCAAGCAACAGATATCTACAGCTGTGACAAAAGCTTTAGAGGATGCTTTCCCCACTCCACTAGAGGGTAGTTTAAGTCAGTCAGAAAATCGGGATAGGCCCCGTCATGCCAGAACAATTCCTTCCGTTCCCAATCCTGTACCTGGGAAAGATCAGAAAGCCAAGGCGGCGCCTGCCGACCCTTTCGCTAGCGCGTCTAGCAAGAATAATCAAGCTCCAAAGTACCTACCCCGAGGGCGCAGGGTCTTTCACGAACTCTACATGCCTCTGTCCAAGGCACTTCAGATCCTGGCCGAAAGAGGGCACCTTAAACCCTTGGAGCCTCGACCTCTGCCGAAGAATCTCCCTGCTACGCACGATGCTGCTCAGTACTGTGCATACCACCAGCAAACCGGTCATTGCACCGATAACTGTTTTCGCCTCCGTTATGAGGTACAGGATTTGATTGACAACGAGGTTATCCTTCCACCCACCTCAGCCAAGTCCATTACTACTCAACTGTTGGACTTTGAGGACACTGATACTACGAGTATGTAATCAGAGAATGAACCACCTGCGGGCGGCGCTTGGTATATTTTTTGATGTGACGTCTGGCACGCATTTTTGAGCATCTGCGAACACTAATTTTGTAAATTCTGGCTTGGGTGTCGAGTCAGTCTTTTGTTTTGTTTTGAGTCTGTCTCATTGTCTTGAGTCAGTCCTTTTGCTTACGGGTTTGTCTTGTTGTAGCGAGTCATTCCCCCTCTTTTTTTGTGTAGAATGTCAGGGGATTCCGGGGTTGTTGCCTCGAACACCGTTTTGTCTTGTAATTACCCGTTTTTGTTCTTGAAGTCTGTTCCTGCCGAGGAGCCAGTTATACCAGGAAACCTTAATGAAACAGCTGTGGCTATCACGTTTCCGTACTTGTTGCTATTTGAGCTAGTTGTGCTAGAAGATGTGAATGGAACGACAGTACATTCTACCTACTCTCTTGTGCCTTGAACATCGTTGTAATGACCTGAGTTTTTCAAACCCCTTTTTTGAACATTGCGGTGATAAAAACGAAGAGGAAGAAATTTCTCGGGTTTTGCAAAATTTTGATCAGTTTGAGAGAAAGAGAGGCATGCTAAGCCTTTTAATGAATGAAATCTTGCCTGTCAGCGTGAGTGCTGAGAAGGATCCTGGTTTGATCCAGACTGGTTCCACATTATCTTCAGCGCGAGCGATTTGTCGCTTTCTTAAAAACTTTCAAAAACAAACTGTTTCTTGGCGTCTGTGAAGACACATGTGGAATTGCTCTTGAGATTGTGCAGCCTAGGATCGCTCTCAGCCTCAGAATTCAACCTACCTGTTTCGAACCTGGAATCCGTTCAAAATATTCAACAGTCAACCGCCATAAAAAGCCCGTGTGGCCCAACTTGAAGCAGCCCTCGAGCAAGAGGCACTAAACTCAGGTTAAGAAGATCAGATCTCACCAGAAGAGGCTCGTGAAGCAACCGTGATGGATTCTTCTGCAAATCAAACACAATAGCCACTCTCCTGGATACAGAGGGCTTCGATTTCAAAACCATTTGGCATGGACTTGTTACACTTTTACCCCTGAGAGGCTCGCTGGGCCGAAAACCCGGAAGGGCGACCCAGGCAAAAGTTAGAGTAAGAGAAAAATACGAAAAAGAAGAAAGACAGAAAAAATACAAGGAAAAGAAAAATACGAAAAATGCAGAAGAAATAAAAAAAAATGCAAAAAAAGAAGAAAAGAAAAAAATTGAAAAAAGAAAGAAGAGAAAGAAGCTCGCAAGGTCGAAAACCCGCATCGGGCGCCTTGGCAAAAGTTAGAGCCTAAAAAGTGAAGGTTAAAATACCCGAGTGTACCTTAACCGGAACTACGTAAGGCTTGATTCCCATGTCTGGGCTACGTAGGCAACTTCATCCTAAAGTCCAGCCCCCAACGCTTTCATAGCGCCTCAGTCCATGTAATGGTTTTGATCATCCTTGCCTTCTTCAGATCCGACATGGCCAGACAACCCGGAACTACGTAGGCTTGATTCCTATGTCTGGGATACGTAGGCAACTTCATCCTGAAGTCCAGCCACCATCGCCTTCACAGTGACTGTGTCCATATATTGGTTCAGACCATCGTCTTCGGAGTTTAGTCATCACTGACAAAGACCGTTCATAAAATGCTGCGGCATCATCCAAACAAGGGGCAACTTTCCGTTGCCATGCGTTCCCATGAGTTGCCCTGAGTTGCCGTCCAAAACCAGGCGTTGCCATGTCCCCCCTTCAAGCCAGGGGCAATTTTCCATTGCCTCCGATCCGAGGTTGCGCATCTCGAGGGTAGGTTCCGTGCTCGTTGAGCATTGACCGTTTGCAAAAATAGTTTTTGAAAATTTTTACTGAGGTTGACTGTTTCCTCGAAAACTATTTCATTTCCCAAAAATCGGACCATTTTCTTGGACCCAAAGAGGATAATTTTCAGTGCTCATGGCCTGACTTGCATGGTTTTAAACCAGAAAATCGAACAAGTATGTTAATCCAACTCTCATTTTGGTCAAAAACTGTTTTAGGAAGAAAACAAAAAAAAAGTCAAAGTGACGAACTAGGGGCGCGATCGAGTCAGGTGTTCTGTCTTTTCCCCGCCGTCAACATACTTGCCAGAAAGGCACCCTATTCGCCGGAAGAAGCTTTCCCTATCCGGAACCTCGACTGGACGTCGCCGGAAGATACAGCCGCGAGCTAATATTGTTGGGCGTGAACCCACGATTTCTTCTTCATCTATCTACCACCCTGGGGAGGGACTAAAAAAAAAAATTGAGAGATTGAAGAATAGAGAGGTGTAAGTTGAGAGAAAAGCGAGAAAAAGGTTTTGAGAGAAAAAAAACGAGCCTGAGGGCCGAGTGTCGTGAGAGTCACAAATTAGAAAGGGTGGGAACAAAACCCGGAGAAACTGGCTCCTCGTGATTTGAGGTCTTTCATTTTCGTGAACGCGTCCGTGAGTCGTGTCTTTTGCTTTCTTACAATCGCAACTCTTGTCTTGAGTCTTCTCCGAGTGCGTCTCGCTGCGTTTAGGTCGTGTGCCTTTTGTTTTCTTCAATGGAGTCTTTCTCGCTGTGTTCAGCTTCAGATTCGATACCCAGGTTGAAAACCCTTTCTTATTTCAAAAATCGTTTATGCTCAGACTGCTGTGCCATTCTCCACATCCATGCAAAGCAAAAGAAGAAAGGGAAAATTTGGGACATCTGAGTGTGCTTCAATTTCGGCCGGTTTCAGCCTTTATGGTCCGTCTTATCAGATTGGGCTGTTTGTTCAGTGCTTGTCGTGTACGGAGAGAACCAAGTGCCATGTTGCGGGCTGTATATAGATCAATCCCCAGTGGAGTATGGGCTGTGTGTTCAGAATGAAACAGTGATTTGCTTGGGTTGTTTTGCTATTAGCTGGTCAGTTATCTGATTATTACAGTGCAAGTGTTCAATTTTCAGACGGCAGATCAATATCATTTACATTTGAGGTGCAATATGATGCAATGCAGTGCAAAGTAATAAAATGTACAGATACAACACTTTTTTAGATGAAAATTTTGTTTCATTGCATATCATCTTTTTCAAGTACATAGTTTTGAAGAAAACAAAAACTTGCCTGCGGCAGTACAAGGTACTCTAGCTACCAACAAAAGACAAAAAAGTACAAAAAAAAAAACAGCAAAAATCTGGATCAACATCAGTGGTCTCAGGCCTGAAGGTCTGTCCTCGCCCTCTTCTTGGACAAAGGCCCAGGAGCATCGTCATCAGCATCACCATCTGAATCTGAGCCCGAGTCGTCTCCAGTCTCCTCTTCAGACGACTCAGCCTCTGACTCCGCCTCCGCCTCGGACTCGGACTCGGACTCGGACTCATCATCATCATCACCAGGAACGGGTGCCCGAGAGCTACTCCCGACATGAACACGCCCTGCCCTGGTACGAGGATGTATAGTGTCTTCTCGCCCTCCTCGAGCAGGAATAGAGGGCCCAGCTGGAGCACCACCCACCGAAGGGATCTGGAAAGGAGGCTGAAAAGCATAAAAGGCAAATACATTAGAATATCTTTGAGACAAAATACAGCATATGAGTATGATACCAGGAGTGCCGTGAGCGATGAATCAAGACAGATACTGTGAATCAAGACAGATCTGATGAATGAGTACAGTGTATGTATGCTGTGAGGAGTGAATCAGTGCAGAATGCGGTGTATGAGTACAGTGTATTAAGTGTTGTATCGTGCATCAGATTATGCGAATCAACTTATGTATGGTTTAAGACGGTGGTTAGAAGAACATACCGGAATGCTGTAAAGGGCTAGGAGGTCGAAGGTCCGCTGTAGCATCCCCATCATGGAGGCATTCATCTCCAATGACTGCCGGGTGTACTCGGAGCAAGCCTGCAAAAATATCAGATACATCAATATTTTGCGGAATATCAAATAAACTGAAATGAAACGACTATACAAGAATACAGTAATACATACCGGAGGCAAGTCGGGGACACCGACCAACTCGTGATCGGCCGGGGGAGGAGCAAAGGGGACCTGGTAGGTCGCCCCACCCTGCCCTCTGAAAGTCAGTGTAGTGGGCAGAGCAGGCTAGCCGGTCCCCCGCCCTCTCTGAACTCCACCTCTACCACGGACTAGAGCTCTCCTCGACGTTCCCGCTCCAGCTGCCGGCGCCGCTGGCCTCTCCCTCTCAGCTCGCCGACCACTGCTCAAGGGTCACATAATGTAGGTCCAGACGTACTCGGCGTAGTCGCCCTCGCCTCTGTAATGCTCCGCATCCCAGCCAACGGTATACTCTCTCAGGTGTGCGAGGGAAAACCTCTCTGTATGCCTCATGTGTGCAGGAGGTGGACCCGGAACTATCTGCTCCCAGAAACCTGTAGTCTGACGCAGAAGCGCTCCCAGTACCAAGCCCAGGCATCGGGCCCTCCAACAGAATCCGGAGGCGGGAAGTCTCCTCTGCGCCCTCATAGTGATCCCTCACCACGGCCGGCAATGGAGCCCAAGGCTGCCAGGTGATCTGCGGGCACAAATGCAGTTTGTTATCTATCTATTATAAAAAATACAGTGCTATGCGAAGCTTAAACAAACTCTACAATTGAACATACCTCCGCGGCGGTGATGGTGTCGAAGTAGCGGCGGAAGAAGATGAAAGACTCCCGGGGTCTCTGCACGCACCGCACATCAAAGCGATGAGAAAAGGGGACGTCGAGCGGGATCTCCACATCGGGTACTGGGGCAAGCCTGGGAAAGTAGGCATATACCCACAACTGCAGAACAGATGTCAGTATGACTATCGGGTAAAATAGAATACAGAATAAAGCAGAAATGGCAGAGCCGTGAGTTGTGCAGTGTATTGTGCAAAGTGTACAGTGTGTGCAATGTATAATCCGTGTAAAACAGAGTATGTGTGTGTGACGCATGTACAATATATAGTCAATGAGAGATAGACTGTGCAGTGCACAGAATACAGAAAATGTAAAGTAGAAAACAGAAATGTAAAAGGGTGAGAAGATGTACCTCCCAAGCTCGCCAGTATCCGCCAAGGAGCTGTCCGCTGAGGCGAGAAGAAGAACTCATGTAGCCATACAAAGTGGCCAAGCCTGCGCCCCCCCAGTCGTAGTGGCGGATCCGCCTGACATCCACCAGTGCGCTCAACAGGCAAAGAGGCACGGTGTTCGCCCGGTCGGCGAAAAGGGTCGTCCCGAGTAAAAACATGATAAAGCCCCGTGCATACTGATCCACCTCCTCTGGGGTCATCCGCGCCTCCTCCGCCAAGGCTGGCTCAGTCCTGAAGTGGCTGTCAAACCACGAGTATCTGACAAACCCTGCCCGAGCAAGGGGTGGCCGAGTGCCGAGCAGGTACAGCTAGGTGGCGTCCCACTCATCCATATCCGTGTCAAAGGGGATCGGATCACCCCCTACCTCGATGCCGGTAAGCATCGAGAAGTCATAAGGGGTCATCGTCATGTCCCCTGCGACGGAGAAGTGGAAGGAGTTGGTGGTATCCCACCACCTCTCCACTAAAGCAGCAAGCAAGGGCCTGCAGGTGGTAAGCTGGGAAAGCCCCCTGCAAAAGATGCCGAAACCCGCCTCGTCGACGATCTGGAGAACCGCGTCTGGCAACTCCACATACCAGTCTCGGGCGACAACGTTTCCATACCTGCGGATGGTATGGGAGTCCCCCTGTAATCAAAAACAACAATTGCGAAGCAATATTCAAGATGCAGTTTTAAGAAACATACAGATACATAGCATGTGCGCATGTTTTTCAGATTCAAACGGACATTGGGTGTCAGTGAGTTAGCAAAGAACTACAGCATATGATGTGTCAGTGTGTTTGAGTGGTTCAGGGTAAATATAGCATGTGTCCATGTTTTTCAGAATTCAAACAGATACCGGGTGCCGGTGTGCTTACAGTGAAGTACAGAGTGTGTTGTGTCAATGTATTTGAGCAATTCAGGGCTAGTGCAGTGTGTGTGCGCGCGTCATATTCAAACAGTTATCAGTTGCAAGTATGTTCACAGTCAACTACAGTATATCAGTGCATCAGTACATTCGAACTAAGCAGTTAAAGAACAAAATCAACTATGGCAGTTAAGTGTTCTACATTGCGGGAAACTGAAACCAGGGGAATAATGTACCTCAGAAGCGCCGTGTGACAAATAAGACTCTGGCTCACGTAGCAGTAGTTCGCGTGCCACGCCCCTCTCGAAGCTCCGAAACTGGCGTAGTCCGTCCAGGAGCATCACGTGGACCGCCGGTCTGTAAGTCTCTGGATCGAACGGCCGAATGCAAAGCGGCAAGGGCTCGGCCTCGGGGTCCATCTCGAGCTCTAGAGGGGTCCCGCCCTGTGGAAGAGCGTCCGCCATCTCGAAGAGAATGTGAAAATGACCGGAAGAGGGAAAACCGGGCGAGAATGCGAAGAGTCAACAAAAAGTCAACCCCGAGAGGGCCGAAAATGGCTGGGAAAGCCGAAGTGCGGAAAAGGCACAGATATCGAGAAAAACTCAAGGGAAACAAACCCCGAAAGGCGGAGATCGAAAAAAACAACACCGAAATGAAATTTCAATCGGTTCAAAACATTCGAAACGCAAGGGTGAACACGAATCGAACGACGAAATCAAGGCTAGAACGCAAGAAAATGAGAGGATCGAAGGACGAAAACACTCTAGAGAGAGAGAGAGGATTTTCGACCAAGGGGAAGTGAAGAAAATAAGGTTAGAAACCCTATTTTAAAAGACCTGTGGCCAATTGACAAAACTGCCCCGATACAGGAATTCTTTGCCGGTCGGCCACACTCTTTGCCGGTCGGCAACATATTGTGCCGATGGAACTGTTTGGAGGCCGATGGACGGCCGGTGATGCATTATGATGGCCGGTGGACATCCGGTGGTCTCCCACAGTGGTTTTTGAGCCTCCTTCACCTTTCCTTGGGTTATATAAGTGGTCCAGAGCCTTCATTGCTTAAAATAGTGCAAAACAGTGCCTCTTTGACGCTCAACCGGCCTCCGTTTTGACCTCAGATCGTGTCCTCTGGGTGTAGCACTCAAATTCGTGCAAGGTGTATCCTTTCTGTATCCTTTTGGCTTTTACAAAGTTCGAAAGTTGCCCCTATGTGCGTTTGGCATGCATTCAATTACGCCATTTAGCGCATTGCACTGTCTTGCGCATCGCATTTCATTCGCGTTGTCCAACGCATCACGCCATTTCGCGCGTCTTATTGCATTTGGCATACACTCATTGTTCGCGCTATTTTGCGCACCTCATATGCATTTTCATGCGCCATGGTCTAGCGAGACCTTAAACACGCATGGTCCGGCGGGACCAAAAACACGCACGGTCCAGCGAGACCTTAAAATCCGCTCAGTTGCATTGTCTTGCATTTCAAAAGACATGCGTTGTTTCGCACTTGCATCAACATGCATTGTCATGCATCTCAAAAACCGCATGTTGTCGCGCATTTCGAAACCATGCAGAATCATGCATTCAACATAATGAGATTCATGTGTTCACAGGGTCCGGCGGGACCGTAAACACTCTCGGTCTGGCGAGACCTTAAACACGCTCGCATGCATTATCATGCATTTCAAACGGCGCGCGTGGCTGCGCATTCGGGATCATATGCATTAGACATACGTTGTTTCGCACTTGCATCAACATGCATTGTCATGCATATCTTAAGCCGCACATCGTCGCGCATTTCAAGCTCACTTGCATTTTCACGCATTTCAAGCCGCGCGTTGTCGCGCATTCCATGTAACATACATTTCATGCATCATTTGCATTCAAACAAAAAGAAATCATGCATCGTCATGCATTCCAACCAAAAACAAAACGTATGCATATGTCATGCGTCCATTGTAAATAGTGCATTATCATGCATACATGGTATATATTGCATTGTCATGCATCCATTGTAAGTGGTACATTGTCATGCATACATGGTAAAATATTGCATTGCCATGCATTGTAGAAAATAAACATGCATTGTCATGCATTTCCATTGTAGCTTGCATGCATCCGTTGCATTTTCCCCAGCAAATCGCATCATACTGCATTCTCAGGCATTTTTGTAAATATCCATTCCATTGCATATTTGTAGATATTGCATTGTAGATTGCATGCATTCCTTGCATCATCTTCCATCTATGGCTTGCGCCTTTCCATGTTGAGCTTGGTCTAGTATTTGCCCATTCTTCTTGTGTCAAAGCATAGTTCAGTGGATCGTTCTATGTTAGCCGCGGCTTGTTTGCGTACATGCCTTTCCTAGGCAAGATTTGGTTTGGCCCGCGTGCCATATCCATTGTATCCATTTCCATTGCATTGTAGATTGCATGCATTCCTTGCATCACCTTCCATCTATGGCTTGCGCCTTTCCATGTTGAGCTTGGTCTGGTATGTGCCCATTCTTCTCGTTTCAAAGCATAGTTCAGTGGACTGTTCTATGTTAGCCGCGGCTTGTTTGTGTACATGCCTTTCCTAGGCAAGATTTGGTTTGGCACGCGTGCCATATCCATTGTATCCATTTCCATTGCATTGTAGATTGCATGCATTCATTGCATCACCTTCCATCTATGGCTTGCGCCTTTCCATGTTGAGCTTGGTCTGGTATGTGCCCATACTTCTCGTGTCAAAGCATAGTTCAGTGGACCGTTCTATGTTAGCCGCAGCTTGTTTGCGTACATGCCTTTCCTAGGCAAGATTTGGTTTGGCTGCATGCCATATCCATTGTAGATATTACATTGTAGTGTAAATTTTTGCATCCGGCACTAGGATCATCATTTTTTCTCCAGCGGGTCGTTACCCCAGTTATGTCATTCCACCCAATACTCGTTCTTGTGTCCGTCTACATTACTCATAGTTCAGTGGACCGTTCTATGGTAGACAGACTTGTTACCTCCATCAATCTATTTGACATTTGTGTGGTTTCAAACCGCTCGTGATTGGATCATGATTCAATTGCTTTGCATGTAGTTCGCATTGTTTCAATTGCATTGCATTTTCATTTGCATTATTTATACATTGTTTTGTATATATTGCATATCATTTTGCATTCATTCTTGCATTGTCATGCATGTTGCTAACAATATCATACCTGTTAAGTTGTTTTCTTTACAGGCACGATATTGTATGTACGGCTCATTTGCAGCTGGTGGGACCAGATGAACCATACAGGTATTGTATCCTCCGCGTGAGACGTCTCGAGAATTGCATAATTCTCTTACATCCTTTCTGCATTGTAGTGAAGTTTGGTGTATGCAAGCTTAAAACTGTTGCATGTGTGCTTCATTACAGCTTTTCTTCGCATGATCATAAGTTATGCTCGGCTTCGTGCATTGTCATGCATTTTGCCCCTGCCTTCGGGCGCATACCTTGTTTGTCTTGCATGCTTTGTCTAAGTCTTCGGCCTTGTCAAAAATGGGTCGTCTCTGGGCTTTGACATTCACTCCCGTCATTGTTATGACTTTCGAAGTTCTCACAAAGAGGCAATCAGAGACACCCCATTTTTACCGTCCTCAAGACTTGGGCGCCACCGCTTGAACACCGGTGATCATCCATGTTTGTGTTCGTTTGGAGTTCGGGGTCTCGCCACGCCTTGCCTCGGGATCTCCAAACTCGACGCTTAGTGTCCGGTTTTGCACCAAACACTTGTGTTTTGCCTTGAGGCGGGGAATGCCTTATGAGGCATCCCCACACATCACCGGCCATGGCTAGAGGCCACCGGCTGGTGTTTTGTTGCCATCGGCAATGTATATTGCCGGTCGGCATTCTTTGTTGCCGGTCGGCAGTCAATTTTGTCAAAATGGTAATTTTGAGCAGCTGACTACTGTTCATCTGCTTTTGCAGATATTTTAAGACAGCTGTCTTGCATTTTGTTCCCCTCCATACACGTGTATGGAGGGATGGCCTTCTTGTTAGCTTCCTTAGTAAGCTTTACAAATTGGCTTCTCCATAAGAGGAGCCTTCCTCTCCCTTGTTCTTGGGTTAGAGAACTTAGAGGGTTAGACATTTTAGACAACTTTTTAGGGTTTGAGTTCTAGGGTTAGGGTTTAGTCTATATCCTATCTCTATCTCTCTCTCTTGTGTGTATTTTAGGCTTACTATTGCACACAAACACATAGTGTTACACCTTTTCTTGGTTCTTGAAGGGCCAAAGAGTTGTTCTTGGTGTTCTTGAGCTGTTTTGGACCTAAGGAAGCAGCTGGTCCACCATTTGTGAAAGAGGACTTCAAGGGTAAGAAACTCACTCCTTTTTCCCCATTTTTGCATCCTATTTTTGCCTATCTTGAAACCGTTTTTGAGCTTAGTGCATAATATAAAAAAGTTTTGTTTTTGGGCCCTCTAAATAGTTTGTTAAGGGTGTTTTTTGGTTTGGAGGTGTTTGACCCCTCTTAAGCCTTGAGAGGCCCCATTTTGTGCCATTTTGAGTGAGTTCTGAGACTTTGGTGTTTGGGCCTCCTCACCACTGAAATCTTCAGGGATTTCAGTGGTAAGGATGGTGCCTTGAAGTCCCAAAAAGGAGAGGGTCACCCCCTCTACTTGTCCTTGAAAAGGGCACTTTTTGGCCTCTTAAGGGAGCATCATGTTTGAGTGTTTGTTGATCATGCCATAGCTGCTTTTTATGCTTATTATGCCATGATATAACATTTTTGTGTGTTGGTCTTGGTACACCATGCTTGCTTAGCATACCTACCTTGTAATGTCATGATTTGCCTCAATACATGCATAGCATTTACACTATCATGCTTTTGTGTTTTGGCCAAGCTTTGTGAAGCTTATTTGCATGATTTAGTGTGCTAAGGGACTGTTTTAAGTCGTTGGAGTCATCCATGCCCTGCTTTGTATAGCCACCATGTGATCCCTCTTGTATGCCTTAAGCTTTGACTCTTCTAGCATGCCTCACTTGCATGATTTGTTTGTTTGGGCACCTCTTCTAGCATGTTTTCAGTGTCTAGCATGTTGATTATATATCCATATTTGTCCCTTTTAAGTGTGCTTAAAAGTTACTTTGATATGCCTAGGTGTTGGATCATGTGTGCTTGCATGTTTGTATGCATTTTGGCCTTCTTTCCCATGGCATTGGGCCACTGTTTTGGACCTAACTTAGGGCTGCCCAACTAGTGTAAGTCCATCCCTTGCATGCCATTCAAGTGTTGCTACATTATCCCATGTTTGCATGCTTTGGTTGCATGTATTGCACGCTTGAAATCACTTGCATGTGCCATGTATTCCCTTGGTCAAATTGCTAGCATGTTACATGATTAGATTGCATCTTGTACGCTCTAGTAGTTTGCGTAGTTATGGCGTGCTTGCTTGTTTTGTTGCTTTGGTTGTGAGCCTAATGTGCATTGCATGTTTGCATGCTCCCTTTTATGTCATGCTGCATACTAGCTAACATGCCTAGGATTGCATTACATAAGCATGCATGTCTTGTCCCTTGATCTAGTGATAGGGATTGGGCCTTTATTTGTTGGTTTGCATTTCATTTGAAATGAAAAATGCACACTTGGTTCTCTTGGGCCATCACGCATTGAAATGCGCGATTGGTGGTCCGAGAACCAAGGACCATGCCCCTTTGAGTCATACACATGATAAGGGACACGATTGGTGCATATATGGTTTGGATTGCATTGCCATGCAAAGTTCTGTCCTCTGCTGCTGTCAAACAGATTCTGCAGGAACCTTTTGCCGATCGACTTCACAGAGTGCCGACCGGCAAACCATCTATGGCCGATGGATCCATTCTGTGCCGATGGACACCAAATCACAGCCGGTGATGACTCCTTCCAGCCGACGGCACTCCCCAACATCTAGTGAGCACATCCTGAGATTTTGGCAGTCTTCAGAGGAGTATAGCAGGGAAAACAGAGGCAGCTTGCGCATGGCAGTGAGTTTTCGAGCAAGACCGAGCATGCATTGCATTGGACTCTCTTCCCGAGGCAGTTTACTGTTTCTTCTAGCTTAGTTAATTTGTTAATTAATTAGGTGATTTGTAATATTTAATTAGCTAGAATAGTTAATTATTTATTCGATTTGTATTATTCTTTCGGTCCCTCCGAGCGAGGGCGAATCTGTAATAAGTGTGGGTGAGTGTGTGTATGTCTTCCAACCCCCACTTCTTTCTTCCTTTTACTTACCCGCTTATGATGGTAGATTAGGGCATATTTAAATTAGCATACCTTATGCTATGCATGCATGCATTCATACATTTGTCTTGCATGCACCAGGCTCGGTACATCATGCTAACTGCATTTGTACTTCAATTCTAAATTGAATACGTGCATCGATTGATTGCATTTCACATGTCATGTTTAGGATAGCCGAGCCTACCCTAATTGCATCATGTATGTGTTGCATTAGTCAATTTGACATGAACTACGACCATGCACGTCTGCTAACTAGTTTACTGTTTTGGCACGGAGTACGATGTAAGTATTTTCATGCTTTAGCATACCACATGCGTGTGAGTGTTAACATGACAGCATGCTTACCATGTGGCTAGATGCTTATGTGATAAACTACTTGAATGCCTGTGGGTGAAGGTTGGATTGCATGAGTTGGAAAAACTCGTTGAAATTTGTATTTTAGCCTACTTGCGAGTAGCCAATTCCAAAGTATTTTTTAAGACAAACGGATATGCAATGCTTATTTCCAAATTAGGCACTCTAGTCTATACTTGTTTGCTATGTGCATGACATAGTAATTCTAGGCTAATAACCGGAATAAGAACACATAACGTTTTCAAAATCGGATATCACGGTTAGTAGAGGCTGATCTTCGGATCGGGCGAGAGGGGGTGCTCATAGCTGACCTTCCCCAATCGTACCCAAGCTCCCGAGCCGAGGCAACTTTGGTGATGACGGACACATGGCCTTTGGCATCGAGTCAGGGTTTCCTAAATTTTCCAAAATAAAATATTTAGGTGGCGACTCTGTATCTGGCAAAGCAGTCCATGTATGGCACTTCTTTTCAAAAATCTGTTTTCTCAAAACGATTTGCCAGATTTGGACTCTTTGGTTCAGATTAAGAACCAACAACAAAAGCGAGTCCGAACTGTAGAGTGAGGCCCATGGGCGCGTCTACAACCAGCTTTGAAGACCGAACACATAGTTGTTGCTTCAATACCGAGCTAATGGCCTCAACACTTTTTCCTTTACCTTTAAAGCCGAGTTAGAAATACAGTCATTACTCAAAAACCGAGCTGCAATCCACGTCGATAACTACGTGCCTCATAGGTGATTCCTTCTTTTTTTTTTTTTTTTAACCCTACATCTTTTGTGCAAGTATCAAGACATTTTTGGGCCGAGCTAAAGCGAGGACCACAGTATTCGGGCAACTAAGTGGTGGTACAGACCGAGCTAGAGACTTGGCTCCACTATATTAGAAAACCGAGCTACCCAACTTTGCTAGAAATAGCACCATAAGTCCCCTTAGTTCTGGTGTCAAGCTATTAAGGTTGCCCCTGGTTCATAATCGTACAAAATACCAAGTTGAAATAGCTGACCCAAAATCGGGCTAAAGTCTGGACTTAAGCATTAAATTAACACTGTTTGCCCAAGCTGCTTGTTATGGTTCCAATACATCGAGTTAAAAAATTGTTCTTTTGCTCAAAAACCGAGTTGTAGGAGCTTCGTTAATAATCAAGCTACCATTCCCTTGATAGTTGCTTGCTCCATTACCAAGCTAAGTTCTTGCTTCGGTAAGGCATTCATTTGATCAATACAACAATTTGCTTTTGGTCAAGCTAAATCTACTTCGGTAATAGATTCAACTGGTTGGACAGGCTATCATCTTCCCTTTTATTGTCAAGCTAAATCTATCTAGGCAAAAGAATATACTTTAGTCGGACAAAACACCAATTCTATATTTTGCAGAGTTGAATCTACTCTAGGCAAGGAATTCACTTCTTTGGACAAATCACAAACTCTTCATCTTGCCAAGCCCAATCTGCTCTAAGCAAGGAATACACTTGGTTGGACAAATCACAAACTCCCCTTCTTGCCAAGCTAAATATGCTCTAAGCAAGGAATTCACTTAGTTGGACAAATCACCAACTCCTCCTCTTGCCGAGCTGAGTCTGCTCTAGGCAAGGACCAAGTTTCTGCTTGCGGGCTTTATCTACTCCGGCAAAGATCAATTTTCCCTCTTCCCGAACTTACTTTACTTTGGCAAGGAATTATAAAGTTTATAAACTCCATTAACAAACCTCTTGCTGAGCAAAATTCACTTGGCAAGGAATTCTAAAATTAATCAAAACCATCAACTAACCTCTCGCCGAGCAAAATCCACTCGGCAGGAAATTCCAAAGTTGAACAAAACACCAACTTTCGTCTTGATGAGCAAAATCAATTCAACAACTTGCTTCTTGGCGAGTAAAATTGTCTTGGTAAGACTTCTTGGTGAGCAAAATCATCTCGGCAAAGAATTCTAAAGTTGGTGGGCAAAATCAGCTAGGTAACTTGCTTCTTGGAAAGCAAAATCATCTTGGCAAGGAATTCTTGAAGTTGATCAAAGCCATCAACGAACCTCTTGCTGAGCAAAATCCACCCAGCAAGAAATTCCAAAGTTGATCAAAACAATCAACGAACCTCTTGCCGAGCAAATTCCATTTCGCAAGGAATTCTAGAGTTGATCAAAACCATCAACAAACCTCTTGCTGAGCAAAACCCACTCAACAAGAAATTCTAAAGTTAGCGGGCAAAGTCAGCTCGGCAACTTATATCTTGGCGAGCAAAATCAACTCAGCAAGACTTCTTGGCGAGCAAAAATCAGCTCGACAAGGAATTCCAAAGTTGGCGAGCAAAGTCGGCTAGGCAACTTACTTCTTGGCGAGCAAAGTTGGCTTGACAACTTGCTTCTTGGCGAGCAAAATCATCTCAGCAAGACTTCTTGGCGAGCAAAATCATCTCGGCAAAACTTCTTGGCGAGCAAAATCATCTTGGCAAGGAATTTTTGAAGTTGATCAACGCCATCAACGAACCTCTTGCCGAGCAAAATCCGCACGGCAAGAAATTCAAAAGTTGATCAAAACCATCAACAAACCTCTTGTCGAGCAAAATCTACCCGGCAAGGAATTCCAAAGTTGGCAGGCAAAGTTAGCTAGGCCAGGCAAAGTTAGCTAGGCCAGGCAAAGTTAGCTAGGCCATTTACGTCGTAGTGAGCAAAATCATCTCGGCAAGACTTCTTAGTGAGCAAAATCAGCTCTATAAGAAATCCCAAAGTTGATCAAAACTATCAACAAACCTCTTGCCGAGCAAAATCTTCCCGGCAAGGAATTTCAAAGTTGATCAAAACCATCAACAAATCTTTTGCCAAGCAAAATTCGCTCGCAAGGAATTCAAAAGTTGAACAAAACACCAACTTCTATTTTGCCAAGCAAAATTAGCTCGGTAAGGAATTCTTAATCCATCAAGATGATCGTCAGTTGCCCCTTGGACCACGTTAAATCCACTTGGCGTGGCAAAAATACAACAATTTTTAAGAAAATGGTCTACTTGTTTCATTGCACCAATGGCAAAAAGGGTTACAAAAATAGAACTAAGAACAAAACTTTAGATTGGTAGAGTTCGACATTCTTGAAATATATTGGCCATTTATATTCTACGAGTTTTACGCCCCTTTTCCTTGGCCTTCTTACTGACATCTTTTAAAGCCGAACTCCCTAGTTCTATTCCATGGTGGTTTGCATGGCCATCCTCTTGTCCGACTGTGTGAACCTTTCCCATTACTCTCTTGTCCTCTACTACCAGACTTGTCGTCACGGTAGCTACGGCTACATCGTCTTTGACTCGGATATGCTCATTAATGTGTTGCATAAGTAGTTCCATGGTCGAAGGTTGATTCATTGTGAGCAAGTCTCTCAGTCGATGTCTAACTGGAAGACCGCACTTATACTGAGTGATTACAAGGTTGGTTGGGCAATCAAGGATCTCGTTGAAAGTCTTCCAATACTTAGCGTTATATGCCTTCAAAGAGTCGGCCGGCTCCATCTTTACTCCCAAGAGATGGTCAACTTCCTTGGGCGTTTTGGTGTTTGTCTTGAATCTAGTGACAAATGCTTCTGCCAACTATTGCCACCTCTCGATGCTCTCCTTCAGAAGCCTCTCAAACCATTTTAGGCCCAATTCACCTAAACTTAATGAGAAAATAAGGCACATCAATGCTTTGTTCCGTCTATGTCCAGCCATACCTTGTCAGAAATGGCTCATGTGCATGTAGGGATCGATCTTTCTGTCATAGAGCGTGAACTTAGACTGGTGGAACCCAACGGGGAGCGGCGTGTTATCTATCTCAATGGAAAAATGGGTGGCACTCAGCCTTGCCAATTCCCTGTCTAGTGGTGCGTGTGCCGCCAGGTATAACTGTGGCATTACGACCTCTTCACTAGCTCACGCTCTGGGGCCTAACTGTTGCAGCGTCGATACCCTCTATGCCTCGCGCCAGCGCACTCGCTTTTCCAAGACATCCCTGAGGTCCCCTAGTCGGTCGGAGTAAGAGCTCATTGACATCGTTGATAGACATAAAGGTTGATAGTCGCTGTCTCTAGTGCGAGATAATCCCGCCAATGCAATGGAGTCACCAGCTCTGAAGCTCCTAGTGATGGAGAGTGAAGGAGTATGTCGTCTACTCCGATTGCTAGAGCGTTGGAACTGGGCGCGCTCACTGTGGTTTCCCACTCCAGTAACGCTCTTTCCCTTTAACTGGTGCTTTATGGCCTCCATCTCCATCGTCATCTTCCTAATAATGGCATCTTGGCCCCTCAGCTTGTTCTCTAGGTGCTGAGTATTGGATTCTCACCATCGGCGACACCCTTCTAGGCTCAGAGAGCGCCTAGAGCTCCTTGCACGTTTGTCTCGCACTTCTCTGGAAAGTTCTCTAGCGTATAAGATGGTCTCCAAACCAGTCATTTTCGGAATTGTGGGCAAGCCATCTCGACACTGAACTGACTCAGGAGTGATTTTGTCGACAACAAACTTTGAAAGGTCGTCGTCAACAAACTTCGAATCGTCGTCGTTGTTCACCATGGATGGTGATTAGAAAAACTTGGAGGACAAGGTTTTATTTGTCCAATTTCCCACAGACAGCGCTAATTTACGAGAAGGAAATAATCCTCACGTCCAAGCTCCAAGCTGTTTCGAACAACGTCGTTCAACTTGAGAACAAAGTGATGGTGAGCTAGCTGGTGAGTATGATGCCAGAAATCCCCTCCGACGATCAAGTTAGCACCTTTTTAGAGAGAGAAAAAAGAAAGGAGACAAAAGACAAATGGCTATGATAGCCAAAATTGTAGACCTCTTTTATGGAGGTGCCACACCGTTTATATATCCTCTGCGCGCACCACTCTACTCGTCTTTGTTTGGACACATGGTTGTACTGCCCTCTCTATTCCTTACACGTGTACGCATTAATATTGCCAAACAACATTGGCGAAAAAAACCAAATGGTATTGACGCATAATTCTAGCGGGTTTTCCTCATTACACTCCAATTGGGCCATGTAGTGGCTCCCGCCGTGCTACCCATAACCCGACACAAGGCTATTTGCCAACTTCCATCAATTAGCTCTGCTCCAAGTTGTCCAACTAGTCAACTACGGCTCAGCCAAATATTGCTCAGTCCATACAGAGGACGATGTCATTAGCTCAGACTATCTTTAGGTCGACCCATTCCACATATAGTCTGGTCCTTTGTTCGGTGTAAATTCCCATCAATTGCACACATAGCTCGGCCTACATTTCTCGACCGAACACATACATAGCTCAACCATTCTGCTCATAGGATTTTCCCCTCTCAATCACATTTGTCATAAAAAAAATACATGGCTTATTTTTAAAAACACGCATGTCATCTATTTTTTTTAAGGCACATCTGATAAATTATCTAATTGACCTAATTTTTTTTAGATGAAATATACAAAATTTTGGATAAAATGAATGGTTCGGATCATCGAAACAAAACCTGCGGTGACAACAGTCTCCAATTCAAATTATGGACCCAAGAGAATCCACCTCCCACTAATAAATACACATGAGATGAGATGAGACTCATTTGCATCTAAAAGTGATAAAATAATTAAAAAAATAAAACCAAATGTATTATTTATATATAAAAAAAATGTAAGTAAAGTCATAAGAAATAAAATTTTAAAAATAGATTGGGTTCGAGTTTTTGAAATCATTTTTCGATTTTTTTTTAATTTTAAAACATAAAAATTAATTTGACAAAAAAAAACATCAAAAATATATATTTATGCACTTGAAAAAGATCAAAGTACATAAAAATAATAGGACAAATTTCAATTTACCCCTTGTGATTTAGGCTCAAAGCACTTTACCCCTTTATAGTTTAAAAATAGGCAAAGTTCTCTCATGTAATTTTGGACTAAATTGTAACTATTATAAATTTCGTCCAAATTAACGACAAGTTTTGTAGATGGGCGAATTTTGAGAGTGGGCTTGTTTTTATTTATTTATTATAATTAATGTGAAATTAAAATCTAAAATGACCTTCATACCCTCATCTTCATCATCCACACATCTCTTCATGTAAACCAAAAACTTATCTAGTTATCCCATTCCCTCACACTAACCATTTACCTATTTTCCTTTCTTTCCAAACCATTGTCGTTGCCTTTTCTCCTATCCTCGTCATTGTCATCTTCTTTGTCATCCCCGACCATCGCCGCAGCCTTCTTTCCCATCTGCAACCTTTATTGTCGCCTTCTCTCCCATGCCCAACCATCACCGTTTCCCCGTCTTCCATACTCAACTATTGCTACTATCACCACTTTTCCTCTTATCAAGAAGCAAGATTTCAATAAATAATTTTGGCCAAATGATTCTACAATGCTATAAGTTTGATTATGTTAGGGAATTTTCAAAATGGTTTTCAAAATTTATGATTTAGTTTTTGGGTGTTTTCAAAACATTCCTAGTTTTTCTTTAGAAAGATTGAAATAAGCTTGGGGACTTAGTCCCACATTGGAAAGAAAGGAAAACATGGAACACTTAATAAAGTGCTTCATAGAATATTCTTTTGAATATGAAATTATGGAATGGATGCTAGTGTGCATGCACTCACACCGCAAGGATGGTATTTCGCACAATCTACACACGCACACGTGCGTGCACGGGGCGTAGGCAGTGGGTTGTGTGGCTTTTGATGGCACATTTTGCACTTAATACGGACGCATCAGCGCATGGCACCATGAAAATGCTTTTCTATTTGCATCGGATAGTTTAGAATGATGACATGGATCCAACGTTGCATGGGTGACGTGGAATATAGTCAGCTCTGCGTGGCAGTGATGTGGCGTCCGTTGGCGATGAGTCAACCAACTGATTGAACGATTGCGTGTTCGATCTGAAGCTGTTTGATCATAGCCATTGATTGGTAGTACTCGTGGTCGTACGATTGAGATGGCACCCGATCATGATCAGGTGTCATCAGTCAAGGCATCTATCTGATGTGAGATTGATCTGCACCATAAATCATCAATTCAACAGTCAGATATGATCAGATGCGATCAAAAGACACCGTTGGCAATGAGTCAACCAATCGATCAAACGGTTGCATATCCGATCTGAAGCCGTTTGATCATAGCTGTTGATTGGAGGTACAAGCGGTTATACAGTTGAAATGGCACCTAATCATGATCAGGTGTGATCAATCAAGGCATATATTTGGTGTGAGGCTGATCTGCACCATAAATTGTCGATTCAACAGTCAGATATGATCAGACACAATCAAAAGACATTACTATTCAATTAGGTGCATCAAGGTCTATAAATAAGCAGTGAATTCTATTCTGTGTGAGACTGATCTGCACCATAGATCGTCGATCCAATAGTCAGATATGATCAGATGTAATCAAAAGACATTACCATTCAATCAGGTGCATCAAGGTCTATAAATAGGCAGTGAATTCAACCATTTCAATCATTCCAAAAATCCTTAGAGCATTTCTACAATCTCTCTGTCCTTCTTAATTTAGAGTTTTCGATCAAGAGTTTCTTACACTAGTTTATGATTTTCTTACTAGAAATCAAATTCTGCAAACTTGATTATCAATGTCTTGGTTTTCTTGATTATATCAAGATTATTCTAATCTACTATCGTCAGTGTAGATGCCAGTAGACTTGATCCTTAGATCAGGCTTCATTGTATCCTAGAGGCGAATTTGATGCAACCCTTGCACACCTTTTTGTGGGTACAAATATTGTCTTTGGGAAAGCAACTTAATAACACGACTTGAAGCACCAAATTTATGTTCTACATAGACAAGATAATCGCCAAGTTTTGAAGACCCGAAGACTACTAATTGAAGAATTCAAGACTAATTATTCCAACCTTCTAAAGATAATATTTGGATGCGGCGATGTCTATTCAAAAAATGACTCAAAATTTCATGAAGCCTGAACAATTTGATGGAGGGAATTTCTAATGCTGATGCACTTCTTGTTCACCACTCTCAAGTGGTATACGTGCTGACTATACCTCTTATCTAGCGAAGCAAGAAAACGAGACGGTGGAGCAAACCTGTACTAAAACCAAATGGGAGAATGATGACTATATTTGTCGAGGACACATTTTGAATGCGCTGTCAAACTCTCTGTTCGATGTGTATCAACATCTAAAAACGGCAAAGAAACTCTGGGACATATTGCAGTCAAAACACCTCACCGAGGATACCATTAGTCAAAAATTTCTTGTTAGTAATTTTATGTGTTTTACTATGATTGATACAAAGCCCATTATAGAACAATTCCATGAGAACCAGTATATTCTGAGTTAATTTCAACAAAAGAATATGAACATGGATGAATCTATTGTAGTTTCATCTATAATAGAGAAACTGTCATCTTCTTGGAAGGATTTTAAGAAAATTCTGAGACACAAAAATGAAGATCTTAGTTTGGAGGAATTGGCTCAACACCTCTGAGTTGAGGAAGAGTCAAGGCTTCTTGAAAGTAAAGATAACCAATTGGCTCAGACTTCCAAAATTCACATAGTGGATAATGGCAAGAGGTTTTAACAAAAGGAAGCGTAAGTGCGACCCCCAACCTAAGAAAGATGTTAAAAAGCCGAAAGGCACTTACTGGCACTATAGCAAGTCAGGGCACTTCAGAAATGAATGCTGGTTATACAAGAAGAAACCATAAGCATCAAATGCCAAGAACAAGTTCATGGCTGTTGTATTCGAGGTGAACATGCTCGAAGATGTTGGTGATTGGTGGATTGACTCAAGAGCAATAAGGCACCGTCTGCAACGACAAGAGCCTTTTCACTACTTATGAACAAGTGAATGATGGAACAATTCTCTACATGGGCAACTTTTCAACTACTGGTATCAAAGGCAAAGGGATGGTGGAGCTGGAGTTCATAACTGAAAAAGTCTTAAGTCTTAATGATGTTTATCATGCACTTAATGTCAGAAAAAACCTTGTATCTAGAAGCCTTTTTAATAAGCATGGTTTCAAGTAAGCATTTGACTTAGACAAATTTGTCCTGTCCAAGGGTGGGATTTTTGTTAGGAAGGGCTATATATATATATATATATCAGGGAATATTCAAACTTAACGTTATCAACAATACATCTGTTTCCGCTTATATTGTTAATTCTTTTTCTTTATGGCATGCTCGTTTAGGTCATGTTAATACTATGAAAATGCATGATATGATTAATTTAGATTTAATTCCTAAATATGGAATTAATATGTTTGAAAAATGAAAATTTTGTGTGCAATCTAAAATTACTCACATTCCATTAAGTAGATAGAACCATATCTCTGCTTGAACTTGGGCATAGTAATGTATGTGACATGCATAGTACCCCAACTAGAGGTGGTAAGAAATATTTTGTAATGATTTTCTAAGTACTGTCATATCTATCTTTTGCATTCAAAAGATAAAGTACTTGATAAATTCAAGATTTTTAAGACACAAGTAGAAAATCAGTGTAATGTCAAAATAAAGAGACTTAGGTCTGATAGAGGCGGTGAATACCATTTTTCAGAATATTGTGAAAATTTTGGTATTATTCATGAGAAGTCTGCACCCTATATACCACAACAAAATGGAGTAGCTGAAAGAAAGAATATGACATTAATAGAAATGATTAATACTGTGCTTTCTTACTCCAGTTTAGGTTTTGGGTTTTGGAGTGAAGCCTTGTTCACTGTCTGTCACATACACAATAGAATTCCTCTCAAGAGGAGAAATGTTACTCCTTATGAACTTTAGAAAAACAAGAAACCTAATTTAGGTTACTTGAAAACTTAGTTCTGTAGAGTATTAGTCAGATTGCCTGAACCTAAAAAGAAGAAATTAGGTGAAAAATGAACTGAAAGCATATTCCTTGGCTATGCTATACATAGCAAAGCATATAGGTTTCTGGTAGTAGAGACCAATGGTTAAATAGAAACAAATACCATCATTGAATCACGTGATGTGATATTTTATGAGAATCATTTCACAACCATTCCTAGGTTGGATTCTAATCAAGGAAATAAATCAACTCCTTTGATGTCTACAGAGAAAAGAGAACGAAATAAACCCATTGAGCCTGATGAACCTAATGAGCCTGTTAAGCTAAGAAGGAGTAAGAGAGCTAGGATTAAAAAGTCCTTCGGCCATGACTTCATTGTTTACCTTGTAGAAGGAACTAGGAAATCTTATTGCAAGCAAACAATGATTTCTTTGAACATGGATTCAAATCCATTAACTTTTAAGAAGGCTATGAAGTCTTAAGATGTTGCTTTCTGGAAAGAAGAAATAAATGATGAGATAGATTCTATCATAGGTAACAATACTTGGATATTTGCTGATTTACGACCTAGATCCAAACCTGTTGGTTGTAAATGGATTTTCAAAAGAAAAATGAAAGTTGATGGCACAATTGACAAGTTCAAAGCAAGATTAGTTACTAAGGGCTTTACTCAAAATGAGGTATCAATTATTTTGATACATATGCTCCGGCGGCCAGAATTGCCAGCATTCGAGTATTGATTGCCTTAGCCTCAATCTACAAGTTTGAAATCCATCAAATGGATGTTAAGACCATTTTCCTAAATGGAGAGTTAGATGAGGGAATCTACATGCAACAGCCAGAAGGATTTGTTGTACAGGGTCAAGAACACAAAGTGTGTAAACTGGCTAAGTCACTGTATAGACTAAAACAAGCTCCAAATCAGTGGCATAAGAAATTTGACAAAGTAATAGTGTCAAATAGTTTTAGGATACATGAATCTAATAAGTGTGCGTATAGTAAGTTTACTGGCAATAGAGGTGTAATCATATGCCTGTATGTAAGTGACATGTTTATTTTTGGTTCTGACAAAGCTTTAGTATGAAAGACATGGGCTTGATTGATGTAATTCTAGGTATTAAGATCAAACGAGAGGATAATAATTTGATTCTTATCCAATCGTACTATATTGAGAAAATTCTTAAGAAATTTAATCAATATAATTGTACACCCATGTCTACACCTTTTGATTCAAATGTGAAATTGTATCCTAATACTGGAAGAACTGTTGATCAACTAGAATACTCAAGAGTGATAGGTAACCTGATGTATGCCATGACTTGCACTAGGCTTGATATTGCATTTGCAGTGGGAAACTCAGTAGATACACTAGGAATCCCAGTTTAACCGAGTACTTAGGTACTTGAGAAAAACAATAGACTATGGAATAGTCTATAATGGCTATCCAGTAGTTCTGGAAGGATTCATGGATGCCAGTTGGATAACTAACTGTGAAGATCACTCGTCCATGAGTGGTTGGATTTTTACTCTTGGAGGAGAAGCTCTATCTCCTGGGGTTTTAAGAAGCAAACATGCAAAATAGACTCAACCACGATGTCTGAGTTTGTAGCATTGGTTTCTTGTAGCAAAGAGGCATAGTGGCTAAGGAATCCCTTGTTAGAGATTACGATATGGCTAAAACCTATGCCACCAATATCTTTGCTAGCAACTCTATCATGGGCCTATAGCCATGTTTATAATGGAAAGTCTAGGCATATAGGACTGAGACATAACTGTGTCAGGCAGTTAATCACAGAAGGTGTGATTACCATTAGTTATGTATAGTCAAGTAAAAACTTTGCTGACCCCTTAACAAAAGGACTTACAAGGGATTTGGTGTGGAAAACATCAAAGTGAATGAGTCTTAAGCCCATTTGACATAATCACTCCTGGTGGAAACTCAACTCAACACTTGAAGAAATATCAAGCCTTGAGTTTAATATGCCCAAGTACACCATATGTCGTGATTATAAACACTTAGTTTTATTTCATTTTCATCCTAAGGTTGAAGTGCTTGGTACCTGTAATGTAAATAGAAGAGGATGAGTTAACAAACTCTTAATAAGCTTACAACTGGGTTGTTAGGGTACTGTAAATTACAAGAGTACTCTCAGTAAGCTTACCTATGTGAGTGTAGGAGATGGTGTTGCTTCCTATGAGTACAATGGCTTGACTCCAGAGCGCTCATGAAACAAAATATAGGCACAAGGCCAATCCACATGTTGGTTTATTTAAATATTTGAGATAACCTGTACTGTGCGTGAGACACGTCCAGTTAGTCGTATAAAATCATTAGTTCAAAGACAAGTTTACTATGTCATCTTGACTAACTTTGAAGTGTCTTCACTAAGTGAATGATTCAAATCGTAAGATATCTTCGCTTATACATAAAGCTACCAAGTGAACCAAGAATCATTATCTGGTATTTTGAAAATGGTGGGGGAATGTTGGGGAATTTTCCAAATGGTTTTTAAAATTTATGATTTAGTTTTTGGTTGTTTTCAAAACCTTCCTTACTTTTCTTTAGAAAGCTTGAAATAAGTTTGGAGACTTTGTCCTACATTGGAAAGAGAGGAAAACAAGGAGTACTTAATAAAGTGTTGCATGGAATATTCCTTTGAATATGAAATTATGGAATGGATGATAGTGTGCATGCACTCACACCATAAGGATGGTGTTTCACACCATCCGCACTCGCACAAGATGTAGGCAGTGGGTTGTGTGGCTTTTGATGGCGCACTTTGCACTTAGCATGGACGCATCAGTGCAAAGCGCCATGATGACACTTTTTTATTTGCATCGAACAAGTTGGAGCGATGATGTGGACCCAATGTGGCATGGGTGACGTGAAATATAGTCAATTGCACATGGTAATGATGTGGCGTTCATTGGCAATAAGTTAACCAACTGATCGAATGTTTATGTGTCTGATCTGAAACAGTTTGATCATAGCAATTGATTAGAGGTGCGCGCGGTTGTGCTGTTGAGATGACACTTGATTATGATCAGGTGTGATCAGTCAAGGCATCTATTCAGTGTGAGATTGATCTGCACCATAGATCGTCAATCCAACAGTTAGATCTGATCAGATGTGATCAAAATGCATGAGCATTCGATCAGGTGCATCAAGGTCTATAAATAGGCAGTGAATTCAGCCATTTTTGTCATTCCAAAAATCCTTAGAGTGTTCCGATAATTCTCTTTCTCCCTCTTGATTTAGATTTTTAATAAGCAAGTTTCTTGATTATGTCAAGAGTATTCAAGTTTCTTAAGTAAGTTTCTACTTTTCTTACTGGTAATCAAATTCTGCAGACTTGATTATTAGTGTCTTGATTTTCTTAATTATGTCAAGAGTATTCTGATCTACTGTTGTCAATGTAGATGCCAGTAGATTTAATCCTTAGATCAGGCTTAATTATATTCTGGAGGTGAATTTTCTATAACTCCTTGTACACCTTTTGGTGGGTACAAATATTGTCTTTAAGAAAGTGACTAAGTAACACAACTTGAAACACCAAATTTTTGTTCTACATAGACAATATTGTCGCCAAGTTTTAAAATTCCAAAAATCACCAATTGAATAATTTAAGACTAATTGTTCAACAAATTATGCCCAAATGATTCTACATTTTTTCTAGGCTCCGTTGAATCCATTCACTACAACAAAACTGACTTTTTACGGCACCACATCAATGGTATACAATAAATGCATGCCGTAGTTTCTCACTTTTACGACTTGCTTTTTTTGCGTGTCGTAAATACATTTCCAATCACGGCGTATCTATTGTGTAGGCCGTGAATGGTAATAACGATGATTTTTTTACGGCTTGCAATACACGCCGTAAATAATAAAACTTTCTATGATGTGCATATGGCGTGCCGTTAATACATTAATTATACACGATGCACATACGCTAGCCGTGAAAAGTGAATACTTTTCACAGCGCACACAACGCCCGCCGTTAAAAGAATTGTAATTTTTACAACATACACATCGCCTGCCGTTAAAAGTATTACCTTTTTACAACGCACAATGCATGTCATGAATTGTATGATAAAAAAAAAAAAAAAAAAAGAGCGCCAAAATGAAATTGGAGTGCCAATCACCAGAAATTTTTTTTTTATCAAAATAACTTATTTTGCCTTCCAAAATAGAACTTCACAAGGGTTTCAATATCTCTCTCTGATGATGATGAAGGCCGAATCAATTTCTAGGGTTACCAGATCATCTCATCTCTTCTCTTCGGTTGTGCATCTGAAATCAAAGGTATCTCTCTCATTTGCATTTCAACTTCTCACATCAAGACTCTCTTGCTATCTCAATCTGATCGTCTCTCTCTCTCTCTCTCTCTCTCTCTCTCTCTCTCTCTCATGGCAATTTCAAACTCCTCACATCAAGACTCTCTTGCTATCTCAATCTGATCGTCTCTCTCTCTCTCTCTCATGGCGATTTCAAAGTCCTGAACCAAAACCCTAAGCTTTTCCCATTTTTTCTAGATCATTAGGGTTTTCAAAATTCAAAAAAAAAAATTTTGTTGTTTTTGTTGGTTCATTCAATATAGGTTTTCCACTGTCTTTCTCTTTAAAAACATTTTTTTTTCTTCCCCTTTGCCGTGTAGATTGGAACTTGGAAGATCTTCACTATTCTTGGAAAAAGTTGGAACTATTGTTTTTTGTTTTTTGTTTTTCTCCAATTTGTGAATTACATGGGTTTTGCTCTGCCATCATCTCAAGGAGTCACTTGAATAATTGTGGTCCTTGCTGTTTTGGTTCTCTCTTCTTTGATAAGTGATGGACTTTAGAGGTATGTTAATTCCTTGAACTTTGATGTGTTTATTTTAGTTGTTTCTTTGAGATGATTGTTTAATCAACCTCTTCTTCTTATTTCTGCATAACCATTAATTAGTTTTGCTGGATTTCTTATTTCTGCATACAAAGAGTTGCTGAATGATCCAATTTTGTGTTAATTTGATACACTAGAAAGGGTATATATAATGTCTTCACCCCTATTCCCTTTAAAGCTGCTCTTAGGAGAATTCCTTTGCTACACTCAACTTGAAAACATGGAAAGGGAGTCGCAAGCCTCCTTCCTTTAATCCATTTAAAGCTTGTCTCCTTGGCTTCAGATTTCTAGAGAAGATTGGCGAAAACTTACTCGATGTTCACTATATTCAGGATGTTGCAAATGCTGATTCATTGATATTATCACTGGTAATTTTCGTTTGTTACACTTATTATTGATCTATTTATCATATTTTGGTTGTCAACTTATTTCTACTTTCCGCGAGTTAATAATATGGTGATGAAGCTAATTTTTATGTTGTAAAACTCTACAGACACAAGCTTGTTAAGTTGTATTTAGTGATAACCGAATGGCGAATGCTATGAGTTGCTTTTGAAAATAGCTAGATATATATATATATATATTTTAAATGAGGATCTGTAGAGGGGATTTTCTCACACACTGGTTTTCATTTTATAGGAGAAAGCACAGAAGGTGGTTGTTAGTGGTGGTGGTTACATTGGCATGGAGATTGCTGCTGCAGCTGTTGGTTGGAAACTTGATACAACGGTATGTTTGTGTTTCATTCTGGTTCTGCAATGTTAAGGTTTGAGATGGTAATTTTTCATTGATCCAATATCTGTTACACTGACTGAGGTATTTGGAATTTTTGGCAATTCATACCCTTTTAAATCTATAACTAGTAAGATTTTATTGTTTCGAGTGGATGCAATGAACACTTAAAATTTGTGATTTTCAATGTCTACCTTATATATATATATATTTTTAAGTTTTTGGTTGTACTAGATAGCCCTTCTATTCTGTATTTTAGGTGATCAGCATTAACATTCTTGTTTAATAATAGCTTTTTTCACATGTTTTCTAATTTTTTGATGGTGCACACACCACATCTCTGACTTTGTAATCTTATAAAGACTCTTATTTTCATTACACCATTTACACCCTATCTCATTTATCTTTTCCGAACAGAGCCTTGTCCCAACTATTTAGAATTGGCTCTCTGACTATACATTTCTAGGGCCACATGCTTTATTAAGTCCTAAGTCAAGATTAACTTGTATCAATTTCACTATCCTTACTTTCACTACCCTTTGTCCTGGCAACAATTGAAGTTAATCACATTGATTTGTCTTGCTGGAACTACTCATTGTCTTTGTGCACCTGCTGTCAGATGAATTTACTTAATTTCATTGATGTTAAAACTTGCATGTATGCCATACTATTTCTCAAGTTACGATATGATCTTATCTTGTGAATTGATAAGTTTCAACTAACATATTTTATTAATCGATAAGTTTCAAATAACATATTCTATTAATTTATAAGTTTCAACTAACATATTCTATTGGAAAAAATTAGATCATATTTCCAGAAAATCATCTTTTGCAAAGATTGTTTACTCTTTATTGAAATGGAGCAGATTTGGAATGAGGTTGCTCATTTAATCAACTTAGATAGATTTAATCAGATTAAAATCTGTATGTCAAAGCTATAGGCGATAAATTTTAATCTTACGTATCGATTTTTATGCTAAGAGGCTTTAGTATCATCAAAGACCGCGGACTACTAATTAAATTGTGAAAAGATAATGTCTATCATGGATGTGGATCAAAGTCAGAACTTTGAATTTTATATTCGAATAATCATTATATTGATGATGTAGGAATGTCATATTCTAGGCTTTTTTAGTTCATACTTAGGCTTTGGTATATTGTTCCTAGGAATTTAAATTTTTGGCTCTACAACAATGAGAGGGAAATGCCTTGGAAATCATACTTGAGGACATTCAACATTAAATTTATTCAAGATGTCTCTTACACAATGCAGTTATGTTAGAATCTAGCTTGAACACTAGGAAACTTGGCGACCAAAGAATGAGCAGCGGGAGAATGGATTCAAAATCAATAAATAGATTGGATCTAAGCCCAGATCGCTAAACCACCTCTATAGAAATACCTATTGCTGTCCTAGTTTAAGTATGCTAGTAAGTAGCAACTCCAACTAATACAATTCAGTTTTGTTATGGCGCCACTAGTGGCTAACATGGAAAACAAAGGGATGCATTCCACAAAACCTGATTTAGAATGAGAGTTAAGGAGCTCAATCTTGAATAATCAAAAGACAATGATTAATACACTACAAGAATTAACACTTTTGCCGACCAAAAAATTGGTCGCTAAAAGCCCATTTATAGTCGGCAAAAGTTATCCACGACCAAATTTTTTGGTCGCTACTTTGGTCGCCAACTGAGGGTCGGCAAAAGTAATTCGCGACCAAAATTTTGCTTGGTCGGGAAAAGTTGGATTTGCTGACTAAATTTTTGGTCGCTAAATATATCATTACTGCGACTAATCTATTTTGTCGCTAAAACATTTTGGTCGCGAAAAGTGATATTTTGCCGACCATATATCTTAGTCGCCAATTGTCACATTCCATGACCAAAAAATTTGGTCGCCAATTATCACATTCAACGACCAAAAAGTTTGGTCGCCAATTGTGACATTTCACAACCAAAAATTTTGGTCGCCAATTGTGACATTCTACGACCTCTTAGTTTGGTCGCCAATTGTCACATTCCACGACCAAACATGTTTGTCACCAAAAGAAATGTTTGCGCAACTAAAACTTTAGTCGGCAATAGACCTATTTGCCACCAAATCCTTTGGTTGCCAAAATTAATGATTTTAATGACTAATTATTTAGTCGCCAAATGTGCTTGGTGATACACCGACTACTTTATTTAGTTGGCAAAAGTATAACTTATATTTTTGGCGACTAATCAATTGGTCGCCAAAACTAGAAAAACAAAACCAAATTTTGGTCGCCGACATCTAACAAAATAAACCTGTAATTTATAATAATCCATCCAATTTATTCAATATAATTTGTAATTTGCAAAAATCATTCAAACCAACAAATAAATTGAATCATGAACATTCAACAAAATACATATATCAACCATTTCTGAACCTGTTTAATTAAAGTCAACAACTATTATAAGTTTTCATCCACAAATAATTCCAAACTACATATTTCATCTAGCATAAAAATTTAAAACATAACAAGTACTTGTTATTATGTTTTAAATTTTTATCCATGTACATCAACCCAAAAATATAACTAGTAGTCTACCAAATATTTTCTATACACACCCATCCAAAAATATAACTATTAATGTATCCAAAAATATAACTACTAGTCTACCCTAATATTTTCCATATACATCTATACAAAAATATATAATCCTTCCAAAAATGCAAAAAGTGCTAATTTGTCCTGTACAATTTAGCTTTGTGCACGAGTTCATCCATCTGTACCAAAGAAAAAGAGAAATAATGTCAGGTAAAATTGGACAAATAATGAAAAATGTCCATGAAAAGCAAAGCTCACATTAGCAAATTAAATGACTATCATTATCAAATTGTAAATAAAACAATAGCATTCTTATGTCTATAGAATAAATTGGATCAACCACCATTCCAGATCCAATATAGTGCCATACAGCAAAGAGCATTCCAGATCCAATATAGTGCCACACAGCAGAAACAATATTAAACAATATTAACTACATAAAAGTTCAGAGGAATGCTTAACAAGTTTGAGAAACAATATTAAAATAGCATCGTGAATTTGCTAAAATTTGCATTTTCAAGGGTTCCAATGCTTTATTAAGTTTGAGCAGGTAATTTTATCATATGTTCTGAATAACACTGCCTACAATTGCTGTAGCTTATGGTTCTTGGTGTTTAAGACTTTTTAAAGCTTAGGGTTGGAACAAATTGTGTTTTGTATTTTAAAATTATTAATAGTTTCCCAAAATACCATTTTGGAATTTCTAGGCACCAATACGAAGATGTACAAGGATAAAAAATAATACTTAAAAAACAGAGCAAAGCAGCAAACCATCACTAAATTCCATAATCAATATCAACCCATTGATTTCTCTCTAGTACTATACTCCGTTCCTATACCCTTGAAAACTTGCTACAGAAGGGGGGAGAACCCAAAAGCAAGACTGAACAGGACTTAACATAGTGTTTCTAAGAAAATGTAGCTATATATCTTAGTTGCATTCAAACTAACAATGCACTAAAAAAATTTAGAAAATAGAAACGCAAAAGATAGAACCCACCAAAATGAGATAATTTCAGCAGAAAAGATACTCTAAATTCTAGAAATGACTTGATCAATTCCTTAACAAGAATGAAAATTAGCAAACTTATTACAAGCACCCACAAATCTTCAGCCTACACATTCCAAATCTTATAGAACTACCAAACTAACCTATCACCAAAGGAAAAGAAATAAGAAAAAAGAAGAAATAGAGAGGGGCAGACCTACACTGTTGCCAGTGTTACACAGCAATAGAGCACAAAAAACCAATCTGCTGCTGATGAAGACATAGCATACACAGCTCCAAGGCAATGAGTTTCCATCAGCAGCCAACTTACAGACATAGTAGCAAGCACAGCAGACCCCAAAAATAAGCATTTAACCTCAATGGCCCTAAACTTCACCTAACAAGTATTGCCAATCAAACATACAATACACCTAACCTACATCTGATGCAGACCACCAGAATTGATCCAGATTAGTCCACCTCCATGACTGATGCAATACTTCACCATGCAGACCACCAAAGGAAGAGAAAAGAAGGAAAAAGAAGAAATAGAGAGGAGCTAATTCAGAGCAGTTTTGGACCCCAAACACCCCGATTTTGCCTACTTTGTCACACTTTTATGTCCTACATATCTAATCGTGCGTCCTATCGAAGCGTTGCTTGCTTTCACAAGTTTGTTTGATCTAGGCCGAGGTGACCGCTACGATCTCGGGTTCTTTCCAGGCTGTTTCCAATTTTTTGCCCCAACCAGCTCGTTTTTGCCTTTTTTTTTTTTATCACATTTTGGTTTCCATGGAACAGTCAAAAATTTGGGTTTAACTATTCATCCTTGGATCAGTGGAACATTACAATGTTTGAAGTTTCTTTTCTAGTCAACATAAACTAAACTGTAAATTCCATCTTTTAAATTTTGAACTAAAATTAGTTTAAAGACAACCATTTCTCTATGATCTTCTCATCAAACGTTTATTTGCCTTTACTTTGAACATAAATATAATCAAATATGGTTTAACACACTTACCCATTACCGTGGCTATCTATTGTGGAGAATTTGGTGGATTGCGATTTTCCAAAACTTGCGCCAACATGCTCTGAAGTCCAAAAAGCTACCGCTGCATCTCCTCACACTGTCTTGTATTCTCTGCCTCTTTCATTTGTTGCTCTTCACGGTTGCTTTGCTGCTCCGCACGTAGTATCTCCAACTCAGATGTAAGCCTTTTCAATTGCTCGTCACGTGCTTGTGATGCAGCAGAGAACCCAGAATCACAAGAAGAAGGCTTTGGTCCAACCCCAAATCCTCTCAAGTATCCCTTCTTCTTACTAAGAACCACTCTTGATATATCCTCTTGCCTCATCGGCATTCCAGCCTCAATAGACTCATCCCGCACCATTGTCATTTGCTCCTATAATTGTAAAATATAAATATTGTTAGTATAAGACAAACACAAAAGTTGCATGTATAAGTGTCCAAATGATTGGAATACTTACATGTAAATCACCGCATATAGGATCAATCCACTGTTTTGTCTTCTTGTTTTGATGAGTGTCCTTGTAGAAATTACAGAGATCTGGCAACAATCCACCATTTTCCTTCACCTGTGATATGCCAAACACCAAAAAGAACACTCCTTCATTAATATGGTAACATATTAAATAAGTGTGGATAAAGTTAATAAAATCAACGAAATACATCTCACCGCAATACTCATCACTGCCGGAAAAGATCGCGACCCACTAGTGTGATTGTAGGGTAGTTTGCTCCTATTATTTTTGCCGGTGTCGTAGCGACACTACAAAAATCCACATTGTACGGGTTTATTACATATATAGTTAAAGTACTAAGTCATTTTTTTAGCTGGTGCTTAGATACAAAAATCCACATTGTAAGGGTTTGTGACATATATAGTTAAACAATGATAACAGTACTAAGAAGCCTTGTGAAGGTGGTCAAATACTTTGCATTTATAGGTAGATAATTTGATCCTTCATTCTATATGATTTCACAGAGCTTGTTAATAATACATTATTATATAACTAAATCATAACATACCTTATTTGCAGGATCTAACCATACTTCGTCAATCAAATACTTCCAATCATCTAATCTGATTCCTTTGTATGGATGAGCATAGGTATTAGTTCCCGTATCCACAAGCCTCTCCCATTTCTTCTTCATTCTGCACTTCCAATCTTTATGTAACACATTACACTTGTTTTCCACAACTTGCTGGGATAGTGCATTGTCCTCATAATTATCCCCTATTTCAAATTTATCCTATTATCAATGCAAACCAAATAAGAAACTTGCAATTATGCAATGTGAACGCTGAAAATATGTAGTTACAGTGATATTTAATTACAGCGAGGTGCAAAATTTAATGAAAAAGAACATCACTTCATAAAAGAAAAAACACATTTAATAAAGAACATCACTTCATAAACCTTAGGTGCAAAATTTAATGAAAAAGAAAGAACATCACTTCATAAACCTTAAGTGCAAAATTTGTCAACTCATGGGCAATAAAATTACTCAAATAGTTGCCATGTTTTAAAAAATTCAGTATGCAGCTTCCCAGGGTTTGCAAACAAAAAAACCAATCTCTAAACAAGTCCTCCCAAGGACTGCAAAAACCCACATCCACAACAAAACACATTCCTAAGGATCAAGCAATGGCAACAATCACCCCTTGCACTATTAAAATATCCACAACAGCAAAACAAGACCGAACCAACACAATTCAGCAAGAAACCCCTCTGCTATAGTCCCCCAAAACAATGCAGCAATAGGCATTTCAAAACTCCCCTATGACACACAAAGAAAATGTAAACAGCAATGAGGGCAACATTTCTAACTCTATCTGTGATGAGCCACAACAAAGACCAAATCATACAAAGATGAGGCCACAACATCAGAACTGGGATCCTCATAAAGAACCAAAACAGAGTGAGCTAATTCAAAGCAGCAGCCTTGAGTTTGATGACCTCACACAGCTCTACCAGATCTGGTTGTGTGCCATTAAAGATGCAGCCATACCTCTGTTTCCAAATAAACCATAACACTGCCACAGGAATAGTTTTCCAGCTTACCCTTTTCTGTTTTTTCAATTATAACAAAAAACATCTATATAGCAATCTTTTGTTTTTTTCCCAATAAACCAGCACAAAGAAGATTTTGACAATAAATGGACTATTTCCAGGGCCTCCTTTGTATGTCCACAAAGGTGATAGAGTGATAGTAAATGTTCGAAATCAAGCTAAGTATAACATCACCATTCACTGGTACACTTCTCTCTCTCTCTCTCTCTCTCTCTCTCTCTCTCTCTCTCTCTCTCGCACACACACAGACACGAGTAAATATTATGTAGAACAATCACACCATCTTGTTAGATGTCACTGATAGTTGTGCAAATAGTCTTAATTCTTTTTCAACAAAAACCTTATAAAAAAGCTAAATAAATGCATGTTAATATGGCATATATTTTTGTAGGCATGGAGTAAAACAACTAAGAAATCCATGGTCAAATGGACCAGAATATGTGACGCAGTGCCCAATCAAACTAGGAGCAAGTTTTAGTTATCATATCATGTTTTCAACAGAAAAAGGAACCTTGTGGTGGCATGCCCATAGTGACTGGTCTTGAGCGACGGTACATGGTCCTATTATTGTCAACCCAAAATTTGATACCACTTACCCATTTCCCAAGCCTTATGCAGAGTTTCCCATTGTTTTGGGTATTTTCTCTCTCTTGCACTTTACACAAACAAATAATTTATCGTACATCTTATAAATTATTCACAATTATCATACATTTTGGATAGATTTTAAGGTAGTTTTGTCAAAGACTATTCATTGCAAAGTCCTAGTTAATTCAAATTTTGGGGGCAACTAAATGAGCTCCAAATGACTGTTTTGATTTCAAAGCTTCATATTTTTTTTTCACCCCTCATATAATTTAAAATATGGCACTGTATATTATTTGCATTGTTTTTGCATCACTGGCAGCATCATGGTTTAAAGGAGATGTGATGGAGATAATTCAAACTGCCCTTGAAAGTGGAGTTGAACCCAACAAGTCGGACACTTTCACTATCAACGGCTAGCCAGGCGATTTGTACAACTGTTCTAAACATGGTATGTATAAAAAAATGTTTTTTTTTTAACATCCATGTAACACTGTCTATTTATCTATGTTGCAGGGACATTTAGAATACTGTTTGATTATGGCAAGACCTATCTTCTTCGTATCATCAATTCAATTATGAATGAAGAAGTATTTTTCATGGTAGCTCATCATAATCTCAGAGTTGTAGGAATGGATGGTGCCTATGTCAAACCCTTTAAAACTAACTATATCATGATCGCGCCTGGACAAGCCATGGATGTCTTAATCATTGCAAATCAGTCTCCAAGTCATTATTATATGGCTGCAAGAGCGTATGCAGGAGTGGTATATGATAACACCACCACAACCGCCATAGTCCAATACAGTGGAAACTACACAGCCCCATCAACATCTTTGTTTCCTAATCTTCCTAATTATACTAATATCAATGCAGCAAAAAATTTTACTAAACGCCTTAGGGCCTTAGCAAGCAAGGAGCATCCAATTGACGTCCCAAAATCATTCGACACAGAACTCTTCATGACTATTTTTGTGGGCACATGTCCATGTGGTGATACTTCTTGTTCTGGACCCAATGGTACAAGGCTAACAGCAAGCTTGACCAACATAAGTTACGAGCAGCAAGAGGTTGATATATTGCAAGCATACTACAAGAAAATTAAAGGGATTTACACACAAGATTTTCCAAGTAAGCCACATTATGTTTTTAACTATACAATGATGATTTGCTGATAATGTTTTGACGCCTACAAGGGGACTAAGGTTAAAGTTTAGAAGTATAATTCTAATGTGCAAATAGTATTCCAGGACCAATGTCCCGAGTTCAAATTGAAAATCATCCAATGCATCTGCATGGGTTCAGTTTTTATGTAGTTGGGTCAGGTTTTGGGAATTTTGACAAGAAAACTGACCCGACAGGTTTTAATTTGGTTGATCCACCTGAGTTGAACATTGTTGGGGTCCCTAAGAATGGATGGGCTGTCATAAGATTTAAAGCTAATAATCCGGGTATGTTTAGGGCACTTTTGGTATAATTTTCATTTAAAATTTTTGAATATAGAAATTAAAATAAAAAAACTAACAAAATTTGCATGACAAATTGTTTCTAAAATATGTAAATAGGAAAAAAAAAATTTGACATGTTTTGCTAAAGTGGTTGTTATATAACAACAAAAGTGGTGGCATGAATTCTTAAAATGATTTTGTTAACTTAACTTGTGCCTTTGTGGCTCAAGAAACTTAAAATAATTGTATATTCTACATGAAAAATATGTGTCATAAAGAATGTATAATATTTATTAGCATTCTTAATATGTGCCCTAATGGCACACACCATATAAAATAATTTCGGAATATAATTCTATTTTTTAGCTTAAAAGAAGAAAAACAAAAACAAAACTAACCACATTTTAATTTTTTTTTTAGGAGTGTGGTTCATGCATTGTCATTTAGAAAGACATACAAGTTGGGGTATGGACATGGTGTTTATTGTAAAGAATGGCACCACCAAAGCAACAAGTCTGCTTCAAGGCCCCCCCATACTTGAATCCTTGCTAATTCATCGGGCTGATGTCAAGGGAGATTATTATCTGCTATTTTTTTTAAGATGAAGAGAAAGGGATTAAAGTACTCTTCCATATCCAGTTCAAAAAATAAAGTACTCTTCCATAATTGCTGTAGTGTATGATATATAAGATGAAGAAGACTGAAGAATGAGCCTAGTCTATAGATTTAGTTAAAAAAAGGTGTGTATTTAACATGAAAAGTGCACTTTTTCCATAATCCACACATACTATGAAAGAAATTAAATCATACCCGGACAGCTTGTACAACAGCCCCTTTTGTCGCAGGATCAGCAACAGTCCAACTTTTAACGCCTTGAATGGGGCACATCCTCCTAATCTGAATGCCAATCTCATTAGCTCCTGGGGTCGCTAGCACACCTTCGAATGCATTGAATGTCTCAGTGATTGGAATGTGGAGCTTGTTTCCATTATTGTTGGCAACTCTTTTTGCTGTTGCTTTTCCAACTGTTGGTCCCCACACTCGCCTTGATGAAGATGCACCTACATATTTGATAATGTTATTAGTGTATTTACTAATAAAAAAATATAAACAATAGATAAATTGAAGGTAGATGAAACATATTTAATTACCTACGCCACTTGTTTGACTTTGAGGAGATGGAGCATGCGTTTCAGATGGAGATGCTTCACAAGTCTCAGATCCATGTGGTGCATTAGTTTGAGACGGAGATGGTGCAATAGTCTCAGATCCTGACAACACATTAATTTGAGACAAAGATGGTCCAATAGGCTCAAATCCATCTGCTGCAAGGCCTTCAAGATAAGGTGTACATGTATCGGTCGAGGATGAGTAGGGTTCAAGTAATGCCCTCTTCGGTGGTGGTAAACGGCGCATCTTCTTTGCAGGAGCCATTTTGTTACATTTTAACATAATCAAAGGCAAAGTGCACAATGAGCACATGGATAAGTACAAATTTTTAATGTGAACACATACATATACGTCAACAGTAATAATTAACAAATATAATAACTAAGAAATGAACATCCATGAAAATCTTAATTTCATACATATATATTAATCCATCTACGTAAATTTGCAAGTGATATTGATGACATATATAAATTTATGTGTTGTAGTATCTCCTCAAACAGTATGTATTAAATACATCAAGGTTCTATGTCATGATTTATATAGTTAAACAATGTCAAATTCATCTTCTTCTTGCTCATCATCGTCCTCAATGAAGTCATCTTCGTCGGTATCACAAATGAAAGCATCAGCAACACCCTCAACTTGTGTTTGACTATGAGATTGTGAAACCATTGTATTTGGAATAATTTCACCTTCAATATCGTCTCTACACAAAACCCATTGATCGCCACCACCTTCAACTTGCATACCGTTTCCGTCCACAATTGGTACAACCTCGGTGGTTTCATTTTGTTGGAACACACTATTTAGAGCATCATCAGGTAAACCATCCATCTCTGGCACATTCCATATTCCTCAATGGTGGAATCGTTCTACAACTTTCCAATTCCCACCTAAATGCATGTTAATATGGCATATATTTTTGTAGGCATGGAATAAAAAACTAAGGTTTCTTTCCACATACCTCTGTCTACTATTGTGCACTTTACGGACAAGCAACCAAATCTCTATTCGGTTTGGTGCCCTAAACTCTAAAGTAATTAATCAACTCTACAGAAGTCAACACCTTTGACTGCTGAAAAATTATTAAACAAATTTATGTGGTGGTTCAATTAAATATTTATTTGTTTAAATATTTAATTGATTTATTAATTTTTTTTGTTGGTGTTTCATAAGATAACATAAAAGCATCAATTGATAAATGAATAAAATAACACGTAATAAATTTTTCCATCTGATTTGCTGAATAAACAAATGGTAATCCTATGTCCAAATCATCTCTTCCTCTTTATACTAGATCAACTCTCCACTACACAATCATGTTAAAAATATTTATTGTGCGGTACGATATAGAATTTGAGACAAGAGAATAGGACAAGATTGTGTAAAACTCTTCTGTTGGCAATAGTGTGGTAAGTGTGGAGGATTTAAAGTTAGAGTGCTCTTGTGGGTTATAAGCAATTGTAAAACTAGTCTTTGGGTGGCCCCAAGCGTTGGCTTAAGGTAGAGTTGGTTTCTCACCAACATCATGTTTTGTTCCCTCCCCCCCCTCCCCCCTCCTTTTTTCCTTTTCATCCTTATTGATGTAAACTCATATGTAATGTATGATTTCTTCATCAATAAAAATTTTCTTTACTGATCAAAAAAAAAAATTAGGAGAGATGCTCCTCTAGCATATAAACTCGGATTAAAAATTCTACTACTTTATTTATTTTTCCTTAACCCCACATAAATCCCACTTAGGCAAGGTCTATAACATAATTAGGGCTTTTAGTCTAGTGGTTGTATGGTACTACTTGGTAATGTGAAGTTTGCAGGTTTAATTCTTATAGAAAAGAATTTGATATATCTTTTGTTTACCTTGCGTAAATAGCATAGAGAGTGACAATAATTGCATACCTAAGAGGATATTGTCACGGTGTTAACTTTTGTTTTTATTTTTATTTTTTATTATATTTTAATTGGTTTAGGATATTGTAATTGGTTTAGGGATTGATAGACATCTTTCATATTTATTATGGTATTTGAGAGGCAACATAAATGGCTATTTGTGATTAATGGAAGATGTGCTACTCTGTATATAACCCATAATTTTTCTGTGTGCATAGATTCACTCTCTTTTTCATTTATTTTTTTATTTTTAAGTCTCTTCTTAAAAATTCAACTCCAACTTCTAAAGGATGGTATATAGGGTAAGTCCTTGTACAGCTTGTGGCTCATTTAAGGGTACTTAAAAAATGGAATAAATCCTATTAACCAACTAACTAGTTTGGAAATCAAATTACAAATAACTTACAAAAGCACCCAAAAATGTTTATTCTCATTAAGTATATTTCCCAATACAAAAAGGGATACTTAAAGAAAGAGGAGAAATAAAACACTACAAGAACATCACAGATTGGGGGACTTCACAAACAACAGAACGAAATCTTATTATCGACATATCCCAGTAGCAAACATCAACACAAACATTGATAGTAAGAGGGAGACACAGGCAGAGATTGAGTGAGTGAGAGTGATACAGAGGATTTATACCTGAAATTGTTTTTAGGGAGAGTTGAAGATGCTCCGAAAAATTGCGATGGTGAGGGCCCTGGTGGGTGAGACATTGTAGAACAAGACGAGTATGAGAAATCAAAGAGAAAAAGTGAGACACAGAGATATAAACAGAGAGAAACTATTATAAGTTGAAAAAAAATACCTAGATCAATCAGAAATGGAGAAGACGAAACAAAAATAGCAAAGACGGACGGCGCCGCAGACGGTGGAGATGCAATGACGGCAGACGGCAAGGTTGATGGTAAGGTGAGGTGATTGGCGCGACTGAGCTTTGATCAAATTCGACTGAGTGTAAAAGAGGCGCGTATTTATTTTTATATGTGTTTGAATTAGTAAAGTTATCCCCTACCAACCTGTTGGTCGGCTAATGTCTGAACGTGAATTTAGATACCAAAACGATGCCGTTTTGGTATCAACGACCAAATTATATTAGTCGCTAAAAGATCATACAGCTCCCACCCAGATTTCATTCTCCCGCCCATATTTTTGGCTACAAAAATTGTAATTTGGTCGGAAAAAATTACTTATTTGCAACCAAAAATTTTAGTCAGTAATAGTATCAATTTTTAGCTACGAAATTTTATTTTGGTCGGCAAATGTTATTTTTTTGCGACCAAAATTATTTTGGTCGGCAACAGTGGTCGGCAAATGTGTAAATTCTTGTAGTGATAGCAACCCCTCGGAAAATAAAGTACAAAAGCCAGTGAGAAACTATGTTATATACCATTGTGATGCGACATTTACAATTAGTAGGACCTTCCCCTTCTATACGCTAAGATCCACATCATTTCCTTTAACATCCTGTTGTAAAATGAACATAAAACACATGAAATTCAGAAAGAAAAAACCTCCCAGCATTGGACACTAAAATCTTGATCACAGTAAGTCCCCGCTCAGTAAAACTTATTTTGAGCCTTTTAACTTAAATTTTAAAATCACATGCTTAAGAGCATCTCCAAACCTTCACATTTTCTTTCATTAAATTTATATTCAGATGAAGAAGTACTCAAAAATAATCTTCAATCCTTTCATCAAATCAAAGGAGAGTTAATTTTTTCATCTTTTGTGAACTCATCAAATTTGAATTTGATAAAAGTTTAAAAAGATGAAGCATTCAAAATTGATGAAAAGTGAAATTTGGGATAAGATGAGAATTTTTAAAATGATTTTGACGAAAATTTGATGAAAGGATTAGATTATTCATATCAAAGCAAGCTTTTCACTCAAATTTGGAATCAAATTAGATGAAAAAAATTTGTCAATTGTTAGAGATGCTGTTAAGCAGTTCTACTTTGAAAAAGTATTTTCAGCTCTTTTAAAGCTAACTTTAAGTTTGACTAATTGATTCACACAGTTACACTATTTAAGTCTCATCTTTCAATTTTTCAAAAAATTCAAGACTCCACAAATCACAAGAGTGAATTGAACCTAGTTACTAGTTCATAATTTGGCAGGTCACATAAATTCAATACATTCACACACATACAAACAATAGATTCAAAAACACAAAAACAGAGAGATGTGGTTGGAGCTACTGTTACTGTTGTTAATTGCTGGTTTGATGCTGCTGTTGCTTCTTGCTGGTTTGATGCTATTGCAATGTTGCTGTGAGGTTGTGGCTAGAGTTGGCTGCTACTGTGCATTTCCTAGTGGTTGTAGCTGCTGCTTTTCCTAGCTCTATTCTGGATTGAGCTGGGCTGCAGTTGCTAATATGGCTGTGGTTGCAGCTGATGATAGGGCCCTAATTTGGTTTTAGGTTCCTCAAATCTTCTTATTGTTGATTATCCAGAATGAAAGCTAGCTTTTTCCTATTTATATCTATCATTGGTGACTTGTTTTCTTTCTTTATTCATGCGATTCACAGGTGAGGAGAGACTGGATCAGTGAAAGAATGAGGAAACTACGAGAGCTCGTCCCAAACATGGACAAGGTAAGGCTACAACAATGCACACACTTTTTAAATGCCATATGGTGTTTTTTTATTAATGTATATTAATGGGATCTTAATGTGAGATTTTGGCAAACTGTTTGAAGGGTTATGAGGCACAATTTGCTGAAGAAAAGCAAAGGAATTTCAAGTTAATGAGAAACCTCAATTTTATTGAAGAGTCTGGTTCTGAGCCATACACTTAAGGTATGGATGTATTTGGATCATGTGGTAAGATGCTGTAGACACCCCATTTTTGACCGACCTTAAGGCTCAGACGTCACCGGTTGAGCGCTCGGTGATGTTGCATACTGTGCTTGTTCAGAAGTCCCAGAGTCCGCGTGGCGTGCCTGCCTCGGACTTGAACCATCTTCTCTACCTTGTCTCGGTTTGCGAACCGAGTTCGGTTTTCTCTGTTTTTCTTTCCGAGGAAGGAGTGATCCGTAGATTATCTCCGGTGGCCGTGAGCTACTTTTCGTGGTCAGAGGCCATTTTGCCCATTTCGAGTCCGGTTCGGTTTGAGGGCCGTCAGTGTGTGCCTCGGCTGGACCGCCAACCATCTCCGACTTCTCCGGTTTTTGGCGGAGACCTCTGTTTTAATGTTCCGAGAACACTGGGCCTGATGCCCACTTCGCAGCGAACGCCACTTAGGTGCGGCGACCCATTTCGGGACCGGCTGCGTGATTTGGGCCCGAGCTTTCATTTCGCATCCGCTTTCTCCGGTTTCGGAAGGAACCTGTTTTATCATTTCGAGAAACCACAGGGCCCCGATGCCACTTCGTGGCCGTATGCCACTTCGGTGCTCATAACGGTTTTGGGACCCCAATTTGGCGGTTTTGGTCCCGAGCATTCATTTTGCATCGGTTTTCTCTCGATTTTGGCGAGGACCTCTGTTTTGTCATTCCGAGGACATGGGTCGCAGATACCCACTTCGATCTTGAACACCACTTCCGCACTGCGCCCATTTTCGATCCCGTTGCTTTTGCTTTTGGCCGAACGTTCATTTCTCATTAGTTTTTGTTCAAACTTGGCAGGTACCTCTGTTTCAACATCAGGAAGATCACTGGGGGGGGAGAAGCCAGCAATTATCCCAGATAAGCAGTTTCGCTCCTCCGGAGCCCGTTTTTCTCACTTCCGGGCCAATGTTGAACACCTTGGGGGTATTTTCTTCCAACCAAAGTTACATATTTGTGATGAGGGAACATGGGAGGACCCTAAAAGCTACTGGTCGGCCAGCAATTGTGGGTTTCATTTTTGGGCCTCTCATTCAAGCTCTATGTTGTGGCTCCTGCTTCAGTGTTGCCAATTTCCGGCCTTGGAACCTTGTTGCACACATCTAGGAGGACACTTTGGTATGGTGGTCGGCCAGCAATTATTGGTTTCATTTTTGGGCCTCTCCTTCAAGCTCTATGTTGTGACTCATGGTTCAGTGTTGCCAAATTCCGACCCTGGGGCCTTATTCTACACACTTGGGAGGACACCTTGGCATGGTGGTCGGCCAGCAAATGTTGACTTCATTTTTTGGGGGTGGCCGGCCGGCCATGGTAGGTGGCTGGCCGACCAGGTGGGGTGGCCGGCCGGCCACCTCCCACAAATTTACCTGGCCGCCACCTTCTTCCTGTCCATTGTCCAGGATATCTTCCAAAGATATCCCGGGCATCCGGGGATATTTCGGAGGAAAGATTGGGTGCTTTCCCTCCCCTTTTACACCCCATTTCTTGCCTATTTGAAGGACCCTCCCTCTCCTTCTTCAAGGTTGGAAAAATTGGTCTCAAGAACACTTCTCCAAATTCCTCCATTTTCATAGCTCAAAACCTCAAAAAGCTTCTAAGTCTCTAGGTCTTCCCTTCATCAACACCTAGCTTCACCATCCCTACTACCATTCCAGCAGCTAGGAAGTGAATTTCAGAGGTTGAGAAGCTACAAATCAAAGCCAAGAATCAAAGAAAGACAAGTCTTCAAGGGTAAGTCTTCAAAACCAACTCTTAGGGCTTTTTCTTGATTCATTTCTATACTCCAATTGGTTGAGAATTGGGGCTCCGACCCCTACTGCTTTTGTGCTTTTTTTGAGCCCCTCTACAACTTTGTAGAAGGGCTCAACTTCATTTGAGGCTCCTATGATATACTTGTTTCAATACCTAGCTTTTATGCCATTATCTTGCATGCTAGTTTAGGCCTATTTCCTTTTGTTTTCAGGGGTCCGACCCCTACTGGTTTTGTGCTCATTTTGAGCCCCTATACAACATTGTAGAAGGGCTCAACTTCATTTGGCCATTGTATATACCACCTCCTTCAAATTTCATCAAGTGTGCCCTTTTTTGCATGCAATTTTTGACCTGTTTGTGTTTGTTTTTGGGACTTCGACCCCTACTGGTTTTGGTCCTATTTTGACCCCCTTTACATATTTCATGAAGAAAGTTTTGTCATTTGGTGTGTGCATTGCATGTCTCATGATGTAGCCTATTTGGAAGCCTACTTTGCATGGATTTTATAGCATGTTTGTATTCTGATTTTGAGGATGTCATCTTCTGCAATTGTGCTTATTTTTATCTCATCTTCAATATTGTAGAAGAAATCTTGTCCATTTGGGCTTTTCATATATCACTTGTCTCAATACCCCTCTTTTGGCCACTAATTTTGCATGCTATTGTTGATCTATCCCTACTTGCATTTTGGCCAAGATTGTTACTGAAAAAATGCCATATTTGGGACTGCCTTGCTACTGTTCTTGCTGCCATGATCATATTTTGCATGTATAGCATGGCTATAGGCCATTTCGGGGCTTAATTTCACATTTTCGGGATGAATGCATGCTTCGAGTGTTATTTCGAATTGTTTCGGGGCTGTTTTCCCCTTTATTTAGGTGCCAAAATTCCATTGTCATGCTTACATATCATTCCCTATGCCATTTGCATCATTTTTGCATTGCCTCGGTTTGCGTGCCAGTGTGCACGCCTTTCGAGGCGCCTGCTTATCCGCCGGCACTTATGTGAGTGTGGTTGAGGCCTCTCATGTCGGCGTAAGCCCAATTTGCATTTTCATGCTTCTACATCATTGCCTCGATTCGTGTGTCCGCGCACGCTGAGGCGACTTTATTTTTTACCCGACGGCCTCCTATGTGAGTGAGCTGAGGCTCTCCCATGTCGGTGTAAGCCCATCGTTGCATTCCGTATGTCATTTCATCCCATTTCATCATCGCCTCGGTTTGCGCGCCTGTGGGCACGCACTTCGAGGCACTTCGGTTTTATCCGTTTTTCACCTTTCATCATCGCCTCGGTTTGCGCGCCTGTGGGCACGCATTTCGAGGCACTTCAGTTTATCCGATTTTCATCTTTCATCATCGCCTCGGTTTGCGGCGCTGTGGCACGCGCCGAGGCACTTCGGTTTATCCGTTTTCACCTTTCATCATCGCCTCGGTTTGCGGCGCTGGCACGCATTTCGAGGCACTTCGGTTTTATCGATTTTCATCTTTCATCATCGCCTCGGTTTGCGCGCACTTCGCACGCACTTGCCGATTTATCCGTTTTCATCTTCGGCATCGCCTCGGTTTGCGCTGTGGGCACGCACTTCGAGCACTTGCCGTTATCCGGTTTTCACCTTTCATCATCGCCTCAGTTTGCGTGCCTGTGGGCACGCATTTCGAGGCATCCCATTTTTCGTAGCATTCATGTGTATTCATCCCAATATTGAGTTGTGGAAATCTGCTCCTCGGCCCTCATGCATCGATATGCGTGATTGGTGGCCGAGGATCGAGACATGCATATATTTGTGAAATACATTGTTATGCCCTTTCTGCTCTCCGTTCTAAAGAAAATGAAGAATTATCGACTTTCCGAATCGCGCATAATTTGAGAAAAGCGCAAGCGAGGCTAATCGGGGCATCGGTGGATTCTGCGCCAAGCGAAAGATATACTATTCACCAGAAGCGAGGCAGTCCCTGGCTTGCACGCCAGTTTCAATTCTTTTGTAATTAATTTGTTAATTAATTAGAATTCGTATTATTTCGGACTGTATATTCTTTTATTCGGGTCTGTATTATTATTTATTCGGACCCTCTGCGCGAGGGCATAAATGTAATAAGGGTGTGTGAGTGTGATGTATGTCTTCCAACCCCCATTTCTTTCTCCCTTTTATTTACCCGCTTTGGATGGTTAGATATAGGGCATATTTCAATTAGCATACAGTATGACAGCATGTTTGCATCATTCATCTGTATTGCATGCATCAAACTCGGCGCATCATCCTGCATTTGTATTTCAATTCTAAGTTGAATACATGTTAGCCGTTGCATTTCATATGCCATCTTTAGAATAGCCGAGCCTGCTATAGTTGCATTTTTGCATGTGTTGCATTAGGCATTCTGTATATTTTAGGATCATGCATGATTTCTAATAAGCTTTCTGTTTTAGCTTGGAGTACTAGGTAAGTTTTATGCTTTAGCATCCTTGCATGCGTGTGAGTGTTGCCATGATAGCATGCTTGCCATGAGGCTAAATGCTTATGTGATATAACTGCCTTGAATGCCTGTGGGTGGAGGTTGAGTTATTTGAATTGGGACAATTCATCAAATGTTTGTTTTAAAGCCCACTAGATAGTGGCAAAATCATTGTTTTCTTAAGCCCACCTGAGGGTGGCAAATCCGCATTTTAGCCTACCTGCGGGTAGCACCTTCACACCATTTTCAAATAAACAAACATGAAATGTTTTGTTCCAATTCAGACGGCTCAGTCTATACTTGTTTGCTGCGAGCATCACATAGTAACCTAGGCCACAATAATCGGAATAAGAACACACAATGTTTTCAAAAATTGATATCATGGTTAGTAGAGGCGGTCTTTGACGGCGAGAGATGCTCCCGAAGTGACCTTCCCTAATCGTACCCAAGTTCCCGAGCCAATTTTGGTGATGACGGACACGTGGCCTTTTGGCACTGAGTCAGGGTTTCCTAAATTTCCCATTTTAAAATATTTAGGTGGCGACTCTGTTATCTGGCAAAGCAGTCCATGTTTGGCACTTCTTTCAAAAAATCTATTTTTCTTCAAAACGATTTGCCGGATTCGGACTCTTTGGTTCAAGATTTGGAACCGCAACAAAAATCGAGTCCGAACTGTAGCGAGGTCCCACGCGGGCGTTGTTACACCCCCACACCTTGATCAACCCGAGGCATCAGGGAAAGATAAGGAGGCAGAGAAACAGAAAGAGAAGCAAGTGGAAGAAGAGGCTGTACTGAAGCAGCTAAAGAAAATACAAGCAGACATCTCCATTTGGGGACTGCTTATGGCTTCGAGGGTGCACCGGCAGGCTGTCTTATCTGCCATGGACAGAGCTAAACTTTCCATCGAAACTACGCCGGAACAACTAGTTGGTTTGGTCTTCCCGGGAGGAGGTTCCCCGGCATTGACCTTTACGGACAAAGAATTGCCGCCTGAGGGCGTGGATCATACCCCTCTCTACATCTCTGTAGAATGCAGGGACAAATGGATTCCGGTGGTGCTTGTTGACACCGGGTCCGCTATCAATGTTTGTCCGGCCAGAACGGCCTATGCAATTGGGTTAAAGCCTGCGGACTTCACACCGACTACTCAAGTAATCAGAGCGTATGATAATACAAGCAGGGATGTCACAGGGACGATAAAATCCAAACCAAGATTGGGCCTGGGCAACACGAAGTAGATTTTCATGTCCTGGAGGTCCCTGCATCTTTTAACATGCTTCTGGGGCGACCCTGGTTGCATCAGGTGAAGGCCGTCTCATCTACTCTACATCAAATGGTGAAATACCCCTTGGGAAAGGGAGTAGCCATTGTTTTTGGGATCTCATCAATCCATCCCCCTCCGGAGGTGTCTACGCCAGTCCTGGAGATTGAACACGGCATGGAGGATATGTTTATATCGGGATTTACTTTGGCTGAGGCCCGGGTGGTGCAAAACATAATGGCTGTGAATGAGGGTTTGTATGTCAGCGCTCAAGCCGTCTACCTCATGAACAAGCTACAGCATATCCCTGGGATGGGATTGGGAAGAAGCGGCCGGAAAGGCGTTGCTGCGTTGGCCGAAGTGCCACATAATCCACATACCTTTGGATTGGGTTATCTGCCCACCAAAGAAGACTGGGCAAGAAAAGGAAAGGAAATGGCCGGCAGGCGAGCGGCAGCCAGGAAGCCTTTGATCTAATGCATAGGCCCATCTGGTACCTGAGCAACGCTTCGTCCGGGAGGGGGAAGATTTTCCGTTTTGCGGCTTCCAGAAACCATGGTTGAACGCGAGGGAAGCGCGCAGTTTCGAAATCTTCTTCGACCGAATCGCTCGGGATGACGCGTTGCGGAGCGCATGCACCCAATAACTGAGATTGAGCAGAATACGGCAGAGGATCCTGAGGGCACTGAATTGGAAATGGGGGTAGCACTGGCATGTCTCCTCTCTGATCCTCCGATCGACCAGGATTGCTTGGGGAATAACGTCGCGGTTTCCATGATTGGAGATGAAACGGCTGCGGGCCAACCAGCAGCTATCTTGGACGCATCGATCGCACCCTCGCTCACTTGGCAGTACGAGGAGGGATTCTTATCCAAGAAGATTCCGGGTAGTGGTAGAGTCTGATTCCGCCGAAGTCTTCGAGTCGAATCGATTCAGCTCCGAGTCGAGTCTGGTACTCTGGGGTGTCAACCCGGATGCCGATCTTGTCCAGTCGTCTTTTTCCTTTTCTTTTTGAGTCTGTTGAACCGATGAATTGGATGATCTGGATGTACTTAATGAGAATGAATCATGTGGTTTCAGTACTTTTCAGGCCCCTAATTTATTGCATTAATTCAGACTTTCAAAATTTTGATCAAAACGACGAGGACGAAGTTCCTCCGGTTTTACAACGTCTAATTGAGCAAGAGCAGGAGAGATTTGTTAAGCCATTAACGGATGAAATCATTTCTGTGAATATTGGTACTGAGGAGGACCCGCAGCTGGTCCAGATCGGGTCCACGTTGTCTTCGGAGGAACGCGAGCGCTTAGTCGCTTTATTAAAAGATTTCAAAGATGTTTTCGCGTGGTCCTACGAAGACATGCCTGGAATCGATCCTGAGATTGTACAGCATCGGATCCCCCTTGACCCCGAGGCCCGACCTATCAAGCAGAAGCTCAGAAGGATCCGCCCGGATTGGGCTCTCAAGATCAAAGAAGAGGTCACCAAGCAAATTGACGCAGGCTTCCTGCTAGTATCAGAATATCCCACTTGGTTGGCCAACATAGTGCCGGTGCCGAAGAAAGATGGCAAGATCCGGGTGTGCGTAGACTTCAGGGATTTAAACAGAGCCAGTCCGAAGGACGACTTTCCCTTGCCACACATTGATGAGCTAGTGGACTTTACAGCAGGGCATGCACTGCTCTCGTTCATGGATGGCTTCTCGGGCTATAACCAGATTGTGATGGCACCAGAGGACAGAGAAAAGACTGCATTCACCACCCCGTGGGGAACATACTGCTATCGGGTCATGCCGTTTGGGTTGAAGAATCTTTGGGGCTACTTATCAGCAGACGCGACCACAATATTACATGATATGATCCATAAAGAGGTTGAGGTGTCGTGGGCGACATGATAGTCAAGTCCAAGGAAAGAGAGGGCCACTACACCGCCTTGCACAAGTTCTTCCAAAGGATCGGAATTCGGTTGCTAAACCCTCGAAATGTCGTTTGGTGTTACAAATGGGGAAAATGTTTGGGGTTTCGATCACACAAAGGGCATCGAGGTCGACCTTCCAAAATCAAGGCCATCCTAGAAATGCCACCACCAAGGACTGAAAAAGAGGTGCGAGGCTTCCTGGGTAAAGTGCAATTAATAAGACGGTTTATCTCAAAACTAACCTTGACTTGTGAACCACTCTTTGGTCTCCTGAAGAAAGGAAAGAAGTTCCAATGGGACGGCCGATGCCAAGCTGCTTTCGAACAGATTAAAGAATATCTACAGAACCCACCCGTTTTATCACCAGCAGAACCAGGGAAACCGTTGATTTTGTACCTGTCAGTGACTGAGACCACAATGGGCTGCATGCTTGCACAAGAATCGGAAGATAGGGTGGAGAAAGCCATCTATTATTTGAGCAAGAAAATGCTAGAGTATGAGACCCGGTATACGCCACTGGAAAAGGCTTGTCTAGCTCTGGTATGGGCTACCAGGAAGTTGCGGCACTACCTGTTAGCTCACTCGGTAATGCTGGTTTCGCGTCTCGATCCCATCAAATATCTTTTCGAGAAACCAGCGCTTACGGGTAGGCTAGCTCGTTGGTTGCTGTTGCTCTCCGAATTTGATCTCACATATGTGACGCCATAAGTCGAAGAAAGGCGAGCGATAGCGAGTTCCTTGCCGACCATCCGGTTGAGGATGAAGCGATTGAGTACCTATTCCGGATGAAGCAATTACGCATATCGACGAGAAAAGTTGGACAATGTACTTTGACGGAGCGTCAAATCAACATGGGTATGGAATAGGAGTGTTACTGATAGCACCCGACAATTCCCGTATCCCTCTAGCCTTCAAACTCCGTTTCAAAGTCTCAAATAACGAAGCAGAATCTGGCGTGCATTCTTTGGTATGGAAGCGACCACGGAATTAGGGCAAGACTACCGGCGCCATCGGAGCTTCGAATCTTGTTGTGTCTCAAGCTAAAGGAGACTGGAAAGTAAAAGAAGAAAATATGATGATGTATCACCAAACCTTGGATTTCCTGATTCATCGGTTTGAAAAGTTAAGTTTTACTCATCTACTAAGAGAGAACAACAAGTTCGCAGACGCTTTAGCAACTCTATCATCCATGATAGACATCCCACATGGAGTCCGAATGCGTCCAGTCATTATCGACCAGAAATTCGCACCTGCCTATGAGTCGATTGCAGCCATAGATGAAGTTCGGGACGAACACCCCTGGTATTACGACATCCGAACTTTTGGAAATGTAAACGTACCGCCAGGTAAATGCCAAAGACAAGAGGGCAATCGAAGAATGTCGATCGAGTTCATCATCTGCGGGGTAAAGCAGATAGAAGAGGTCATCCGGGAATGCATAAACTGTGTGTTGATGTTGAAGAGTCCAAGCGTCTGATGGAAGCCATCCACGGGGGTGAATGTGGTGCACATATGAATGGGGTGATGTTGGCGCGGAAGGTCCTTAGGCAAGGTTATTACTGGTCCACCATGGAGGAGGATTGTATCGGTTTCGTTCGGCGATGCCACAAGTGTCAGATTCATGCAAATCGCATGAACATCCCGCCGTCGGTTGCACAACATGACCGCCGTGGCCTTTTTCACTGGGGAATTGATGTGATCGAGCCGTCCGCCGAAGGGTCGAATGGGCATGAGTTCATCCTCGTGGCGATAGATTATTTCACGAAGTGGGTTGAGGCCCAATCTACGCGGTGTTGAAAGCTTCACACGTTGCAAAATTCATCGAAACAACATTATCTCGTCGCTACGAGTCCCAAATGAAATAGTTTCGACAATGGTTCCCACTTCAAGAAGGAGGTGATTGACTTGTTGGAGAAATACAACGTGGCTTTTCATAAGTCGTCTACTTACCGCCAAAACCAACGGAGCATTGAGGCCGCCAACAAGAACATCAAGCGCATACTACGAAGATGGTGGAAACCTATCGGATCGGCGGATAAGCCATTTGCCATTTGCTGGGGCTCTGAGACTTCAATCAGGACTTCTACTGGGGCGGCTCCGTATTCATTAGTCTACGGGATGGAGGCCGATCTACCTATCGAGATTGTGGTTCCGTCATTGAGAGTATTGGCGAGTGCCGATAGCCAAGCAGATTAGCGTGAGAATAGATTTGAAGAACTCATGCTCTTTGATGAAAGGAGATTGAAAGCACTGTACCACGTTCAGGGTTATCAACGCAGAATCGCCCGGGCTTTTAACAAGAAGGTTAAGTCCAGGAATTTAAAAGAAGGAGATTTAGTACTCAAGGACAACCGAGCTCCTATCCACGACCCAAGGGGCAAGTTCAGACCCAATTGGACTGGTCCTTACATCATCAAGTCAATCTGGTCAGGTGGAGCTGTGGTTCTGATGGATCTGGATGGCTTGGAGTTTTCCCAACCGATCAATATGGACAAGTTGAAGAAATATTATCCCTGAGAGGCTCGCTAGGCCGAAAACCCGGAAGGGCGACCTAGGCAAAACTCAGAGCATAGAAAATTTGAAAATTATAAAAACTGAGCTCGCAAGGTTGAAAACCCGCAAAGGGCGGCCTTGGCAAAAGTTAGAGCGCAAAAGGAGAGCAAAAACACTCGAGCGAACCTAACCCTGAACTACGTAAGACTTGATTCCCATCTTTGGGATACGTAGGCAGCTTCATCTTGAAGTTCAGTCACAATCTTTTCCCCGATCAACTTAGTCCATTTTGATCACCTCAGTCATCTTTATTCATCAGCATTCACTATGATCTCCGGTACAGTGCTATTCAAACTAGGGGCAACTTTCCGTTGCAATGGAGTGTTGCGGCGTCATCCAGACTAGGGGCAACTTTCCGTTGCCACACTTTGCCGAAGCACCTTTTCAAACTAGGGGCAACTTTCCATTGCTAGGATTCGGTTGTGTATCTCAAAGGAGTTTTGGCGTGTCCAGTTCTGATCCATATCGAAAATAGTTTTGAAAAATTTTCATAATAGTTGACTTTGTTCAAATTAATCTTTTTTCAACTAAGACCATTTTTGGACCAAAAGCGAGAATTTTCAAGACACAACCTTCAATTTCATTGATTTCAAACAGAGTTCTTCCGCTCTTGCATACAATTGAAGTTGCTTTCTATTACATTCATAAAGAAAACTTGAAAGTACTAATAAAGCAATAAATGGGGCATAGTCTAGTCGGTGTCCCTCGCCTCCCGAGCTAGTCAAAGCTTGAGATGCCAACTTAGGCCCAACTTGTATGACCGAATCGGCGAGTACGGAATGGGAAATAAAATATCTGATGAGTCAAGCCGATCGACGGATCCCAGATCTGGAACATCTCAGAACTCATCGCTGAAAAGATCAAGCCGAGGGCGGCGCCATGCAATGCGATCTGCCGACAAGTTGCGCATCCATTCGAACCACCACTCATCGGGAGCATTAACTAAGCGTTGAAAGAAGTAACCGCGGGTGAATAAGCGAGGCAAGAGTCCACAACTTGCAACTCCTCCGTCAACCATATCTCGGGAGGGATGAAAAATGAGAGAATAAAGAATAGAGATGTGACGAGAGAAAAGTAAGATAAGGGTTTTATGAGAAAAGTCGAGCCCGAGGGTTGAGTGATGTAAGCAAATACAAGTGAGCTTGGGTGGGAAACATTACCTATAGCGATAGTGGACTCCACCGCAACTGGTCGTCTCCCGAGAAGGCATCCGAGCCTATCAATTTTGGATACACTCCATTATCCGGATAGTCCATCCAAGTACATCGTGTTATATTTTTGCTTATCGAGTTGTTGTTTTTGCTTATTGAGTTGTAAGTTTTGTCGAGCTGTCGCGTTTTGCGTTTTGATTTGTTACTTTTGATTACACAATTTTGTTAAGTCTTGTCTATTGAGTCGTTAACGTTATTGTACTTTGTTTATCGAGTTGTAAACTCGCTAAGATTCTATTTTATTTCTTAGTGAGTCGTTTTGTTTTACTTTGTTGCGTCGGTTCCTACCTAACCCGTAAATACATGAGGCGCATTTCCATTCAATTCCATTTTGTGCAAAATAATGCGATGCGATGCTGAGAATTTCAAATACAACATCTTTTCAAAAGCTGTTTCATTTCATCATGTCTTACAAAAATAAAGGTACAAGTTTTACAGAAAATAAAACTGCCTAACAAATGTGCAAAGTGCTACAAACTACTAGCTAAAAAGTAGAATAAAGCAGGGCGCGAGAAGGGGGAGGCCCCCTCATCCTTTTCTGCGGGATAATCTCTACATCATCATCACCATCTGGATCGGAGCTGTCATCCTCCGGATCCCCCTCAGGCTCGTCTCCGCTCTCGGAACCAAGACCAGGGCCTCCCTCTCCAGGAGATGCCTCTGACACATGATCTGCGATCTCCTCCTCGTCATCCTCGACGATGGGTGCCCTGCGTCTGCGAGACGACCCTCCTTCGCCAGCTCCTCGATGAGACCTGGATGGCCCAGCTCCTCCAGTCCCTGTACCTCGGGTAGGTCTAGCACCTCGACCTCTCTGAGAGGGCCCCGGTGGCCTGGCCCGTGATGAAGCATATACGGGAGGCATCTGAAGATGCAAAGTGCAATACATCAGTTCAAGCATAAAAAGCAGGTGTAAATGCAGAATGTGAAAAGGGTGTGTGTCAGATGTGCTCTACACAGTCTATCAATACAGCAGAAGGTCTAAAGCTAGAGTAGCATCAGAAACATGCTAGTACAGGGAAAATGAAGAGTACCTCTACACCCACGATGCTCATCTGCGTCTCCCTCCGAAGGATCATGCCCTCGAATGTGGCTAGCAAATACAAATGCAAAACTATCAGTAACGGAATCAATGTTCAAATATCTGACTGATAAATCAAAGCTGAAAAACATACCGGGGGCGAGTCAGGGTCTCTAACATATCTGTGATCAGGCAGAGGAGGCTCTAGCGGAATCTGGTAAGGCGTCCCAAATCGCCAGTTCGTCAACTCGGTCGGCATGTCTGGCCACCCTGGATGATCAAGAGTCGGAGGGATCGAACTGCCCCCACCTCTGGATGTGCCAGCCCTGCTAGAAGAAGGGATATCTGTAGCATGGGCGCGACCCGAAGATGGTGCGCCATGAACCTCGTCGGAGCCCGTACTCCGTCAAGGGGCATCGAATATATCACGGTAGGTGGCGTACCTCCCATCAAGAAGATGCAATAAAGCATCACTGCCCTGCATATACTGCTCGACCTCCTCAGAGGATAATCTATCAGCAGTCCGCATGGTGTCTGGAGGCACGGCAGGAGGCTCCTGAGAATCGCCCCCCCATATCTGACGCTGAAAGCGTTCCAGAACCAAACCTCGCCGACCGTCCTCGGCAGAATCTATCTCGACAACAACTCGGCGCTCAGTCTCGAGTCTCGAGCTCGTCGCCGAAGACTGCCCAAGGCTGCCAGGTGATCTGTGGATAACCAGTGTACAAATCAGTCGGAAATCAGATATACAGAGCAGATCAAAGATGAAAATAAAAGGAACTGAGAGTTCAAGCAATACCTCTGTCGCTCGAACAGTATCAAAGTATCGTCGCAGAGAGGAGAGAGTCTCTCGAGGCCTCGCCAGATGCTCACCCTCAAACATTAATGAAAAGGGAGTCATAGGAGGTCCCACCACCTCCATCTCCGGAGCCAATGTGGGGAAGTACACATACACCCACAGCTGAGAAAAGCAATGCAGAATATGAGTACAAAGTGCTAAAGGCAGAATACAGAATGCAAAGTGCGCCGTGTGTGTGCAGGGAACAAGTAATGAGGAGCAAAATGTAAATCAAGAGGACGGAATGTACCTCCCAGGCTCTCCAGTAGCCGCCGAGTAAGTCCCCTCGTGTGCGAGAGACCGCGCTCATGTAGCGAAGAAGGGTAGCCAAAGCCGGCCCAATCATCTTGGCTCACCTGTGATAGGTCTACCAGGCGCCAAGAGATATAATCCTACCATGTTCCTCTATCGGCGTGAACAAAGTAGTCTTGAGGAGGTACATGAGGAAACCACGGGCATACTGCTCCGCCTCCTCAGGAGTCTCAGGCTCCATCTGTGGCCGCCGGAAATGGGAAGCAAACCAGGAGTATCGGACTCTCCCCGAACCTCTGTCTACAGGCGGGTGTGTCCCCAATAAGTGCGTCCAGGCAGCCTCCCACTGGCCCATATCCTCGTCATAAGGAATGGATGCACCGCCTATGTCTAGGCCGGTGATCATAGCAAAGTCCAGCGGGGTCATGGTCATATCCCCAGTCGCAGAGAAATGGAAAGAATTGGTGGTATCCCACCATCTCTCTGCTAAGGCAGCAAGTAAAGTCCTACTGATCTGGCAATGAGATAACCCTCTGCAGAATGGCCCAAATCCCGCAAGGTCAATCAATCCCCGGACAGCTTCCGGAAGCTCGAAGTACCACTCCCTCGCGGCGGTGGAGCCATATCCTCGCACTGTGCGAGAATGAACCTGCATTTAGAATGAATGCGTAGATCAGCAAATGAAGTGAAAATGAGCTGTGTGCAAATGAAATGAAAATGAGCTGTGTGCAAATGAAGTGAAAATGAGCTGTGTGCAAATAAAGTGTTTTGGGACTGTGTGTTCTACTCAACATCAGTGGGCTGTGTGTTCGCTTCAAATTGGGACTGTGTGTTCTACTCAACATCGATTGAACATGTGTTCGCTTCAAATTGGGATGTGTGTTCTACTCAACATCGATTAGGTGTGTGTTCGCTTCAAATTGGGGTGTGTGTTCGCTTCAAATTGGGATGTGTTCTACTCAACATCGATTAAGTGTGTGTTCGCTTCAAATTGGGATCGTGTGTTCTACTCAACATCGATGAACGTGTGTTCGCTTCAAATTGGGATCGTGTGTTCTACTCAACATCGATGGTCAGGTGTTCGCTTCAAATTGGGATCGTGTTCTACTCAACATCGATTAGATTAAGTCAGTGTTCGCTTCGAATTGGGATGCGTTTCTACTCAACATCGGGAATGTGTTCGCTTCAATTGGGACGTGTGTTCTACTCAACGTCGATTAGGTCATGTGTTCGCTTCAAATCTGGGCTGTGTGTTCGGTGCTTCAAGTTTAGGGCTGTGTGTTCTACTTTTAATCAGTGGGCTGTGTGTTCGCTTCCAAGCTGGGCTGTGTGTTCAGAAGATCTGAGTTTTGGAGACTGCGTGTTCTACTCTTGGTCAGTATGTGCTGTGTGCTCATTTTCAACTTCGGGCTGTGTCTTCAGTAAATCAATGTTGGAGCTGTGTGTTCAATTTCTAACTAATGTGCACTGTGCGTTCACAATTATTTAATGTGCCAAGTGTTCATGAAATTCAAGTGGCTAAGTCACATGCTCGAAATACAAGTACTGTGTCGTAAGCTAAACTGTGTGTCTAAGCATGGCAAAAGTACAGAATGCACGAAAGATGCGGATAATAAAATACCTCTGCATCATAGGAGAGGTGCTGCTCCGGCTCTCGTAAGAGAAGATCCCCGGGTGCTCGATCGTTAAAATCGGTGAAGTGACGGAAAGTGGCTCGCGGAAGCCTGTGAATCGCCGGAGCATATCGATCGGGAAAGAAAGGGCGAACCCCCGGGGGGAATACCATAAAGTCAAAATCATCTCCCGACCGGAAAACCTCCGTCGTGAGGGAAATGACTGCCATTGCGAGAAATCAAGAAGATGAGCAAAAATGAGCAAAATGGGCCAAAATTGGAAAAAGTCAACAAAAGTCAACTCTCGGGAAATGAAAAGTCAACAAAAGTCAACCCCCGGGAAAATTTTCCAAATATTGAAACAAAATTACCTCAAGTGGTGAAAATAAGAAGAGAAGCCCCAAAGTCGAAATTTAGTCGCTTCAAAGTGCTTAAATCTGAAAGATTTCGCAAAAACAACTTGCGTGGGAGGCCGAGGGGCGCGTATAAAATGCAGATCTGAGAGAGAAAGTGGCTTAGAAAGCAAGAGGAAGAAGTTTTGCAACTTTGGGTGTGATTTCGGAGGCAATGGAGGTGTGTATATATAGATATCTCAAAAATGACCATTTTGCCCCTGCTTTTGGGCAGTGGCCGGCCGGCCACCTAACCTGGCTGGCCGGCCATCTCCTTTTTCCCCCCTGGCCGATGGCCTCTCCTAGGGCAATGGGCTGGCCGACCATCTTCCCCCCTCCCTCCCCTACCTCTCTGCAAATTTTGAGGAAAATTGGAGCTCCCGGGACCCGAAAAAGTTGAAGAAAAGTACACTTTCTGGCGCGAATTGCTCCGCTGAAACTTTAACTGCAATTATTGACATATGTCTCGTCCTTATTCATCAAAATCAGAGTGTATCCTTTTCAAACATGTTGTGACCTCTCCGGGAGGTGAATCAGAGGCCGCGATCGAGTTGCCGTCGCCGAAATGCGCGTTTCCGGCTCGTCATTTCATGTCAAATGGGCATCCTGATTTGTGCTCGTTTTACGTTATTTGGCTCATAATTTGCATTCTCACGAATGATTTGCATTGTCATGCATGATTTCTCGGTGTGCCATACTTCTATGCTTAAACATGCGTCGCCGTCAAGATTACCTTTTCTCGCGTTATGTTGCATTCATTCATCGACACCGTGTGTGTCGAACTCTTCGAGTCGTAGGAATCACATTGAATATATGTTGTTGGCATATTGTTCTTGTTGCATTTCTCTATTTTGCAGGCACGATATTGTATGTACGGTTCATTTGAGGCTGGTGCGACCAGACGAATCGCGCAGGTATCGTATCTTCTCCGTGTGAGACGCGACGAGAATTGAATGATTCTCCGCATTCCTAACTGCATGAAATGTAGTTGTTTGCTTTGCATTCTTGCTTATAAGCTGTTGCACCTATTTGTCAATACTTGCTTCATTACAGCTTGCTGCATTTGCATGATCACGGCTCGTGCCTATCATTAGCGTTGTGCCCCATTTTGCCCTGTGGGCACATATTTCGCTTATCTCGTATGTTTGTCTAAGTCTTCTACTTGTCAAAAATGGGTCGTCTCTCGGCTTTGACATTCACTCCGTCACTTCTTGACTTTCGAGTTCTCACAAAGAGGGGCAATCAGAGACACCCCATTTTGACCGACCTTAAGGCTCGAGCGTCACCGGTTGGCCTTCGGTGATGTTGCATCTTGTGCTTGTTGAAGTCCCAGTCACGGCGCGTGCCTCCTCGACTTCAACCATCTTCTACCTTGTCTCGGTTTGCGAACCAGTTCGGTTTTCTCTGTTTTCTTTCCGAGGAAGGGAGTGATCCGTGAGATTATCTCCGGTGGCCGTGAGCTACTTTTTCGTGGGTCAGAGGCCATTTTGCCCATTTCGAGTCCGGTTTTGAGCCGTCATTGGTGCCACGGCTCGCGACCGCCCATCCATCTCCGTCTTTTCCGATTTTTATGAGACCTGCTGTTTTAATGTTCCGAGGAACACTGGGGCCCTGATGCCCACTTCGCGAAACGCCACTTCCGGTGCCCGGCGACCCATTTTCGGGACCCCGAACTGCGTGATTTGGGCCCCGAGCTTTCATTTCGCATCCGCTTTCTCCGGTTTCTGGCAAGAACCTCTGTTTTATCATTTCGAGAAACCCTGGGGCCCCCGATGCCCACTTCGTGGCCGTATGCCACTTTCGGTGCTCATAACCGGTTTTCGGGACCCCAATTTGAGCGGTTTTGGTCCCGAGCATTCATTTTGCATCGGTTTTCTCTGATTTTTGGCAGGGAGCTCTGTTTTGTCATTCCGAGGGACACTGGGGTCGCAGATACCCACTTCGATGCTTAACACCACTTCCGGCACCTGCGGCCCATTTTCGGGATCCCGATTTGCTCGGTTTTGGCCCCGAACGTTCATTTCTCATTAGTTTTTGTTCAAACTTGGCAGGTACCTCTGTTTCAACATCAGGAAGATCACCGGGGAGAAGCCAGAATTATCCCAGATAGCGGTTTGCTCCTCCGAGCCCGTTTTCTCACTTCCTGCCAATGTTGCCCACCTTGGGGGTATTTTCTTCCAACCAAAGTTACATATTTGTGAGGAGGGAACATGGGAGGACCCTCAAGGCTACTGGTCGGCCAGCAATTGTGGGTTTCATTTTTGGGCCTCTCATTCAAGCTCTATGTTGTGGCTCCTGCTTCAGTGTTGCCAATTTCCCGCCTTGGAACCTTGTTGCACACATCTAGGGGGACACTTTGGTATGGGGGTCGGCCACCAATCATTGGTTTCATTTTTGGGCCTCCTTCAAGCTCTATGTTGTGACTCATGGTTCAGTGTTGCCAAATTCCGACCCTGGCGCGTTATTCTACACACTTAGGAGAGCACCTTGGCATGGTGGTGGCCAAAGACAAATGTTGACTTCATTTTTGGGGGTGGCCGCCGGCCATGGTAGGTGGTCGCCGACTAGGTGGGTGGCCGGCCGCCACCTCCCATTAAATTAGCCGGCCACTTCGCTTCACTGTCTGTACCGTCCTGATATCTTCCAAAGATATCCGGGGCATCCGGGATATTTCGAGGGAAAGATTGGGTGCTTTCCTCCCTTTACACCCCATTTCTTGCCTATTTGAAGGACCCTCCCTCTCCTTCTTCAAGGTTGGAAAAATTGGTCTCAAGAACACTTCTCCAAATTCCTCCATTTTCATAGCTCAAAACCTCAAAAAGCTTCTAAGTCTCTAGGTCTTCCCTTCATCAACACCTAGCTTCACCATCCCTACTACCATTCCAGCAGCTAGGAAGTGAATTTCAGAGGTTGAGAAGCTACAAATCAAAGCCAAGAATCAAAGAAAGACAAGTCTTCAAGGGTAAGTCTTCAAAACCAACTCTTAGGGCTTTTTCTTGATTCATTTCTATACTCCAATTGGTTGAGAATTGGGGCTCCGACCCCTACTGCTTTTGTGCTTTTTTTGAGCCCCTCTACAACTTTATAGAAGGGCTCAACTTCATTTGAGGCTCCTATGATATACTTGTTTCAATACCTAGCTTTTATGCCATTATCTTGCATGCTAGTTTAGGCCTATTTCCTTTTGTTTTCAGGGGTCCGACCCCTACTGGTTTTGTGCTCATTTTGAGCCCCTCTACAACATTGTAGAAGGGCTCAACTTCATTTGGCCATTGTATATACCACCTCCTTCAAATTTCATCAAGTGTGCCCTTTTTTGCATGCAATTTTTGACCTGTTTGTGTTTGTTTTTGGGACTTCGACCCCTACTGGTTTTGGTCCTATTTTGACCCCCTTTACATATTTCATGAAGAAAGTTTTGTCATTTGGTGTGTGCATTGCATGTCTCATGATGTAGCCTATTTGGAAGCCTACTTTGCATGGATTTTATAGCATGTTTGTATTCTGATTTTGAGGATGTAATCTTCTGCAATTGTGCTTATTTTTATCTCATCTTCAATATTGTAGAAGAAAGCTTGTCCATTTGGGGTTTGCATATATCACTTGTCTCAATACCCCTCTTTTGGCCACTAATTTTGCATGCTATTGTTGATCTATCCCTACTTGCATTTTGGCCAAGATTGTTACTGAAAAAATGCCATATTTGGGACTGCCTTGCTACTGTTCTTTCTGCCATGATCATATTTTGCATGTATAGCATGGCTATAGGCCATTTCGGCTTAATTTCACATCTTTGGGATGAATGCATGCTTCGAGTGTTATTTCGAATTGTTTCGGGGCTGTTTTCCCCTTTATTTAGGTGCTGAAATTCCATTTCCATGCTTACATATCATTCCCTATGCCATTTGCATCATTTTTGCATTGCCTCGGTTTGCGTGCCAGTGTGCACGCCTTTCGAGGCGCCCCTGTTTTATCCGCCGGCAGCCTATGTGAGTGTGGTTGAGGCCCTCTCATGTCGGCGTAAGCCCAATTTGCATTTTCATGCTTCTACATCATTGCCTCGATTTGCGTGTCCGCGGGCACGCGTTTCGAGGCAGCTTTGTTTTTTTTACCCGACGGCCTCCTATGTGAGTGAGCTGAGGCTCTCCCATGTCGGTGTAAGCCCATCGTTGCATTCCGTATGCCATTTCATCCCATTTCATCATCGCCTCGGTTTGCGCGCCTGTGGGCACGCGTTTCGAGGCACTTCGGTTTTATCCGATTTTCATCTTTCATCATCGCCCTCGCTACCAGGCACGCTGCTTCGAGGCACTTCGTTTTATCCGATTTTCATCTTTCATCATCGCCTCGGTTTGCGCGCAGGCACGCAGCGTTTGAGGCACTCGATTTTATCCGATTTTCATTCATCATCGCCGCCTCGGTTTGCGCTACCAGGCACGAGTTTGAGCACTTCGGTTTTATCCGATTTTCATCTTTCATCATCGCCTCGGTTTGCGCGCCTGTGGGCACGCGTTTCGAGGCACTTCGGTTTTACCCGATTTTCATCTTTCATCATCGCCTCGGTTTGCGCGCCTGTGGGCACGCACTTCGAGGCACTTCGGTTTTACCCGATTCTCATCTCATCATCGCCTCGGTTTGCGTGCCCGCGGGCACGCACTTCGAGGCACCTTCCATTTCTTCCGTTTTGCATTTTACATCATTGCCTCGGTTTGCGTGTCAAGTGGACACGCTTTTCGAGGCACCTCCTTTCATCATTCCGGCCTCCTATGTAAGTGGGCTGAGGCTCTCTCATGTTGGTATAAGCCCATCATTGCATTTCGCGTGTCATTCTGCATTTCTCGGTTTGCGTGTCTATGGACACGCATTTCGAGACATCTCATTTTCGTAGCATTGCGCATGCCAGGTTGTATATTAGTTGCATTTCATGCATATCGCACGGGAAACGAGGCACGTTTTGTACTCCGAGTAACGGAATGAGTCTCAATTCCCAAGTCACCACCACTCCGGATTACCCATGACGGAGTTAGGTTTTGTTGTCGCATTCGTACGCATTCATCCCTATATTGAGTTGTGCAATCCGATTCCTCGGCCATCATGCATCGGTATGCGTGATTGGTGGCGCGAGGATCGAGGCATGCATATATTTGTGAAATACATTGCTATGCCCTTTTCTTGCTCTCTCTGCAAAGAAAACCGAGGATCAACAACTTTTGAGTCCGGGCGCATTTAGAAATCTGCAAACAGAGGCTAATTAGGGCATCCCAAAGATTTCCGCCAAATGACATACATCATCTATCGAGCGGCGAGGTCCACGGCTTGCGCCAGATTTAATTCTTTTGTAATTAATTTGTTAATTAATTAGAATTTGTATTATTTCGATCGTATGTTCTTTTATTCGTCTCAGATATTATTCATTCGGACCCTCTGCGCGAGGGCATAAATGTAATAAGGGTGTGTGAGTGTGATGTATGTCTTCCAACCCTCATTTCTTTCTCCCTTTTATTTACCCGCTTTGAATGGTTAGATGTAGGGCATATTTCAATTAGCATACAGTATGACAGCATGTTTGCATCATTCATCTGTATTGCATGCATCGGGCTCGGCGCATCATGCAAACTGCATCCGTATTTCAATTCCAAGTTGAGTGCTTGATAGCTGTAGCATTTCACATGCCATGTTTAGAATAGCCGAGCCTGCTATCTTGGTTGCATTTTGCATGTGTTGCATTAGGCATTTCAGTACATCTAGGATCACGCATGGATTTCTAATGAGCTTTTGTTTTGGCTTGGAGTACTCGGTAAGTTTTATGCTTTAGCATTCTTGCATGCGCTGAGGGTTGCCATGATAGCATGCTTACCATGAGGCTAAATGTTTATGTGATATACTGCCTTGAATGCCTGTGGGTGGAGGTTGAGTTATCTGAATTGGAGCAATTCACCAATTGTTTGTTAAAGCCCACTAGATTGTGGCAAAATCGCATTTTAAGCCTACTGGGTAGCAAACCATCTTTCACAAACAAACATGAAATGTTTTGTTCCAATTCGTGACCCATTTATACTTGTTTGTCATGAGCATCACATAGTAATCTAGGCCGATAACCTAATAAGAGCATACAATGTTTTCAAAAACAGATATCATGGTTAGTAGAGGCCGGTCTTTGACCGGGCGAGAGGGGGTGCTCACGATGTGACCTTCCCTAATCGTACCCAAGTTCCCGAGCCAACTTTGGTGATGACGGACATGTGGCCTTCCGGCATCGAGTCAGGGTTTCCTAAATTTTCCATTTTAAAATATTTAGGTGGCGACTCTGTTATCTGGCAAAGCAGTCCATGTTTGGCACTTCTTTTCAAAAAATCTATTTTCCTTCAAAATGATTTGCCGGATTTGGACTCTTTGGTTCAAGATTGAGAACCGCAACAAAATCGAGTCCGAACTGTAGCGAGGCCCCCCGCGGGCGTTGTTACAGATGCCAGCTCTAGATGAGATCTTGTGCTCAGTCAATTCCTTCTGAAACTGAATACATGAACGAGGGTTCAAACCTTGCATTCCCATCTAACAATATTGTTGATTTCCCATCCTTGAGGTTTGATGATTCTACATTTAAACTTCTAGTGAATGAATGAACAACCAATTTTATGGAGGCTTCTCGCTCAATGGCTTCTTTCCCTGGAGAACACCCAGAGGCTGCTCCTAAAATCCCAAAAAAAGTTGTATTTTATTCAACATCTATTCTTTCGTACATTTATTGTTTGCATCAGTTAATTATTCTATTTGCATCAGTTAATTGAGTTAATCTAATACTAGTTTGATGTTTTATTTCTTTTATATTTTGCGAATATTATAATTTTATTATGTGTTTCTCAGAGCTCCAAGTGTAGGAAAAGGAAAACTCCAATAACAGATGATTCTCTTGAGAACCAAAAAGATTCTATATCTGGTCAGGAGAATGAAGCTAGTAGATCAACAAGGCTGCTGAGAAAGTGGAAAAATGGATGTGAGCTTGTTGATGAATCGGAGGAGGCTAATGTTGATGGGGCTTCTCATACTAATGTCCTAGTGGTTCTCTTATAGTTGTCGATATGTTTAGAAAGTTAGATATACGTAGTTTTGGATGGTTTAAAATTTTTGTACAGCTTAGAACTTAAGGATATAGTTTTCTAATGTTTGGAATGTATAGACAATTGTTGAATATTTATAATTTATAGATATAGTTTCTTTTTGATGTTTCAAATAATATTTTGGTGGTTGATTTTTGTTTTGTGATTCTTGTTTGTAATATTTGTTAGGTTGTATAAAATTGGTCAAATAGAACCTGCTGAATTTAAAAAAAAAAAAAAAATTGCATATTCTACGACAGGCATAATAAGTCGTCATATTACATATTTTACGGCACGCAATCAACGTCATTATTTGTTTCACCAATTAATGGCGTGCAAAAGTAGTCATAGAAAAAGTAATGGCGACGCACAAAATCTGTCATTAAATAATTTTTAAAAGCGTACTATAGCATGTCGTAGAAAAAGTAACAATGACGCACAAAATTTGCCATTAAATAATTTTTAACGGCGTACAAAGTATGTTGTTGAAAGTGAATGACTTTCTATGACTGGTCAGAATATGACGCGCGCTGCACGTCGTAGAAGGGTTTTTACGACGTGCATTGCGCTCCATAAAAACCCTTTTTTTGTTGTAGTGATTAATGCTTTCTCTTACTGTATATATATATATATATCTAAGGTTTTTTGTTTTTTGGTTTTTTTCACTAGGCTCCATCAATTGCTTTGTTACTGTATATGTATATATATTGATTTTTTTTTCCAAAATAATTCATTGATATGCTTATAGTGTACATACTTTGTATATACATATTATATATACGTTATACATCTATGTATATTATAATTAAATTTAAATTAGGATAAAGATTAGAGATAGATTAAAAATAATTAGGCACTTAAGGTTAATTTCTAATTTAATTGAATCAATATTTTTTATGCGAAATTAAATGTTGTTTAAGTTAGATTTGTGTATTATAAAAGAAAGGGGAAGAAACAAAGAGAAGTACACAAATGAAGAAGAAAAGCCTGAAAGGCATTATGGTCATTTCAAGTATTCTGTTAACAGAGTTTGAATTGCAATTTAATCCAAAATTATAGGAGAGATCTCTGGCTATTTTTAAACTATATGGGGGTAAAGTGCTCCAAGCCTATACAACAAAGGAGTAAAGTGAAATTTTCCAAAAATAATAAGTACTTTTAATTTTTCTTTTTAATTTTTCTAACAGAATTAATTTTTAATTTTTTTAAAATCATACCAAACATATCTTTGGCTGTTTTGACAAAATAAAAATAGTGACTACAAAATGTCGTCTTTCAATTTGAATTTTGAGTTCTTAGATCCGAAAGATCAGAAAGAGCGAGAGGCGATGCCAACACCAGTGGCTAAGAGCATCTCCAACCCATTAGGCATATAATGCTTGTTAGTCAAAATGCCTAGTATGACTCACTTTTTTCAACTCTAATACACTAGGCATATGATTAGGCATTAGCTCAACTCACATTCACTAGTTACATGTAACTTGCTTTCAAAGGTTAGGCAAATTGTATTTAATCATTAGAATTATTTCCCTCTATCTTTTGTTGCTAATGTGACATTCTATAAAATTAATATTATTTGGATGAATAGCTTAAATAAAGAGTACGGTTGAAGTAGAAACATGATACAATTGATGGGAAAAATAAAATGTATACTTTATAGTAATGTTTAGATAAATAAAATGTCTATTACTATTGGAGATGCTCTAAAGGTGGATCTGAAGGAAATGTGATAGATCTGGCGATGGTGGATCCATGGAGGCGGGAATGTAGCAGATCTGGTGGCGGGGACGCTGAAAATGGTTGGAATGACAAGTTTCTAATATTACTAAGTAAGAAGACAAAGAAAATGAAAAAAAAAATGGTGGAAGGAGGAGAGAAGAGGCTAGACATAGAGAGAGATGCTCTAAGTTTAGAGTTTAGAGAGAGAGAGAGAGGGGGCCGTCACATATTCTTTGAATTGACATAATGAAAAATATATTTTCTAAAGTAACATATTTTAAAAGGACTTATGATCTGAACTGGAGGATACTATTCGGACATATGAGGCTTATTATGGATCTCATTTTGATAATTTAAATTATTCATTTTGTCAGGTCCTTTATATATATTATCCATAAAAAAAAAAAATTTGAGTCGATCCAATAATCACAACTTATTAATTTATAACATTTATCTCCAAAAAAATGAATGAAAAGTGTGTTTCAAAAATAGATTATCCATTATTTTAATAACAAACGTGATAAATTAAATAGGTTATGATTATCAAATTAATTTAACTTTTTGTGCATGATATACACAAAGAACTCGACAAAATAAACAATTTCAATCATCGAAATGAAACTTATAATGAACTACACGAGCTCAGATGACACCACCAATTCAAATCATAAACAAGAGGGGATCCAGTTCCATTTTTAAAATAGAACTCATTATCTTTGGCCTTGCTGAGAAAATAAAAAATAGTGAATACCTAATTTTATATATATATATATATCTATATCACCAAAATAGTTTACCGGACATTTTTTCTTCATGTTTTTTGATTTCTTGTAAGTGTCATTATTTATTAAATAGTGCGAGGCATACGCGGAGTTTAATAAAATATATAGAAGAATACATCTGGATCCATAATAAACAAGGACCATCTTGGTCCTAACACCCAGCCCTCGCTCATATTTTCCTCCTCCAGTCCATTCCAGCCGAGTCCAGTCCAATGATACGTCCTGTTTGGCCGAGTCTGCCGTTCTGGTTCCTCATCGGCTTTGGCACCTCTTATGTATGGTGGCTTACAGCTTACCAGATGGATATCTTCGAAACAAGAGAAGGCGATATCCTAGTCGACATCGTCTTCAACTTGTTCTTAGGCTTCTCGTTCTTTGCCAGCAATATCATGGTCCTATACTTAGTGGCCAAAATAGAAAAGGAACCTACTAATCTATTTCATGGCTACGAACGCCTCGGCAAAATCGTTGGAGGTGCGGTCATGTTATTCGGAAACATTCTGGTCCACTATGTCACTGAGAATTCCGTTGCTTGCATGTTGTTCTTCTTGCTCCTTGCCTTTCACTGGCACTGCGTGCTATGTGTCATCCAACCTTACACCGATTTTGGGATTCTGGGTTTCCTTCTCGGTGCCTCTTTGAACAAGTCTTGGAGTCTTTTCAGGTTCAAGGGTTATACATGGCTTGTTTTGTTCGCTTGCATTTTCATCGTCACACTGCGCTTTTTGATAGAGCCTCTTGCAAAAGATGATCATGAAGATGAAGAGTAGAAAGCAAAGTTGCAGAGTGGAGGAAGCTGAAGACCCAAGAGGCAAAGTCAACAATGGCGATGATGATAAGAACATTAAAAAAAAAAAATGACTAATATCTGTATCATTATCTCTGTACTACTAATATTATTATATAAAAATGTGATTGTGTGAATTGTCACACTTTTTTAATTTTGCAACTTGCATTCCTATTTAAATAGGGATTTTAAGTTTAAGGTTTTGATATTAGATTTTTATAAGATAATGACGTTTTCATAATATTTGGGATCTCTCAATATTTTCACAGCTCTTTACAGAGAAATTTTTTTCATAGAAAAATTTTAGCTCCTTACAAAGAAATTTTAAATTTCTCTAAAAATTTTCTTTGACGAACTGAAATTTTTCTAATAATATCATTGAGGAACCTTAATTAATAAGAAAAAAAACATATGGACCTATCCTAAAACCCAAAGTTAGAAATGGAAGTTTCACTAATTTTTCCATTTCAATATGAAAAAATTACCACTCAGTGATAATTTGAAAAAAAAAATGTTTATTGCAGTTTTAAGAAAGATTTTACAGATACATTGAACTTATGCCCCTTCTTCCCTTCTTCCCTTCTTTTTGGCTATATATATTTTGGATTTTTTTATTTCATTTATTTTTTAGATTTGTCTATATAAAACAGACTACAAAGTTAAAAATGTTTAACATAATTTTGAAAAAATATCACTAAAGTGGTCATGTTTGATTTGATTTTCAGAAAATTTCTAGAAAATTAAAAATTAATTTGATAAAAAATGAAAAAAATCAAAGCATTTATGATTTTTTATATAGTTTTATCTTTTTGATAAAAAAAAAATAATCTTAAAACTTTTAAAAATCTATTTTTGATATTTATTTTTTATCAAAATAGTTTTTATTTTTTCAAAAACAAAATTCAAAAAATTGACATTTCCCCACACCCACTAAATAAAGTAATGAAATAAAATTGATGATAAATAAATAAAGTCAATGTCTTCTTTCAATTCACACTTCGAATTCACACTTGAAAAAAATAAAATATATAAAGGTATACAATACATATAAATTGGAATTTGGGATCAAGTATTAGAAGGACCGTTTTCATCCTAAAACCCAACCCTAGCTCATATGTTCCTCCTCCAAGCCAAGCCAGTCCAGTCCAATCCAATGTTGCGTCCTGTTTGGCCGAGTACTACGTTCTGGTTCATCGTCGCCTATTTCACCTCTTATCTATGGTGGATGACAGTTTACCTGATGCATTTCTTTGCAAAATTAGAATACCACAACCTAGTCATCCTCAACTTCTTCTTAATCTTCTTGCTCGTAGCTAGCAACGTCATGGTCGTATACTTGGCGTCCAAAATACAAAAAAGAAGTAATAATCTTTTTCATGGCTACGAACGCCTTGGGAAAATTGTTGGAGGTACAGTGATGTTATTCGGAAACATTCTGATCCACTATGTCACTGAGAATACCATTGCTTGCATGTTGCTCTTCCTCTTTCTTGCCTTTTACTGGCACTGCGTGCTATGTGTCATTCAACCTTACACCGATTTTGGGGTTCTGGGTTTTCTTCTCGGTGCCTCTTTGAACAAGGCGTGGAGTCTTTTCCGGTTCAATGGTCACACGTGGCTTGTTTTATTTGCTTGCATTTTCATTGTCGCACTGCGATATTTTGTAGAGCCTCTTGCACAAAATAAAGAAAAAGTTCAAGATGAAGAGTCGCAAAACTGAAGTTGTAGGTTGGAGTTCTAGTTTCCAATAATGGTGATGATCAAGAACATATCTATATTTTTATTAGCATTCCTAGAGAAATATTTGATTTAAATATTTTAATAGAATGTAAATCTAATTATTAAAATTGAATAGTAATACTCTTATTATTAGCTGTACTATGATATTGGTGTCACACTTTTTTTAATTATGCAAGCTGCTTTCTTATTTTGACTATGCCAACTTCATATTGACTTGGACGTTTCGGAAGATGACTTTTTGCTCCCTTGGGCGTTCGGCTTTCTTTTTTATGTTTTTTTCAAAAAAAAAAAAAAAAATCTTTGTTTTTAATATACTTTCTTTTTAAAATTATGTCAAATTTTCAGTCTGTTTTGTGTTGACAAATTAAGAAAAAAAACAAAATTAAAAAATAAGAAATAAACCAAAAAGTCAACTGTTTTTTAAAAATAATTATAAAAAGGGTAAATAACACTCATCCCTTCTGAGATTTTTGACAATTACAGGAATCTCCTCTGTAGTTTTAATAATTACAGAAATCACTCTTACTTTTGAAACTATTATTAAAATTCTTCCACTGTTAATCTTCTATTAATTTATTTAACAGAATATGATGACGTCATATTGATGTCATATACTATGAGAAAAAAAATTCCAAGATTGCCCTTATATATTCAAATAGTAAATTTCACTCAACTCCCTTGAGATTTTACAAAAAATTAATAAAGACTAATACATTATTTTAATAATGTTAAACAAAATTATTAAATTCTATACAATATTTAAAAATATATATAAAATTTTAAGACAAGCATATGTATAGTAGAATAACCAAACATTACCTTATTTTTTTTTTTTAAAAAAAGAAAAAAAAAAAAAAAGAAGATCTAATAAATTGATCACCATTAAACCTTATACTAGATTAAATACAATCATTTATTTGAAAATTACAAAAATAAAGTATAAAAGATGCTTTATTTTTTAAAAAAAGACCACCAATTTTATAAATAATTATTTTGAGAAATTAGAGTTTGAATAAAAATTTAAAAATACATATAAGTATTTTTTTTTTCCGTATGAAAAATATATATTTGGAGAAATTATCCCTCTCTTTCCATTTTCTTTATTTTATTTCTTTCATTTTTCTTTCTATTTATTTTCTCATTCATTTTTTCATAGTGTCACTGCATCAAATAACAACACCATATAATTTATTATAATAATTATAATTTTTTTTTTCTGCTCTATATTTTTTCCTCAAATTTTTTCATCATTTTTTTTCCCTCTTTCATCAATGTTAGCTAGCATCACCCAATACCATAGCAACTTACGAAACATGAATTTTTCTTTTGTTTTGTAAACATATTTGTATATTAATTTTCTTTTAAAGAAAAATAAACATAATAACATTTCATATTTCTAATAATTAAAAAAATGACTTATAAAAATTACCAAATGTTGCCTCATAAATATATATAACAAAATTATCATTTTATCCTTTCACAATCCTATATTATTCTCAAATTTTAATTATCATTAAAAAAATAAGTCAAAATTTCTCACCTTAATAATTAAATTTTTTAAAATAAATGTAAAAGTGAAAAAATATCTAATCACGTTACAATAAATTAAAATTAGATGATAGGGATTGAAAAATAAAAAAATTATTTGAGAATAATAAACTATTTAAAATTTTCATTTTTTACATCTAATTAAAATAGAATTTTACATGAAGAAATAAATTATTTGAAAATAGTAAAATACTCAAATAATTTATTATTACATCTAAAATCTATAAATCTTTGTGTCTTTCACTTAAATAATTTTTATTAATTTGAAAATTAATTCAAAGAAGAAACATGGATATTCTTTCTTATTTTCATTAATGGTTGATTTTTTTTTTTTTTTTGTCACTAATAAAAGTTAAAAACTTATAGTGGAACAAAAAAAAATACAAAGTCAAAGAATACAAAAAAAAATATTGTGAGAAATAAAATGATAATTTAGTATATAAGTAAATTACAATTAAAGGGTATTATAGTAATTTGCACAACTGAGTTAACACCGCTTGGCTTAAATTAACAGGAGGGAAAAATCTTGACAATATTAGAAAAAGAAGAGAGGTGAATATAATTTGTCCTTAAAAAAAATTCTAATCCGTTTGGTCGAGTAAGACTCAAAAATCTAAATTCTTTTTAAAAAAATCATTAAAAACAAAAAAAACAAAAACAAAAACAATATTTACCGAAAAAGCAAAATCCTAAACAGCCGATGTGAGTACAATGAGGATGGACAACCCTCATTAGCCAAGCTCAATTGAAATGGGAAAATTATAGACTTTGATTGTATATTTTGTTTTCAACTATTTTGTATCCTACTAATTATTTTCTTCTCCAATGTTGCATTCTGTTTGGCCGAAAATAAAATTTGATAAAAGTAAAATAATATACAAACTCACTTTTTAAACTCATATTTTAACTTTAATGATGGATAAGTGATATGATTGGTTGATAATTAGAGAAGATATGAGAAAAAATGTTATATTTAACATCCTAATTGAATATCACATCATTGAGCTTAAAAATTGACTCTAATTTTTAGTCTTAAATAGTAATGCTCTTTCATAAAAACAAAGGGGCATTTTGTCACAACCCGCTGAGTTGCATATAGAAAATCCCCACCAAAGGAAGGCTCAAACAATAGCGGCTAATGGAGGATTTCAGAACCTTCCGAAAGACTTGAGAAATTGTAGGAGTATTGCACATAATTTTAGAGCTTGTATCGAGGATTCTAGAATATGTTTTAGATAGTTCTAGGAAGATTGTGGAAGGCCCTAAGAGGACTCCACACAAAGCATTAATTGTATACCCTAGAATATTCCTAGGTTGCCTATATAAAGAGTGAGGTCTCATTTGGCCAAACCATCCAAGTTGTAATCTATCAAAATTAATACAATCACAAGCATTCTCCAAGAGTTTCTCTCTCTAGAATTCCTCAAGAATGTGTGAATCTCTCCTAACTCCCTTCCAAGAACGCTTACTTAGATGTAAATCAAGCGGGTGTCAAGTATCTAAGGCCGCACGGTTGGTTTGGAAAAAACCAACGTCGTGACAATTTATACACAAGTCCCATTTTGTTTACTTTGTTTTTTGTTCTTAATCTTAAGTTGAGCTATATCCGTCCTATACGTCACAATGAAGTTGCCCGTTATTGTCTGGTAAATAAAACATATAAGATTGGTAATGTCATAGGTTATGAACTCTGTTATATGTATATGAAATCATATATGTTATTCTTCAATTACCCTATAAAGAATATATACGTAGATGGAGCTATTATTTTTTAAAATATAAAGCATATAATTTTTTAAAATATGAATGCGCCAGTGAGGCCAAACATTCAATTTATTCAAGAGAAAGTTATGGGATGATCCCATGGACCAGTCTTAATACCCATCAAGTCCTCCCATTTTTGTTTTCCCATTTTCCCCCTAGTTATCACACGCGTGAAACACGTTGTTCTTCACGACCTCACTTTCCCTCAAACGCGCTTGTGAAACACACATGATTTCTCAACAACTCTCACACACGATTTCTTAGGTTTTTGGTGATTTTGAACAATCGATGAGATTTCCGACGTCTTTATTGAGATTTTGAAGAAATCTCCCATAGCTTTGATCCAGATTTCGTAGAAATTGAAATTCTGAAGAGATCTCTGTCGTTTTTATCCAGATTCTGAAGAAATCTCCCACGTTTTGATTGAGATTCCGAAGACATCTTCGGCATTTTGATCCAGATAGAAAACAAATCTCCCACAGTTTTGATCCAAATTCTATCTCTCCCGGTTTAGTTGATCTCCGACAATCATGCAAATAAAACGTGAGTCATACTCATCTTCCCTTCATCTTTTATAACCCTAATTACGTAAATCAAAATTTGACTTGAACTTATGTTGATTTTCTGTATTATACAATAATAAATTATCAGTCGTATTCATCTTCATCATGCTATCTTCATGTTCATTTGCAATTTGGAATTAAATTTTGCTATACAGTGATGGATTTGCTTAACTTTGCTTAATTTGCCTAATTGAGTGATAAATTCTTCATAGTTTACCTAGTTCAGTAATAAATAAGATTAATTTTCAATGTGTAACCTTTGTTTTCTTAACTTAATTGACTGATAAATCTTCGCGACATCTCATCTATAGTAGGAAATTATTTATTTATGCATTTTTGTTTATATTGTAAAGTTGAGTTCTTTGTTGGTGAATTGAATGGGATTAGGGTTCCATGGTTTCAAAGTAATTCAGTAAGTTTTAATACAAATTCATTCTAAATTTTCTTTACTTTTTGGAGCACATAATTTTTTAATGACAACACGTGGCCGAGGTGTCACCGAAGTGCCAGCCGGGGTGCCACGTATCCTGGTCATGACGCCGAGATGATCTCGACTAGGCCGAGGTTATCTGTGAAGATACCGGAATCCGGGATAAGCGGATAAGGGACAAGAGTCCTAGAATGGGAGAGGACTTCAGTTTGGATAAAGATAAGACTCTTAGAGAGTTTATCCCAATCCTACTAGGAGTCCAAAATTAGCAGTAATCCTAAATCCATTAAAGTTAGGCTTCTATTGGGATTAGGTAAGTGTTGGCTATAAAAGAGAGGCACCCCCATGAGTCTAAGGTATGCTTTTTATATTCTGAATAGTGAGTTAAGCACTAATTGCTATCTTTGAGAGATAACTAACTTGATCGTCGGAGTGCCCCCGAATGGATGAACCACTGCCAAAATCTCTTCTTTATATTACAGGTCGTTCGAGCTTAATCTATTCTGCCGGTGTTCTCCAGCTGAGTACTTAGTTGGCAGTGTGGTCGGAAATTAACACACACAATTTGGTGCCGTCTGTGAGAAAGAAAGGAGAATAGATGGCCAACGACGGATGGAAAGAGAAGGTTAGAGACGACACTCCTACTGGGAGTGGGAAACCTGTTGACCTTGACATCAAAGAAGACAACTGCAACAAAGAGACTCACAATAAGAATCACGGAGGAAAGGACGTCGGCCAGGAGGGCGACATACCAAAGAAAACAGACCGAAGCGGGTATTACAACGAGGACGACCTCCAGGTATGGAAAGAAATTGCCTACGAAGAGACGACGAGATGAAGGCCATGGCGAACAAATTGGCAGACCTACAAACGATGGTCAATTTCATGATGCAGAACAACGTCATGCAGCCACCATTCTCGCTACAAGATACGCCGATTCCAACTACCAAGAAAGATGCCCAAAAAGATGGGCAGAAAACAGTCCCTACAGTCCCCCAGCACACCAGGACCGAAAAGCACTCTCACCGGCCTTCAAGGGAGGTTTGGCGAGAAGAATCAAGAAGGGAAGAATCTAGGAGGACACATCGCACCAAGGAAGCTAACCCCAAAGAACATCGACATGTTCAAGGGCAGGAGTTATGCTTCGACGCAACTAATGGAGAAAGGTCGAAGAGGGCTTACAACGAAGCTGAGAGTAGTGCGCCAAAAAGGCTGAAGTTAGAAAATAGCCAAGCTCCTGGACGAACCAAGGAAGATCTAAGGGATTACCTACAAAGGAAGCAACAAGATGCCGAGGTAACCTCCCCGGTCAAGCCGAGAACGCCATTCTCAGTAGAATTGGACAAATTCGAAGCCCCGAAGAGGTTTAGCATGCTGAGGTTCCAGATCTACGACGGTAAGTCAGACCCCAACTTTCACGTCGGTTTGTACCTAAACTCGATGGCATTGTACACTGGGAACGAGCCACTACTTTGCAAGGTGTTCCCCTCATCCTTCAGGGGAATTGCATCGGACTGGTTTCACAAGTTGCCGAAAAGAACTGTGAAAACTTGGGAAGGCCTGGCCGAGATGTTTGTGGTTAGGTTCGTGACAAACAAACTACAGCCACTGAGGGTAAACGCCCTGATGGCTTTGAAAATTGGCGAGGACGAAAGCCTGAGGGCCTATGCCAAAGGATATTATGAGGTATTCAACTGAATACCAGAATGCAACCAAAAGGTGGCCGTCGTATCGTTTAAGAACGACCTGAAAGATGATTGCCTGCTCCGAAAATCACTGGCAAAGACATTGCCAAAAAGTATGGAAGAACTTATGGCCAAGATAGGAAAGTATGCCAGGGCCGAGGAGGACACGCCGGGGACAAAGGTACCGAAACCAAAGAAGAAAAACGGCTCGCCGAAGCAAGGCCGGGGTGATAGTGGATATAACAAACCGGAGACAGGATTAAGGGTTGCACAAGCAGTCACAACTGTATTCCGAATCCCGGTTTACAAAGTCTTAGAGAAAATTCGAAACCAGCCCTATTACAGAGCACCAGTAAGGGTACTAGGAGAATTTATGGGAAGAAGCCTTGGTAAATGCTGTACTTACCACAATGAAGTTGGACATCTGACTCAAGAGTGCAGAGCCCTGAAGACACATCTAGAAGACCTGGTAAGACAGGGCCATTTAAGGGACCTGGTAGACGAGGCCAGGACAAGGGAAGAACAGGAAAACTGCCCCAAGCACCAACATCACCACCCCCACTAGCACCACAACCGCAGGCAGGCGGACCTCGAGTAATCAATGTGATTCACTCGAAGGTGAATGAGAATGAAATAAGGGGGAAAACCCAGAAGGTAAAACACCTACAACATATGTATCAGGTTGGAAAGAAGAGACCTAGGGCAGACGAGAGCTAAGGACCAGTGGTGTCCTTTACTAAGGAAGACCTGGAGATGGTGCAGCATCCACACAACGATGCCTTAGTAGTATCCCTCTAGGTTGGGGAGTGCCAAGTGAAGCGCATCTTAATTGACCAAGGCAGCTCTTGTGACATCATGTATGTCAAGTGTTACAAGGAGCTTGGCCTTCACCAAGATGACATGGAGAGTCCAATGGCCCAATGGTTGGTTTCAATGGAATACCGACGTGGCCCCTGGAGGCAATAAGCATGGAGATGCAGGCTGGCACTAAAAAGATAAAAACAGAGTTTACCATAATCGACACCCCTTCCCCTTACAATGTTATCCTGGGAAGGCCATGGCTACATACAATGGGGGTTGTTCCCTCAACATTGCATCAACTATTATGATTCCCAATAGAGCATGGAATAGAGGAAGTCAGAGGGGATCAGTTGCAGGCAAAAAATTGCTCCATGGCAGCAATGAAGTCTACCTACAATATACGAGAAGTAAAACCAGTAGAGATTGAGAATGAAGACATGGAAGTCCTGGAGGATGTCGGCAAAGAGCCAGTTGAGAAGAGTGAGGAAGCCCTGAAGAAAGTCCTTGTCCAGCAAGAGGACGAAGAACGCTTCTTTCTTCTTGGCTCGGGCTTGGTCGAGGAAGAAGAAAAAGAACTAGAGACGTTCTTGAGAGCAAACATTGACGTGTTTGCCTGGACGCCGTACGAAATGCCTGGCATTGACCCCGAGGTCACTTGCCACAAACTAAATATGGACAGGTCGGCCAACCCTGTAATCCAACGAGCCAGAAGGCTGACGTTGATGTACGTTGAGGCAACAGAAGAAAAAGTGGACAGACTTCTGGAGGACAGAGCCATTTGAGAGGTAAGTTACCCGACATGGCTATCAAACACGGTTGTTGTGAAGAAAAAGAATGGGAAGTGGAGGGTCTGTGTGGACTTCACTAGCCTGAACAAGGCTTGTCCTAAAGACAATTTCCCATTACCCAAGTGTAACATGCCCGGGGGGTACCCGCGCGCGTTAAACAGTTCGGACTCCCGAGATCTCTTTGATCTCAAGTCTCACGAGTGCAATGTGAAACATAGATGAGAGTCCAGATTTGGCAACTTTTATTGAAAATTCATTTTATTGCAATTTTGTAAAAAATGGACTGCATCATCAGATCTCAGAGTCGCCACCTAATATTTTGGGAAATTAGGAAACCCATGACTCAGTGCCAAGGCCACTGTTAAATCAGAACCAAGGATGCTTGGCTCGGAACCTTAGGTATAAGAGGGGAAGGTCAATAATGAGCACCCCCACTTACCCGATCAAAAGATCGGCCTCTACTAAACCATGATATGACTTTTATTTTCTTTATATGTTTATGTTCTGATTATTTTAGTAAATCCTAAAATTTACTATGTGAAGCATACAAGTATAGACTGGTTTGCTCAAATTGGAACAATTCAACTTCATGTTTGTTTTTCGAAAAGGGTTTAAATTTGCCACTTGACAAAGTGGGCTTAAAGTTTGTGAATTTGCCACTACAAAGTGGGCTTAAAACGTACATTTATTGAATTATTCCAATTCAGGCAACAAGCCTTCATCCACAGGCATTCAAACAGTTTATCATTTAATCAATTAGCCTCATGGTAGGATGCTAAACATAATAAGAAAATCACACAAATAGGATGCTAAAACATAAAAACTCACAGATTGACCGACGTCCCTCGAACAACTACAAAACAAAGTTAGTAAAATATGCATGATCTTATATACAGAATCCTAATGCAATTCACTCATGAGATGCACTAAAGATTTGGCTTCTAAAATATGGCATGTGAAACATTGCAAAACATGTGATAGCGTACAAAATCATGGGATAATCAATGAAAGCATAAAGATGCAAATTTAGCCAAATCTTATGCATGGATCATGGATGTAAAGCAGGGATATGCATGGCATGTCAGATATATACATACACACAGTTAGGGAAAGCGATTAAAGAATGGGATAGAAAGAAGCGGGGTGAGGGGATTATGACAACACTTTAAATATTACAGATCCAAGAAAGGTGAATGAAAAATAAAATCCTCACAAACACTCAAAATAAAATGAAATAAAATAAAATAAAATAAAATAAAATAAAATCTTCCATCCAGCAGACTTGCACACCCCAGCCCATGTACTCAATTCATCTTCAATGGGGGCCCACCTCACTAAGTCACTTATTTGAATACGTGTGGATGGAAAACTATCATAAACTAGTCCATGGTCAAAACAACCCATGACTAGCCCATACCGAAACCACTGTCCAATGGCCAACATCCCATGGGCCAAACCAACTCACATATATCAAATTCAACAGGGCCATATAGCTGTACACTAGCCCACTGTTTCAGCCACATCCAACCATTTTAATCAGAATAGACCCATCTCCATTTAACTTGTACCAAGCTCAACATCATGCATCACCAACTCTATGTTAAACATGTAGCCTCCTGCATGCACACCTTCACAAACACCATGCACACCTTCACAAACGTCACTCTGCCGCCGCTGATGTTTCTTCATCCCACCGAGACCCAGAGAGAGAGTCATAGAGAGAGAGAGCTGTGTGTGCCGTGTGTGTGTGACTGTGTGTGTGTTATGCCGTGGGTGTGTTATGCCGTGTGTATTATCCGAGAGGGAGGGAGAGAGCCCCCGTGGGTGTGTGCATGTGGGGGGTGGGAATGCATCTGAGAGGGAGATGGCCGTGTCCCCTCACCGAGAGCCATGGCCATTTGCATGCCCCCTGTGATGTCTTGTGTTAGCTGGGTGTACCTCCTTCAAGAGAGCCGTGAGGGAGGGAGAGAGAGAGAGAGAAAAACCCCGAAGCTCAGTGAGCTAGAGCCTGGAGTTTTACATGGTCTTGTGCTGAAAAAATCAGTGCATCTCGTGGTCTCTCCCTCATGTGTTGGGTTTGCCTCCCTCTCCCATGTGTGTGTGCATGGGTTTAAAGAGAGTGCTACCGTGTCTGTATCTGTGTGCCTATCCATGAGTGTGTGTAGTGTGTATGGTGTGTGAGTTGTGTGTGTTGAGTGTGTGTTGGTCTCTAGAGAGAGAATGCCGTGGGTGTGTGGGTGTGTGTTAGAATGTGTTACTGTGAATGGCCGTGGGTGTGGATCATGGTGGTGCTGCCGTGGTGGTGTGGCTCATGGTGGTGCTGCCGTGGTGGTGGATCATGGTGGTGCTGTGAATGGCGGTGGATGTCAATGTGTGTGTGTGCTGCCCGTGTATGAACTGCTATGGCAGTGGGTGTATGGATGTGTGCTGTGTATGCATGTGTGTGTCACCACCGTGGGTGTGTGTTTCACCACCCTTCCCCTCTCTCTCTACCCATGTGTCTGTGTGTGTTGGGTCTCCAGCTCCATCAGAGAGAGAAGAGTCAATTCTCTCTATCTTCCATGTGCATGCATGTCCCCTCTCTTGAGTGTGCCTCCTCCCTTTTATTTTTTTTATTCTTCACCTGCTCCCCCCTTTTCCCATTTTCTTCATCTGCTCCCTCTTATCTTTTTGAAAACAATATCCTCTCACATTTGAACCCCACCCCATCCTCATAATGTCTCTTTCTTAGCTGTCTTCCTTTCTCAAAATAATTTTTCACCACTCCAAACATCATCATTCGCATGCCCCTTTCTTCCACCATCCACCGAAAGTTGTATGTATTTTATTTTCAAATTCCTTCACTATTTTTCAAACTTATTTCACTAAATTGAATACCACTCCACTGAATTATTTTCCACTCAAAACTTATCATCTCCTAGCCCTCTCCTTTTCTTTTCTTTTTCATTTTTTATTTTTTTATTTTTTGTTTTGTTTTTGTTATTTTTTTTTATTATTTTATTATTATTATTTTTTTTTTATCATTTTCTATTTCTTAAAATAGCTAAAATGTATCATTTTATATAATACCACCTAAAAATATGTACACACACATAATACTACAAATTAATGGGTGAGGTTTGGGATTAAAATTTTAATTTGATTTTTCTGGTGAGGGTGGTCAAAATAAAATGCCCAAGTCTTAGGGCCGGTCAAAATGGGGTGTCTACACCAAGATTGACCAACTAGTGGATGCCACTTCAGGGCATGGGAGGATGAGCTTCTTGGATGCTTACAGGGGTACCATCAGATAGCTATGTGCCCGCCAGATGAGTAAAAGACTGCGTTTATCACCCTAAAAGGGTTGTATTGCTATAGAGTAATGCATTTTGGGTTGAAAAATGCAGGAGCAACTTACCAGAGATTGGTAACCAGGATGTTCAGACATCAAATTGGCAGAACAATAGAAGTATAAATAGATGACATGGTCGTGAAGACCAAGGAGCCTGAGGATCATCTAGAAGACTTGAAGGCAGTTTTTGACATCCTTAGAACATATCGGCTCTGACTCAATGCATTGAAGTGTGCATTTGGAGTTGGGTCTGGTAAGTTCTTAGGATATCTGGTTACCAAAAGGGGCCAACTCGGATCAGATTAAGGCCATCTTAGAACTAAAGAGCCCAACATCGGCCAAACAAGTGCAGATGTTGACTGGAAAAGCTGCAGCCCTGAATAGGTTCATAAGTAGAAGCTCTGACAAGTGTAAACCTTTTTTCAGCTTAGTGAAGAAAGCCACAGACTTCTTATGGACTGAAGAGTGCGAAATCGCCTTGGCTGACCTGAAGAAGTATTTGACCACGGCTCCTATTCTATCAAATCCAGTGCCTGGAGAGGAGTTGTTCTTATACTTGGCAGTTTCAAAACATGCAGTAAGTGCAGTGGTAATCCGAGAAGAAAATGGAGAACAGAGGGCTATTTACTATGTAAGTAAAACCCTTGCAGATGTAGAGACCAGATATCTACACTTGGAGAAGTTTACACTGGCTTTAGTAATGGCTTCCAAGAAGCTAAATCATTACTTTCAAGCCCACAAAATTGTAGTGTTAACTGAACACCCTTTGAAGTCCCTGTTGCAGCAGGGAGATCTGACAGGCAGAATGGCCAAATGGGCAGTGGCCATGGGCCAATATGACTTGGAGTTCAGATCCAGAACAACAATCAAAGGCCAAGTTTTGGCCGATTTCGTGGCCGAGTTCACACCAGGCGCCATCACACATCGAGCTCCGTTGAGCCGAGGTGTTCGAGGTCTAGGTGAGCAAGAAGAAACCCTACTGGGGACAGCTAAACAAAAGACGGAAGAAAAGCTCAGGCCCTACAGTATTTACATCGGTGAATCATTCCAGTTGTTCCTTGATAGGAGTTCAAACCGACAAGGAGCAGGGGCAAGAGTAGTGCTAATATCTCCAGATGGGCAGATAATGGAACAATCCATTTGTTTTGGGGTTTAAGGCCTCAAACAATGAGGCAGAGTATGAAGCACTAATTGCAGGATTAAAGTTGGCAGTAGCAATGGAAGTCAATGAGGTAATATTCTTCTGTGATTCCCAGCTTATAATCAACCAGGCAATAGGAGAGTATGCATCCCGAAATAAAAGGATGTCGGCCTATGCAAAGGAAGTGGGCAGACTGGTAGCCTTATTTCAAAATTGCCAACTACAGCAGGTAAGCCGAGATGACAATAGCCATGCTGATGCTCTGGCCAACCTGGCTAGTGCAATGAAACCTAGAGAGGCAAGAACGATAATGGTTGACTACTTGTCAGGTCCAAGCATAAAAACACTGAACACAGAGCGTGAAGCAATATGTGTGGAGATGGGACTAAGTTAGATGGATGCGATAATAGTATTCCTTAGAGATAGGAAGTTGCCAGATGACCGAAAAGAAGCGCACAAGATCAGACTGAAGTCGGCAAGATTCAGTTTGACCGTAGAAGGACATCTCTGCAAAAGATCTTTTACTGGACCCCTTCTGAGGTGTGTGCATCCTACATAGGTTGAAGATTTTCTGTACAAGATATATGAAGGGGTATGTGGAAACCACACTGGGGGCAGGTCACTTGCTCATAGGGCCATTACTCAGGGGTACTGGTGGCCCTACATGTAGAAAGATGCCGAGGCCTATATCAAGAAGTGTAAGAAGTGCCAGAAGTTTGCACCTTTAATACATCAACCAGCAGCGGACTTGAACCCGGTGTCCAGCCCTTGGCCATTTACCCAATGGGGCATGGATCTTGTTGGAAAACTGCCTCAAGCAACTGGACAAAGGAAATACCTGCTGGTAACAACAGATTACTTCACCAAATGGATAGAAGCTGAACCCCTTGCCAAGATTCGGGACGTTGATATAAAGAACTTCATATGGAAGAATATCATCACCAGATTTGAAATCCCAAGAGCAATAATAGCTGCCAATGGCACACAGTTCGACAGTAAGCTAATCAGAAGTTTCTGTGCAAAGTTCAAAATCAAGAATTATTTTTCTACCCCAAGTTTTCCTCAAAGCAATGGACAAGCAGAAGCATCCAACAGAGTTATCTTGGATGGGATTAAGAAAAGGCTGCAAGCAACAAAGAGAAAGTGGGTGGACGAATTGCCCAGTGTACTCTGGGCATATCGGACTACGCCGAGAAAATCAACTGGGGAATCCCTATTTGCCATGGCTTATGGCACAGAAGCAATCATTCCGTTGGAGGTCGGCATCCCAGGGATCAGAACCCAGGGAGTGGAGAATGGAACTAATTATGTATTTATAGCCCGAGATCTGGATCTGCTAGAAGAAAGAAGGGAGAAAGCAGCAATTCAGCTGGGGACATACCAGCAGCAGCTTGTGAAGGCTTACAATAAGAAGGTCAACCCAAGAGAGTTCCAAGTTGGAGACCTCGTTCTAAGAAAGGTTTTCAGCAATAAGAAGGATCCCAGAGAGGGCAAGCTTGGCCCAAATTGGGAGGGACCCTATAGAATCATCTCGGTATTGGGCAATGGGGCATATCGGCTTGAAGATAGTGAAGGCAAAGAGTTGCCAACGCCCTGGAATACTTGCAATCTGAAGTTTTTCTATCATTTGATTTTTTTATTTTTTATTTTTTTTTTGTTCTTTGTTATTAGCCAAATTAATAATAAAGTTTTAGCTTGATTTTTTTTTTACACTTGTGACTGGTCAATAACTTGACAATGTTTCTGATTAAAACATGTCGAATAACTTAGACTTATTATAGGGTAGAGTTCTTACCTACATATAATAGAGTTGAACTAAGTTGGACTAACATGAACTCGCCATTTCGGCAGAGAAAAATGTAGATTTGAACTCAGTACATACCAATCAGATTAACAAAGAGACCAAGGCTAGTAACCGCGACCATTCTCCATTTGAGTCTGATTTCAGCGACAATATTATTGGTACATACTTAATGAGAACCCAAGTACAACTTAGGTTCACATTAGGGGCAGAGGGCTAGAGAATGATGCTTGGGAGCTAGAATTTACAAACTAAGATTAGTTTAACACTTGTTGAAATTTTAAAATTTACAAATTGAAGTTAAACCGAGGTCGTGTTTAATGCTTGTTGAAATTTTAAATTTACAAGTTGAAGTTAAACTGAGGTCATGTTTAACGCTTGTTGAAATTTTAAATTTACAAGTTGAAGTTAAACCGAGGTCATGTTTAACGCTTGTTGAAATTTTAAATTTACAAGTTGAAGTTAAACCGAGGTCATGTTTAACGCTTGTTGAAATGTTAAACCGAGGTCATGTTTAACGCTTGTTGAAATTTTAAATTTACAAGTTGAAGTTAAACCGAGGTCATGTTTAATGCTTGTTGAAATTTTAAATTTACAAGTTTAAGTTAAACCGAGGTTGTCTCAAAGGAAGATTGGTTTAAACATTTGTTGAAATTTTTTAGAAAAATTTAAAAGTTAAGCCAAGGTTGTAACGAAAGAAGTACTTGCGTACTTCCCGAGATGAAAGCGTTGGTTTGAATAACCGAGGTATATCACCCCAAGAAGATTGCACAGTTAAGGTGTATGTAGAAGACATGAAAATTATTCTAAATATAGAGGCATTAAAAGAAGAAAAACATACAAGCATTCAAAAGAAAGGAAGTTGTATTTACATTCAAGAGAAGGCACGTCGGCCAGCTAAAAGCTTAACATAAACAGAGTACAAGGTATAAGAAATAAAGAAGGAAACATCAAAAAAAACTACTCGACATTGACGGTGGGTTGTGTCTCACCCCCAGAAGACAGTTGGGAAGACTTCTCAGCAGCCTTCTCAGCTGCGAGCTCAACATCAATCTCCTGAAGAGTTTGATCGAGGCTCTTCTCAGTAATTAGCACCTCGGAGTTTGTCTTCTGAGAGAAGGCATCTTTAGAGACTTCACCCTCCTCATCCTGAGACAAGTCCACGACTTGCTCATTCAGAATAGGGGACTTGGCCCCAGCAGCTTCCTTCTTCTTGCTCACCAAAGCTTCATCCTTAGACTCAGAATCGTCTTCGGATTGGCTTGGAGTAGGGAGGAATGGTAGGGGGAGGACGTCGGCATTCTTGAGGGAAGAGTCTTCGGGGACATCAGGCTTTTTGAGGGTAGCCATCAACCAAGGGTGAAACCCTTGTTGCATGCCTGCTTCACTTGTTTTTTGTAGTCCTCCTTGACGTCGGCCGCCCCCTCAGCATATGCCTTTTCATCAGCGGCCTTGATCTCGACCTCCTTTGTGGCCAAGGCATCCTGGAGTTCTTTCTGGGCCTCGGCCATCTTTTTCTCGGCCTTTTTCTTTTCAGCCTCAAGAACCTTCTTAATGGCCTCTGCAACATCTGTTTTTTCTTCGGCCTCATCTTTAGCTTTAATGGCTGCCTCGGCTTGATCTGACAATGTCTTCATTTTTGCCTCGATCTTTTTGATGGTCTTCTACAGACTAGCAACTTCCCTCATCCTGTCAGCCAACTCCTTCCTTATTTCAAAAGCTTGCATATAGAAGGAGTGGGCGTGCTGGATCGCCTAAAAGAAAATAGACAGAACAAAAGTTAAGAAAAAATTCTCTAAGTATGGAAAAATAAAGAAAGAAAAATACCAAGTTTAAGGAACTTACTTGAACGGAATACTGCAGCATCAAAGCAAAGTTTTCGTATTCGCTAATCTCGGCGTTGCGATTGAGATCATTGGGAAGGAGCAAAGCCGTAGGAAGGGCAACCCCAACTTTGAGGTCAGTCGCACTGTCACCAGCTCTAACCAGCTTGTCCTCGATAGTGATTAGGGGAGCCTAGGGGGCATCTGGTTTCATGGGCCCTGAGGCTGTGGCCAACTCGGACCTCGGCCTTTTAGACCGAGTTGATTGAGATGGTTCGGCCTCGGCAGGCCTCTTCTCGGCAGCAGAGGGTGTCTTCTCACTCTCGGCCAATTTTGAAATTGGCAAGGTGTCCTTAGTGTCAATCTGAGTCACTGTTGCCTTGGGCTGAGCCTTCTTAAGTCTTTTGGGCTTTGGCTTTGGTTGAGGCTAGGATTGTGCTTGTTGAGCATTGACGGCATCGGGGATGTCGGCTAGAAGATCTTCTACGATTGCTTTCTTACAACCCATCTCAGCAGCAATTGCAGTTCGGCGTCGGCATCGGTGTTGAGATGGTGGGATCAGTTGTGGAGCCGAGGTAGATGGCAGCTTTGCTAGAACAGAGGTTGACCCCTGATCTGGCCGAGATGATAAAGTTGCTGGTGGAGTTGTGGCGAAAGGTGGGGACTTGCTTTTTTGTTTCTTTAGGACGTTAGGGAGTACCGACTTGTAAGTTGGGATGAAGTTGAGCAGTAAGGGAGCTCTCTGCCTATGAACTGGTAGATCCAACAACTTCTTAAGATCCTTGCTAGGGAAGAAAGACTTGCGAAAACCCTTCGGTGGCTGTGGAAGATCTGCACAAAAGAACACAGACATTCGAACATACAGAAAGAATAAAGTTTTAATGACTTGAAAAATAAATCTATGTGATATTTGGTTCTTACCATTACCCTCTACGAATACTATTCGGCTAAGAGGGTAGAGGTGAAGGTCCTCATCTGGAGCGAACTCCCAATTACCCGAGACAATGAGGTAATCATCCCCGGCTCCTTTGTTGGAGTCTGGGAGGTCGGCAACAATTTTGTATTCAGTGGACCTCAATTTAAGGTAGTAGATGCAGCCTTTTTCTAACTTAAGGCCACACATGGTATAGCAGTATTGAATATCGGCTAAGGTTACCCTAGCTTTTTCTCGGCATGCTAAGGCAATTATACCATTGATAACTCAGTAAGAGTTAATGGCAAGCTGCATCGGGTTCAATTTGTAATAATGGAGGACTTCTCGGAAAAGGATGTCTAGTGGAAGCCTAAGTCCACACTCAATGAAGGCGATGACTAGGAAAGGCATGGAGCCAACTGTAGGCATGATAGAATCGTCCGCCCTAGCCAACCTAAGGTGAACGTCGACTGGGATAGAAAATTTCTACCTAAAGTATTCTAACTTGGTTGGGGTATCTACCCTATGCCTCCGCATACCCATGACGTCGGCTTGGAGAAGGTGTTGGATTTCAGAAGGATATGTTTTGCAAAGGTTGGAGAGACCTCGGCAAAACCTAGAAGAATGATGGGGCAAGAAATTTTGAGGATCTAAGTGAAGTATATTTCAGTTTTCCAAAGTCGTGGGTTCTATAGACAAATCCCAAACCTAGATTTATAGAAATAAAGGTTGAAGGCAAGGATCTGGAAAAAAAAAACACAACAAAACTGAAACAGGAATGTAATTCAGAATCAAGAACAGTGATGAATCATCAAGAACACAGTGATAAAGTTTGTGCAGGTGTGTAAGGCCAAGAACAGTGGCAAGGATCAACTATTATGCAAGTAGTATATTCAAGAATGGGTTGGGCAAAAACAGAATCATGGAACAAAAATGTTCAATACATGGTGAAATTCAAGATACAAATACATGAGCAGGATTGCATAGGCAACAAGTGAGGCCATGGAGTTCAATGAAGAGGAACCAGAAATTAAAAATTAAATCGGAAAGAAACAGTGACTCACCGAAGAAAAATGAAGCCGGTGTTGAGTACACCGGAGTCGGATGATGGCAGCGAACGAAGAAGATTAGTAGGAGCCTCGCCGGAGGAGGTGAACGGCGGTGGTTGCAGAGCTTGGAGCAATGGCGGATTTGGGAGAGGGAAGAGAGAGAGTTTGCACAAGAATGAAGATGCAAAAGTGAAGCAACGAAGAGAGAGGGAAGAAGTTTTGTCAAAACACGAAACGGCGGCAAAAAGGCAATTAATGTGCCTGAGACGACGTGCGTGTCAAATGTCGCACGCAAAAAATGATACGACTTAGTGGCGTGTGTCAGATACGGCCCAGAAGAGGAAAGACACGTGGCAAGAACGGTTGAGTTGTTATGCGTGATAGCTCATACGTGTGAAGGAGCTCTTGGAGTTCTTGATTTAATGGAGCAGCTCCTCAGCTCGGAGGACGATCTCGGCTGAGAAACTTGAATGAGCTTGGTTAATGGTTCTAAAAGTATTGCTAAAAGCAGACTATAGGTCTTGGTCATATTGAGCCAACGAGTTATGACTTCGGCAATGAATGATGAAGTGAGCTTAGTCGACGTGCTAAAAGAAATAAATGATATAGGTTCCATCACCTCAGTATGCCGAGGTAATAGAACCTAGGGGGCAGTTGTGGGGACATAATTTTTGAATGACAACACGTGGCCGAGGTGTCACCGAAGTGCCAGCCGAGGTGCCACGTGTCCTAGTCATGACGCCGAGATGATCTTGGCTAGGCTGACGTTATCTGCAAAGATACCGGAATCCGGGATAAGCAGATAAGGGACAAGAGTCCTAGAATGGGAGAGGACTTCAGTTTGGATAAAGATAAGATTCTTAGAGAGTTTATCCCAATCCTACTGGGAGTCCAAGATTAGCAGTAATCATAAGTCCATTGAAGCTAGGCTTCTATTGGGATTAAGTGTTGGCTATAAAAGAGAGGCACCCGCATGGGTCTAAGGTATGCTTTTTATATTTTGAATAGTGAGTTAAGCACTAATTGCTATCTTTGTGAGATACCTGACTTGATCGTCGGAGTGCCCCCAGGTGGATGAACCACCACCGGAATCTCTTCTTTCTGTTACAGGTCGTTTGGGCTTAATCTATTCTGCCGGTATTCTCCAGCTGAGTACTTAGTTGGCAGTGTGGTCGGAAATTGACACACAGTTTTGATTACGTTAAGACCCTAAGGGGGTGGTAGGAGACACTCATTTGATGTGAATTTCTAACATACATAAAATGTGAACAGGTTAAAGTTAAAAGCACATAGAGAATTTTGTGAAGAAGTTGGTCAAATTTACCACTCAAGCAGGATTGTGGTTTGTTAGTTCGAATTTTCATGGTTATTAGACACATGTTCTAGTAATTTAATCAAAACTTGTGTAACAAAATTGAGCTTATGTTACTACAGTTAGACCACATTTCAACAAACTTCTTGATTGACACAAATAAGTAATGATAAGTTTTAAACAAAAAATAGAGTGAGCAAAATTTTTATCTTGTTGAAGATAAAACCATATTGTGCACCAAAATGTCTATTATTAAAATAATAATATATCTTAGGAGTAAATAGTGTTTCAAATAACTTTTTAACTTGACCCCATGTTGATATTCTATATTATACAATAATAAATTATCAGTCGTATTCATTTTCATCATGATATCTTCATGTTTATTTGCAATTTGAAATCTAAATTTTTCTATACAGTGATAGATTTGCTTAATTTGTCTAATTAAGTGATAAATTCTTCATAGGATGCCTAGTTCAGTGAAAAATTCTTCTTAATTTTTAGTGTATAATCTTTGTTTGCTCAACTTAATTGACTAATAAATCTTTATGGTGTCTCCTCTTGATTTTGTATATTATACAATGATCAATTATTAGTCATATTCATCTTCATCGTGATATCTTCATATTCATTTGCAATTTGGAATTTAAATTTTACTATACAGTGGTAAATTTGCTTAATTGAGAGATAAATTCTTCTTAATTTGCCTAGTTCAATGATAAATTATTCTTAATCTTCAGTGTATAACCTTCGTTTGTTTAACTTTATTCATTAGTATATAACAATTGTTTGCTTAACTGAGTCATAAAATATGCTATATGTAGACACCCCATTTTGGCCGGCCCAAAGACTTGGGTACTTTTTTTCGAACACCCGATGATGAAAGTTGGAATGTACTATCTTATGAATTTCTCAGCAGAAGAACCGAGTTCAAGTTTTAATCCCAACCTTACACCCATTTTTGCCAAACTGTTTTTGACCTTTGTTTTTTAAATCTTTTGGTTGTGCAATTCGAAACATTTCTACAATGTCTTGAGGCTCACCTTCAAACTTCAAATGTTGTTTTTTTTGGTAGACCGAGTAAAGGATATAGTGGGAATAAATAAAAGAGGGTGAAATCCTCTAAAATACATGTTTCTCTTTTCAAATCATGCTAGCTTTACCTTATTGATCTAACAGTATATTTTGCATCTAGCCATACAACAATTTATGGCTGGATGAAAAATGTAGTCGACTGGATGAATAATGGTACGGGCGGCTGAATTGTCTGGGTACAAAGCATTTTCAGGATTTTGGTTTTTGTTGCCAATATCTTAGATATTTTGCCAATTGGCTTCCTATTCAAGCTTCACACAAATATCTTAGATATTTTGCATTGGCTTCCTCGACAAGCTTTGCCTCAGAAGTACAAATATGCAACCTCTCCACCTCATTTCAAGGGGTTAGCAATTCATTTCAAAAGGTTAAGAAATACTTTCTAAGAGTTAGAGAGCAACTCTAAGAGATTGTTCATCACACCACCTTTGAACCTCCATTTTCTCAACTCTCCACCTCTTTCCTTGATACATACACAACCAAAACACCACTAAAGCTTGATCTTAAAGCTTCTTGCTAAGTGTTCAAGCCACATCCAAGGACCTTGAGGGTGTTTGGAAGCAAGTTTGGTAATCAAAATCTTTTCCTTACTTTGAAAGGTAAGAGTTTGAACTTTTCTTATCCTTTTCTCCTTTCTTTCTCTTTTTTCTATATATATATATATATATATGTTCTAGCATGTGATCCTCTTTGGGATGTGGATGGCTCAGCCATCCCCCATAGAGTTGTAGTATAATTCCTCTTTATTTCAATGTAATCTTTTAGCTTATGTGGATGACTCAGCCACCCCCTTAAATGTTCTAATTTCTTACTTTCTTATATTTAAATATATGTATTTTAGATTTAGGATGTAGATGGCTCAACCACCCCCTATAGAACTATTAGATAGTATAATCTCTTTACTTTATTGCACTTTCTTAACTCTTTTTCATCATCCAAGTGTTTTGGTTCATGCGATCCAACCTATACTCAATTCTAATAAGTATTTATGGTTATTTCATAGAATCCCTTGGATGATCCTATGTTATCTTTCTCTGTCTCTTCTTTTTTCTTTGAAGCTATAAGAGTTTCCTTATCAAAAGTGTTGAAAGCTCTCTTCTCACCCAACTTTTAACATGGAAATGGATTTTACATCCTCATTTCATGACCAAGAATATGAGTCTTCAACTATTTTGATGAGTTATATGTATTTCTATTCTCTTTTTCTCTACAATCTTAGAAGCCTGATAGAGTTTTTATTAGCTTTATGAGGCTTCACCTTAGAAATGGTGACAATCTGCTCTCTCTATTTAATAGCATAAATCTAGGTATTAATCTATCCTTATTTACAAAGAGATGGTTTCCATTTATTTCTTGCGCTTGAATTTTTTCCAACCTCAATTTCTATTTCATTTGATGAATTGTTGTAGAATATCTGTTGTATATAACCATTTACGAGTTTGTTAAGGGTTAAGGCCTATCTACATCACCCTTGAACGTTCTTTGCATGAGAGAAAGGTAAAAGGGATTAGCACCTCTTAGAAAATATATTTTGTTTCTGTTCTGGAACTTCTACACTAATAAGAGTTTCTCCTGGAGGATATGTTCGGCCGGACACCTTTTCAATCGACTGGATAAATATATCTATGGCTAGATGTTTTTTCTAGAGTAAAACATAACAGTTTATGAAGAGTGTTCTCCTGGGCATTTTGGAGTTGCTGTGTAAAGTTCATTATTTTAAAATGATTTGTTAGATCCAGCAATAGTTTGGTTGAATCAATCAATTATTGTAATAGTCTCTCTCTCTCTCTCTCTCTCTCTCTCTCTCTCTCTCTCTTATTAATTCAATTGTTGTAATAACTTCCAACCCAACGTCTTTCCATCTCTTTTATTTCTATGCTTTCCATGTATGTTGTTAAGCATCATGTTTTATTTATCATAACCATGCTTTGCATCCATATTTCATGCATTCGGATTTGGCTCATTTGTATTTATGGGCTTATCATTTCTTACATGATTTTGTGCGCTATCTCATGCTTTGAGATGACTCACATGACATGTGTTAGTAACCGAGTCTTTAGTTGTATTCTTGTGCATGTGCTGCATTAGCTATTTGCATATAGGATCATGCATATTTTGTTAATTTTTTTTCATTCTTTGGTTAGAAGCTAGCAAATACTACGTAAGCATTTATGGCTTTAGCATCCCGCTTGTGCATGGTTTTCTTATTATGTCTAGTATCTCACCGTGTGGATATGTGCTTAACTGATATATCTCTATAATTGTTAGTGGATGGAGGTCATGTCATTCAATTTGGAATAATGTTGATTCTTATGCATGTGGGCTTAGTTTTATTTGAGTTGCACACATTTCAAAATTCTTTCAAACTACATGAGATCAAAACGTTTCAAAATGAATGACACACTCTATACCTATTTGTTTCATCAGATCAAAACATTCTAAAATGAATGACACGCTCTATAATTGTTTTCTTCACATAGTAATGTTAGCATTATTAAATAACCAAAACATGAGCATATATTGTCTATAAAACTCATATTATGGTTTAGTAGAGGCCAATCCTTTGATCGGGTGAGTGGGGTGCTCAATTCATGACCTTCCCCTCTCATACCTAATGTGATAACCCTGTTCTGAATTATGCTAATTGGTCCTTATTATGAATGTGATTATGTGTCTAATATGATTTTGTGTGCCATTTATATGAATATATGTGGTTTTGAATCTCTATCTGTTCACCGTAGGAAAATCTGTTTGACTTTCTACTTTGGAAATTAAATTGAAGGCCTTATCGGCCATAGAAACTGAAATTGACTACGTCATTGTGATCAGCGTAATTTTTTAGAGCCTACAGTGAAATTTAATTGAAAATTGATTTGGATCAAATTAATTAGATTAAAGTAATGGCTTAGTGCTCAAATATGTAATGTTGATAATTGTAATTAAAGGAAATTGTATATAATGGGGCACTAAGCTCTCAACCTCTCTCTCCTCATACATTTTGGCTGGAACTATCCTAAGGAAAGAGAGAGAGGGTTGGCTAAAGAGAAAGCAAGAGAAGAATTGTGCAATTTTGGCTCAAGGCTTGAAAATCTTGAAGATTAAACTCGAGAATTGGCTAGAGCTTGGGTGTTTGAAGCTCCTAGGTGAGTGAATTTATGAATATTAGCATGTAACTTTGTGAATTCAAAGTTGAATGATGATAAAGAACATAAATGAATTGATCATGATGAAAATGAGTTGGTCTTGAAGAATTGGAAGTCATAGAACACATACATGTAGGAAATTGCTATGAATTTCCATGTTTTGAGCACAATGTATGTGATCCATGTTGAATTTTGATTAAAGTCCATGTATTTGATCATCTCTTCACCAACTAAATTGAGGGTATTGTGTATATCCCACATACAAGTACAAATCATGGAGGTGTGAGTCTAGAATGTTTGAATTTGGTATGTTGGTGATGAGTTTGGGTCAATTTGAGTCATGCATGTAATTGATTCATGGAAATTGAACCTCATAATGATGTAATTTAGTGTTTGTATCATGTTAGCATATATGTATGAGGAATATGGGCTGTAAAGTGCAAGAAATACCAACTTGAATGCATGTTTGAAGCTCAAGAACAGTTCTGGAAAACCCAGAATTCTTGACGTCCGCTCGAGCAGAGGAACCACCGCTCGAGCGTAAAATACGGGCTCCCAGTATATTTTACAGACATGATGTCCGCTCGAACGGGGGAATTTCATGCTTAAGCAGGGAGCCATGTAGTGAGGCTTTCAGCTCAAGCGCCTGACTTCACGCTCGAGCATAAAAATGATGTAACCAGAACTTTTGCAGACCTATTGGGTCCGCTCGAGCGGGAAAGTCCACACTTGAGCGGGGACCCCTGTTTTTGAAATTTTGAAAATGCGTTCTGTGTTTTGTTTTCCGTTCTCTTTCACTTCTAAGTACTCTTAGGCATGCATTGAGCATTATGAATGAATTAAAGGAATAAAAAATAAGCCTAAAGAGGAATGTGTGAATTATAGACGGATTGAATTGTTTGTGACCCATTTTGTTCATGTAATGTGTAGGGTCAAACTCCAGGGCAAATCAACTAGCCGATCATTGTGAGTAATATCTTAACAAAGATATCTAAAATATGCCATTTGTCCAATTGCTTATCTTCTTATAAGTCTGTTGAATTGAATTGTGGACAAATGTTTGATATGAATGAATGAATGGGCTAAAGGCCAGTTTAACATGAATGAATGAATGGGCCAAAGGCCAGTTTGACATGAATGAATGAATGGGCCAAAGGCCAGTCTGATATGAATGAATGAATGGACCAAAGGCCAGTCCGATACGAAAGTCTGAATGGGCCAAAGGCCAGTTTAACATGATTGAAAGTATGAATAGGCCAAATGCCAGTTTAACATGAATAGATTGGGCCCGATGCCGTTCGATGTGTTTGGAACCGTAGTCACTTGATCTATATATACATACTAGATAGCACTATGAATTGGGCCCAAGGTCGTCTGATGTACGTTGTTCTAATGTATCTACTTTATTTGATATTATTCGCTGGGCTTTCGCTCACGCTCATTCGTGTGTTTGTAGGTGAGCCAAGAGAGGTCTAAACCTAGCCTCAGTGAAATTTGTGTGGAACAACCAAGGTTTTGAAGAGTCAGCCCTTACATCTCACGCACGAGACTCGTCTTTGCCCTTTTGCTACCCTGTTTATTTTGTCATGTTGGCGGGGACTTTGGTTTATGATTGTATATAGTATGATTGGCTGACCTAGACTTGAATGATCCTGTATGTACAGAGCTTTGTGTTAGTACATATTTTTTATGTGAGTTATTAACATGTATATGTGTGGATTGTTATGACGTGCCATATAAGCACAGCTCTATGGACAAAAGTTTGAAATTGCTTCCGTTTGGCCCCTTTACTCTGTTGAGTTATGTCTGGAATGGTTTAAGGTCGTAGGTAATCCCTTGATTACTGGCCGATTATGTCCTTAACCCATAGGGACGGGTTCAGGTCATGACACCTAAGGTCCTGAACCAAGACATCTTTGTTTGTGATGGTCAGTGACCTTTGGCACGAGTCACAAATTTCTTTATTTTTTCAAAAGATTTGGTGGCAACTTTGAGATTTGGTGATGCAGTCCATTTCTGGCATATTTTATAATAAATGAATTTTCTATAAAGTTGTCAGATCTAGACTCTGTAGACACCCCATTTTTTACCGCCCTTAAGACTTGGGCACTACTGATGGTTTGCTCGGTGTTGAGACATGTGCAGGCCAAAGATACAATTCCTTCGGCAAGGAGAGAGGCAAACCCTTCAAAACACTTTGTTTAGGGGTTTGGAGTTGAAGGAAAGAGGAGAGGAGGGGAGAAAATAGGTTGAAGAATAAGTTTGCCATGAATCCGGGTAGAAGAAAGTCGAGCGGCCCTCGCTGAATCAGGCTTATTCAATTGCATACTTGGAGTTAAGCTATGAGGCCACCATCGTTGGAAAGAAGACTTCCGGGGCTTCATTTTGCACTCAAGAATCTCTCAAAGCCAAGTCCGGGTGGAGGAGATATGATTGGTTGAAGCTGGGCATCATCCCGTTTGGATCGAGTCTGCGCGGCTTCACCAAAAAGGGCATAACTTTCTGCATAGGAGGAATTTTTATGCAAAGTTTGCCCCATTGGAAAGATAACTTCCGGGGCTTCAATTTGCATACCCACTGGCACTTTTTTGGCCTTGGAATCATCCATCGGCACTCTATTTAGCCGACCGGCACTTTATTTTGGCCGATGATCAAATCTTCTGGCCGACCTGACCCCTTTGCACCCCCCAGGCTTAGTGCATACCAGCTGTGCCAGCTGGGATGCACAGAACCAGATCCACGTGCATACATGTGCCTATTTTGCAACCTTTTGAGCCCTTTGACCCCTCTTTTGTGCACCCTTTGCTCATGGCTTCTTGAGGAAGCCTTGACCCCTTTGTCTTGGCTTCCTCAAGAAGCCTACCAGCTGTCTTGGCTTCTTGGATAAGCCCCTTGCTTTAGCTTCTCTTGTAAGCCTTCCATTTGCCTATAAAAGCAACCCTCCTCCTCCATTGTTTAGGGTTGGAGATTCTAAAGCAAAAAACCAGAGGATATACATATATTCTGATATAGATACATATATCCCACCTCCTTCTCTATATCTATCCTATCCAAGCTTCCAAACACCTTGGTTCTTGTATCATTTGCTCTACAACACCTAGCACAACACCTCCATCTTCCATTCCAGCATTTGGGAGGTCATTTGCAGAGGTTAGGAGCTCAGAAACTTGGACCAAGGGGTGCTGGTTTGTTGGTCTACAAGGGTAAGCACACTTTTTCCCAAAATTAGCATTTTCTTGGTTCATATCTAAGCCATAGTTGCATGTATTTTTGAGCTTCGATGTAAACTACAAAGAGGCTTTTTTTGAGCCCTTCTTCAACATTGAAGAAGGGCTCAACCTTGTTTGGGACCCCCATGTATGACTTGCTTCAATACCCTCTTGGGTCCTTATTTTGTTGCATGTTTCTTTAGCCTACCATGCTTCCATTTTTGGGCCTTCGACAGGCCTGAAAAGTGGCTTATTTTTCCCCCTTCTACATGTCTCATGAAAGGTATTTGGCTGTTTGATGATAGCATCTAGCACCTATCTCTTTACCCCCTTGTATGCCATGATTCTTGCATAGTATATTTGGCTGGCGTATAATCTGTTTTTGAGCATGTAATAAACTGTAAGTAGGCTTATTTTGAGCCCTTCTTCAACATTGAAGAAGGGCTCAACCCTGTTTGGGACCCCTATCTTGCACTTGTTTCATAATCTCTTCTATTTACCGTAATTTTGCATGCTTTGTTAGCCTATCTTGCTTCTATTTTGTGGCTGGTCATAAACTGGAAATGTGCTTGTTTTTCCATGTATAAGGTCTGTCCTAGGTTGTTTGGATCAATCTTGGCATGCTTTGTATAGCCCCTTTGCATTGTAGCTTGTATGCTTCAAGTAGGTGCATGTGTAGGACGCATTGCCTCCATGATTTCAAGGGTTTGGAACCCTCTTACATACTATTTCAGACCCTAATCCATGCTCACATGTTCATTTTTGTCATCTCTTTCATGCTTTAAGGGTGTGTGCTTTTATGCATTCAAGGGTGCCTTGTGTATGCTTGTGTGTTTAGAGCTTTTAGGATGCCGTGAGTGTGAGTTTTGGGTGTATTTTCACATGCTGAAAACCTGTTTTTTGGTTGCTCGAGTCTTGCCATGATTGGTCTTGTCAAGAGTGGTTCAAAGCCTCATTACCTTGCTTCAAGCACTCGGGCTATTTGCATGCTTTGTTTGGTCTTGTTTAGCTTGGTTTGGCACCATGTTTTGCATGATTTCGGAGCTTTTCATGTATGCTAATAGTCCATGTTTGTGCCTCTTAGATGTGTTTAAGAGTTGTTTAATTATGCTTAAGTGTTGGTGCCTTAACTTATACATGTGTGCATGTGTGTTTGGCCCTCTTGACTTAGCATTTTGGCCACTGTTTTAGGCTTGTTTGAGGCTGCCTAATCTAGTTTAAGTCCATTCCCTCACGTGTTGTAGCATGCTTACTTTGTATGTGTTGCTTAGGTTGTGTGCCTAGCATGTTTATATACTTGCATGTTCATATTGCATGTTAGATTGCATGCTTAGGTTGCATTTGACATGCATGCTTTACCTCTTGAATTGAGTATGATAGAGGTTGAGCTCTTTGTTTGTTTATGTGCATTTCATTCCACATTGAAGTTGCACACTTTGGCTTCTTGGGCCATCATGCATTGAAATGCGTGATTGGTGGCCAGGGGGTCGAGGGCCATGCTCCCTTGAGTCCATTGCATGATAGGGAGTGTATCCGTGCATACATTTGTCCCAAAATGCCATACCATGCTCTGTTGCTGTCTGCTGCTGTCAAAACTGTCTCCTGCAGGAATTTAGTGCCGACCGGCACTCTTCAGCGCCGACCGGCACACTTTTTGTGCCGATAATCTCAATTGCAGCCGGTGGCCAAACCCTGCAGCCGATGGTCCAACCCTTCAGCCGGTGGTAATATTCAGGGTATGTGGAAGGTGTCCGGGACTCGCAATTTTCGAGAGGCAGCAAAAGCAGAGGGAACAGAGGCATGGTGCGGGTTCCCGGGCAAGGCGGACATCGAGCATGCATCATTCGCGTATCCCGAGGCGAGGGGCTGTGGCCCCCTTTTATTTCACATTTATTTATTCAGTAATTAGAATTTGTAATATTTATTCATTTATTTTGGGACTGTATTATTATTTTGGTCCCTCCGAGTGAGGGCGCAATTGTAATAAGTGTGGGTGAGTGTGTGTATGTCTTCCAACCCCCATTTCTTTCTTCCCTTTTATTTACCTGCTTATGATGGTAGATTAGGGCATATTTAAAATTAGCATACCTTATGCAATGCATGCGTGCATCCATGCATTTGTTGACATGCATCGGGCTCGGTACATCATACAAACTGCATTGTATTTCAAATCTAACTTGAATACGTGTTACTCGTGCATTTCACATGCCATGTTTAGGATAGCCGAGCCTACTCTAAATTGCATCTTCGCCTGTGTCGCATTAGCCATTTAACATGAACTAGGTCATGCATGTTTGCTAACTAGTTTATTGTTTTGTACGAGTCTGATGTAAGTATTTTACGCTTTAGCATACCACATGCGTGTGAATGTTGCCATGACAGTATGCTTACCATGCGGCTAAATGCTTATGTGAGATAAACTGTTTGAATGCCTGTGGGTGGAGGTTGGATTGCTTGAGTTGGAATAACTCGTTGAAATCCGTATTTTAGCCTACTTGCGAGTAACAATTTCAAACTGTTTTCAAAACGAACGGATGTGCAATGTTTATTTCCAAATTAGGCAATCTAGTCTATACTTGTTTGCTGCGCGCATAACATAGTAATTCTAGGCTAATCATTGGAATAAGAGCATGTAATGTTTTCAAAATCGGATATCACGGTTAGTAGAGGCCGGTCTTCGGATCGGGCGAAAGGGGGTGCTCATAGCTGACCTTCCCCGATCGTACCCAAGCTCCCGAGCCAAGACCACTTTGGTGATGACGGACATGTGGCCTTGACCGAGTCGTGGTTTCCTAAATTTCCCATTTTAAAATATTTAGGTGGCGACTCATGTCGCAAAGCGATCCATGTTTGGCACTACTTTTCAAAAATCTGTTTTCTCAGCGATTTGCGGATTTGGACTCTTTGGTTCAGATTTAGAACCGACACAAATCGAGTCCTTTGAACCGTAGTGAACCCAATATGAAGCAGGCAGGACTCAACCCTCCCGGGCGTTCGGGGCGTCTCTGATTCTGGCGAGGACTTTAGAGAGCTTGACTCGAACTCGTGATATCTGTTTGACTACACTTATGTGTTTCTTTGCATTGCATGTGCATTGTGCGCCTAGGACACCGTGTTGGCCATCTGCTATTCTGGCGGTTTCTTTGGAGGCTTGTCTTGTCAAGGCATGTCCATAAGGTGACGGTTCTTGGCTCTGCCGATATGGGAACACAAACCCCGGTTTTACCGGGGCACCCTTTTCGACCATTCGACCTAGTGCATATTCGGAATCCATAGTGACCATTCCAAACTAGGACAGGTTGCTTACCCGATTTTAGGTTGTTTGAAACCGCTGCGTGCGTAGTGAAACCCTAGCTCCTGACAAAATAGGACAGGGAAACCCTACCCCAACATAGGGGTGTTTTGGCTATTTTTACTTGCTATGTGCTTTTAGAGTGTATCTCTACAGGGAATGCATATACCAGTTTGCGAGTCTGGGTATCCGGCTTGCGGGCACCAGTATCAGTATTTTGAGAATCAATTATATCTGCGGGTATCAGATTCAGATTTGGGGATGATGATTTCGGGGAACGATGTCGGTAATAGAATCTGATCGTTTCTGCTCAGATCTGTTTTGGTGAAGTTGAACTGAGATGCTGTCTGTTTTCCCTTTTGCTAGATAGTCTTGGAACCATAGCTTCAAAAGGCTCCACTATCTCCCGGGTACATTGGATTTGTACTGATAGACTTTGTCAGGTCAGAGACTCAGTTCAAGGGTAATCAGGGCTAGAGAAGGCTAGTCGAGCCTGGATCACCGATTCAAGAGTTACGGATCAGTGGCCCTTATCCACCCCTCCAGTGAATAGGTCAGTCAGATGGATCAGCAGAATACATCAGGGATGGAAGCAATGATGCGTCAAATGCAGGAAACTATGAAACTCATGCAACAAGACGCTGTCCGCCAAGCGGAATTTTCCAAGCAGCAAGCTGCAATCATGGCTCAGCAGGCTGAGCTCATCACCAGGCTGCAACAGCAAAGCGGTGCATCTGCTTCACAACAAGTTCCTCCCCCAGCAGGAGCTCCAGCACCTGGGGAGACGCCAAATGTCCAGGAAGGTACAGACATTCCGGTAGGGCCGGCTCCGCCCCCAATTTTACCCCAGTTATCAAAAACACCCACCAACCTACCGGACTCTCCCTTTGAGTTCGAGACGAATCCCACAGCACTGAAGTTGAGCAAGCTTGAAAAGCTGTTCAAGAGATCCCAGGGAGTCAAGACCATCCCTGACATTGAAGATGGATACACGGACACAGCTGTGACATTGCCGGACAGGTTCAAGATGCCTCACATCGACCGTTTTGACGGGTCGGGAGATCCCATGGTCCACTTGAGTTTGTTTTCAGATGTTCTGCGCCCGATGGGCTTGACAAGATTACAGAAGCTCTCCCTCTTTAGCAGGACCCTGTCGGGTATCGCGGCCATCTGGTACGCCAAATTAAAGGACTTAGTGAAACGAAGCTGGGAGAAGATGTCCGAGGCCTTCGTCGCACAATATTCATACAATACCCAAATCGAGATCACAACCCGTGATCTTGAGACAACTAGGCAAGAGCCGAAAGAGGGCTTCTCTGACTTTGTAACCCGTTGGAGAGCCAAAGCTTCTTCAATGACCACCAGGCCGGTCGACAAGGACCAGATACGGATGATTGTGCGCAATCTCCAACCCAGGCTGATGCAGAAGATGATTGTCCTCCCCCTACCCACCTTTGCAGACCTCCATGATATTGGGGTACAAATCGAGGATGCTATAAAGCAGGGCCTCATTGACCAGGAGAAGGAGCAGCCAGAGGCGTTTACCATGATTCGAATGTGACCACCGGTGGTGATGCAACTACAAGACCTTCGAAGTGGGCATGGTCACCAACACCACATCACAAAAAGCTACCCCATTCAAGTGCGTCCGAAGTAGCTCCTGAAAACCAAATACCCATCTCGAGTCAAGAGGGTTTTCACCCCACTTCATATGCCTTTGTCAAAGGCTCTAGAGGTCTTAATCCGGAAAGGACATCTGAAACCATTGGAACAACGGCCTTTACGATCCTCTCCTCCAAAACATGACCGAACTAAATCTTGTGCGTACCATCAACAAACCGGTCATGAGACCGATAGTAATGCTTCATGCGCCATGATGTACAAGATTTGTTTGACAACAACATCATCACCGCACCAAGAAGGTCTATAAATCCTTTGGGTCGATGAACTTGGGGATAATACGATATGATCGGGGATGAACCACTGCGGGCAACACTCGATTTACTCGGATGTGGCGTTTGCACGCCTTGCTTTGAGCATTTGCGAATGCTAGTTTTGTACTTTTCGACTTGGGTATTGAGCTAGTTCTATTGTTTTGCTTTGAGTCTGTCTCTTTGTTTTGAGTCGATCTTTTGATTAAGGTCATCTTGTTGTATCGATCGATCTGTTATATAGAGTCGGGTGATTAGGATATTACCTCGGATCTCACTATTTTGTTTTGTGTTTGTCTTTTCACTTTCTTTTGAGTCTGTTTTACGGAGAGCCAATTGTGCCAACAGATTTGAATGGAACAGCAGTGATTTTCACACTCTTGTGTTTGCTTCTGCCGTGTGCCAGTTGTGCCAGAAATTCTAAATGAGATGGCAGTATTTGACTAAGAACTCTGTCTTTTCTGTGCCTTGAAATTATTGCATTGACCTAAGTTTTTCAAAACCTTTTTGAACACTGCGGTGAAAACGAAGAGGAAGGAATTCCTCGGGTTTTGCAAAAATTTGATCAACTTGAGAGAAAGAGAGGCATGCTAAGCCCTTAATGAATGAAATCATACTTGTTAGTGTGAGTACTGAGAAGGACCCTAGCTTTGATCCAGATTGGTCCTACACTGTCTTCAGCGCGAGCGATTTGTCGCTTTCTTAAAAACTTTCAAAAAAAATGTTTTGCGCGGCCCTGCGAAGACATGTGTAGAATCGCTCTTGAGATTGTGCAGCTTAGGATCGCTCTCAATCTCGAGACTCGACCCCTCATTTTCGAACCTTGAACTCAAACTCAGAATGTTCAATGGTTAACTACAACGTGAGGCCTGCGTGGCCAGATTTGAAGCAGCCCTCGAACAAGAGGCACCAAAGTCAGATCAAGAAGGTCAGACCTCATCAGAAGAAGCTCGCAAAGCTAGGTCAGAAGCACCCCTCGAACTAAGGGCAAAAATGTCCGATGTGCTCGAAGAGTCGAAGATGAGTCCTCTTGCAAATCAACAGCCACTCTCCTAGATACAGAGGGCTTCAATCTAAGAACCATTTGGCATGGACTTGTTACACTTTTACCCTTTGAGAGGCTCGCTGGGCCGAAAACCCGGAAGGGCGACCCAGGCAAAAGTTAGAGCAAAGAAAAGAATGAAAAAAAAAAGAAAAAGAGAAAAAAATTCAAAGATACACAAATGCAAAAAGAAAAGAAAAGAAAAAGAAGCTCGCAAGGTCGAAAACCCGCATCGGGCGCCTTGGCAAAAGTTAGAGCCTAAAAAGAAGAAGAAGAAAAAGGAAAGAAAAGAATAGAAAGAAGAACAAAGCTCGCAAGGTCGAAAACCTGCAATAGGCGCCTTGGCAAAAATTAGAGCATAAAAAGGAGAGGTTAAATACCCGAGTGTACCTTAACCCCGAACTACGTAAGGCTTGATTCCCATCTTTGGGATACGTAGGCAACTTCATTCTGAAGTCCAGCCCTAAAACACTTCAAATTCAATTGTGTCCATGAAATGGTTTTGATCATCTTTGCCTTCTCTGTATCCGAGAGTTCGGTTGTAATCATCGCTCTGAGGACTGATCATAATACGCTGCGGTGCCATTTAGACAAGGGGCAACTTTCCGTTGCCATTCAATGCACTGCGGTTTCATTTCAAACAAGGGGCAACTTTCCGTTGCCATGCAGTGTCCTTTAGACAAGGGGCAATTTTCCATTGCTATGGGTCCGAGGTTGTGCATCTCAAAGAGTTGGTTCCCTGATTGTTGAGCGGTGGCCGTTTGCAAAAACAGTTTTTAAGAATTTTTACTGAGGTTGACTATTCTCTCAAAAATCATTCCATTTTTCCAAAACTGGACCATTTTCTTGGACCCAAAAAAGGAAAATTTTCAATTAACACAACGACTTGCATGATTTCAAATCAAAAATCGAATAAGCATGTTAATCTAACTTTCATGTTGGTCAAAATTGTTTTAAAACAAAAAATGGTCAAAATGATGAACTAGGGGCACAGTTGAGTCAGGCTTCCTGTCTTTCCCCCATTTTCAACATACTTGCCAAGAAAGGCACTCTACCTGCCAGAAGAGGGCACAACTAAAGTTAGCAAAAAGGGCTAAAAGCTCTCTCGTCCTCCAAGCAGCGAGGTATCAAGACATGCGCGAAGCATAAATTGGAATGGGGCGAGATGTTCCACTTCCTCATCTGGACAGATCTAACCACGTCCAAACTCCCCGGCAAGGCATCATCAACCGATGTTAGCTGCAGATTTGCTACACACCCAGTTATGGCACAACCTCTCTGTGGGAAAGTTCACTGCTGTGTGCGAAAGAAAAAGAATCTAGCAGAATGCTAGGGGCAAGACACTGCAACTTCTTGTCTATCAACCAACCACTCTGGGAAGGGATAAAAGAATTGAGAGATTGAAGAATAGAGATGTGCGTTGAGAGAAAAAGTGAGAAAAGGGCTTTTTCAGAAAAGCAGAGCTTGAGGGCCGAGTGATGTGAGAATCACAAATGAGAAAGGGTGGGAAATAATACCGGTGAAACAGGCTCCCTGTGCACATTTGAGTCTTGTGTTTTGTTTTGTCTGTTTCGATTCTTGTTTTGAGTCGTTTCGAGTGTCAATAGATGTGTTTAGGTTGTTTACCTTTGTTTTTGTTTGTTGAGTCTTTTTTGTGTTCACCATAGGCTCAATACCGGTTAGAACTCATTTCTTAATTTCAAAAAAGAAATCAAATCATCTTGTGCTCGAGTCTTAGTGCCATTCTCCACATTTGTGCAAAACAGATTCGTTCTTTCATAAAACTGCAGGGCTCACCCCCGATAAGTGTGAACGGTAAAACCAGGACCTATTTGAAGCTATGTGGTTCCAGACTGCAAAGTAAAAGCAAAAGAGGAAAACGTCGGGTATCTAAGTTTGTTTCAATTTCAGTAAGTTCCGAGACTACATCCCGTGTGTACCTCTTCAGGCCTTGCCAATGCTCCGAAGTATGAGTGTACCTCTACCTCAAGCTCAAGATCAAGTCTGCACCAAGCCAGAATAGTGTATCAATCACACTTCATTCTCATTTCGTGTATCTACCACACACATTCTCATTTTGTGTATCTATCACACACATTCTCATTTTGTGTATCTATCACACACATTCTCATTTTATGTATCTATCACACCCATTCTCACTTTAGTGTATCAATCACACACTTTATTGCATTCAGTGTATCAATCACACACTTTATTACAAATGTATCAATCACACACTTCATTGCATTCAGTGTATCAATCACACACTTCATTTCATTTAGTGTATCAACCACACACTTCATTACATTCCGTGTATCAATCACACTCTCTTCACTTAGTGTATCAATCACACTTCTTTCATTTTATGTATCTATCACACACATGTTCACTTCAATTACTTTAGTGTATCCATCACACTTCATTACCTTTTGTGTATCTATCACGCACATACCCACTTTATCCCCTTAGTGTATCAATCACACTTCATACATTCAGTATGTCCATCATACTTGTTCACTAAGTGCATCTATCACACTTTGTGTTCACTTTTAGTATATCAATCATACTCATGTTCACTAAGTGCATCTATCACACTTTGTGTTCACTTTTAGTATATCAATCATATTCCTGTTCACTAAGTGCATCTATCACACTTCGTGTTCACTTTTAGTATATCAATCATACTCCTGTTCACTAAGTGCATCTATCACACTTCGTGTTCACTTTTAGTATATCAATCATACTCCTGTTCACTAAGTGCATCTATCACACTTTGTGTTCATCTTTTAGTATATCAATCATACTTGTTCACTAAGTGCATCTATCACACTTCGTGTTCACCTCTAGTATATCAATCATACTTTGTTCACTAAGTGCATCTATCACACTTTGTGTTCACCTTTTAGTATATCAATCATACTCCTGTTCACTAAGTGCATCTATCACACTTCGTGTTCACATTTAGTATATCAATCATACTTGTTCACTAAGTGCATCTATCACACTTCGTGTTCACATTCAGTATATCAATCATACTTGTTCACTAAGTGCATCTATCACACTTCGTGTTCACCTTTAGTATATCCATCATACTTGTTCACTAAGTGCATCTATCACACTTCGTGTTCACATTTAGTATATCAATCATACTTTGTTCACTAAGTGCATCGATCACACTTCGTGTTCACCTATTGTGTATCCATCACACTTGATCACTTAGTGCATCTATCACACTTTGTGTTTGCCTTTTGTGTATCCATCACGCTTTGCTCACTTCATTCATCTTGTGTATCCATCACACTTTGCTTCATACAGTGTATCCATCACACACTTTTACTTTGTGTATCAATCACACATTTTCGCTTTGTATATCAATCACGCGCTCGCTTTGTGTATCAATCACACACTTTCGCTTTGTGTATCAATCACACGCTCGCTTTGTGTATCAATCACACACTTTCTCTTTATGCATCTATCACACTATGCTCATCTTGTGTATCCATCACACTTTGCTTCATACAGTGTATCCATCACACTGCACTCACCTTGTGTATCAATCACACTTTATTCATATAGTGTATCCATCACACTCTCTTCACTTTGGTGTATCCATCACACATGTTTGTCCACTTAGTGTACCCATCACACTTCGTTCACTTTTGTGTATCTAACGCACATGTTCGTGAGAATTGCATAATTCTCTTACATCCTTTCTGCATGAGATGTAGTTTGGTTCATGTCTACTTGCTGGCATAACATTCGCTTAAAATGTTGCATTTATTTTGCATAATTGTTTCATCACAGCATCCTTTGCATGATCATAAGTTATGCACTTGCATTGTGCGTCACTTTGCATCCTGCCCCTGAACTACGCTGGTTTGATTTCCTGTAAAGGGATACATAGGCAGCCTACGGGCACAACCATTTATCTATCTATATTTTGTTTGTTTGTCCAAGTCTTCGGCCCTGTCAAAAATGGGTCGTCACGGGGCTTTGACATTCACTCCCGTCATTGTTATGACTTTCGAGTTCTGTCAAAGAGGGGCAACTGTAGACACCCCATTTTTGACCGCCCTTAAGACTTGGGCACTACTGATGGTTTGCTCGGTGTTGAGACATGTGCAGGCCAAAGATACAATTCCTTCGGCAAGAAGAGAGGCAAACCCTTCAAAACACTTTGTTTAGGGGTTTGGAGTTGAAGGAAAGAGGAGAGGAGGGGAGAAAATAGGTTGGAGAAGAAGTTCGCCATGAATCCGGGTAGAAGAAAGTCGAGCGGCCCTCGCTGAATCAGGCTTATTCAATTGCATACTTGGAGTTAAGCTATGAGGCCACCATCGTTGGAAAGAAGACTTCCGGGGCTTCATTTTGCACTCAAGAATCTCTCAAAGCCAAGTCCGGGTGGAGGAGATATGATTGGTTGAAGCTGGGCATCATCCCGTTTGGATTGAGTCTGCGCGGCTTCACCAAAAAGGGTATAACTTTCTGCACAGGAGGAATTTTGATGCAAGGTTTGCGCCATTGGAAAGCTAACTTCTGGGGCTTCAATTTGCATACCCACAGGCACTTTTTTGGCCTTGGAATCATCCATCGGCACTCTATTTAGCCGACCGGCACTTTATTTTGGCCGATAATCAAATCTTCTGGCCGACCTGACCCCTTTGCACCCCCCAGGCCTGGTGCATACCAGCTGTGCCAGCTGGGATGCACAGAACCAGATCCACGTGCATACATGTGCCTATTTTGCAACCTTTTGAGCCCTTTGACCCCTCTTTTGTGCACCCTTTGCTCATGGCTTCTTGAGGAAGCCTTGACCCCTTTGTCTTGGCTTCCTCAAGAAGCCTACTAGCTGTCTTGGCTTCTTGGATAAGCCCCTTGCTTTAGCTTCTCTTGTAAGCCTTCCATTTGCCTATAAAAGCAACCCTACTCCTCCATTGTTTAGGGTTGGAGATTCTAAAGCAAAAAACCAGAGGATATACATATATTCTGATATAGATACATATATCCCACCTCCTTCTCTATATCTATCCTATCCAAGCTTCCAAACACCTTGGTTCTTGTATCATTTGCTCTACAACACCTAGCACAACACCTCCATCTTCCATTCCAGCATTTGGGAGGTCATTTGCAGAGGTTAGGAGCTCAAAAACTTGGACCAAGGGGTGCTGGTTTGTTGGTCTACAAGGGTAAGCACACTTTTCCCCAAAACTAGCATTTTCTTGGTTCATATCTAAGCCATAGTTGCATGTATTTTTGAGCTTCGATGTAAACTACAAAGAGGCTTTTTTTGAGCCCTTCTTCAACATTGAAGAAGGGCTCAACCTTGTTTGGGAGCCCCATGTATGACTTGCTTCAATACCCTCTTGGGTCCTTATTTTGTTGCATGTTTCTTTAGCCTACCATGCTTCCATTTTTGGGCCTTCGACAGGCCTGAAAAGTGGCTTATTTTTCCCCTATCTACATGTCTCATGAAGGGTATTTGGCTGTTTGATGATAGCATCTAGCACCTATCTCTTTACCCCCTTGTATGCCATGATTCTTGCATAGTATATTTGGCTGGCGTATAATCTGTTTTTGAGCATGTAATAAACTGTAAGTAGGCTTATTTTGAGCCCTTCTTCAACATTGAAGAAGGGCTCAACCCTATTTGGGACCCCTATCTTGCACTTGTTTCATAATCTCTTCTATTTACCGTAATTTTGCATGCTTTGTTAGCCTATCTTGCTTCTATTTTGTGGCTGGTCATAAAATGGAAATGTGCTTGTTTTGCCATGTATAAGGTCTGTCCTAGGTTGTTTGGATCAATCTTGGCATGCTTTGTATAGCCCCTTTGCATTGTAGCTTGTATGCTTCAAGTAGGTGCATGTGTAGGACGCATTGCCTCCATGATTTCAAGGGTTTGGAACCCTCTTACATACTATTTCAAACCCTAATCCATGCTCACATGTTCATTTTTGTCATCTCTTTCATGCTTTAAGGGTGTGTCCTTTTATGCATTCAAGGGTGCCTTGTGCATGCTTGTGTGTTTAGAGCTTTTAGGATGCCGTGAGTGTGAGTTTTGGGTGTATTTTCACATGCTGAAAACCTATTTTTTGGTTGCTCGAGTCTTGCCATGATTGGTCTTGTCAAGAGTGGTTCAAAGCCTCATTACCTTGCTTCAAGCACTCGGGCTATTTGCATGCTTTGTTTGGTCTTGTTTAGCTTGGTTTGGCACCATGTTTTGCATGATTTCGGAGCTTTTCATGTATGCTAATAGTCCATGTTTGTGCCTCTTAGATGTGTTTAAGAGTTGCTTAATTATGCTTAAGTGTTGGTGCCTTAACTTATACATGTGTGCATGTGTGTTTGGCCCTCTTGACTTAGCATTTTGGCCACTGTTTTAGGCTTGTTTAAGGCTGCCTAATCTAGTTTAAGTCCATTCCCTCACGTGTTGTAGCATGCTTACTTTGTATGTGTTGCTTAGGTTGTGTGCCTAGCATGTTTATATACTTGCATGTTCATATTGCATGTTAGATTGCATGCTTAGGTTGCATTTGACATGCATGATTTACCTCTTGAATTGAGTATGATAGAGGTTGAGCTCTTTGTTTGTTTATGTGCATTTCATTCCACATTGAAGTTGCACACTTTGGCTTCTTGGGCCATCATGCATTGAAATCGTGATTGGTGGCCGAGGTCGAGGCCATGCTCCCTTGAGTCCATTGCATGATAGGAGTGTGTCGTGCATACATTTGTCCCAAAATTCCATACCATGCTCATTGTTGTCTGCTCTTTGTCAAAAGTCTCTGCAGAATTTAGTGCCGACCGGCACTCTTGACGCCAGCAAGCACACTTTTTGTGCCGATAATCTCAATTGCGGCCGGTGGCCAAACCCTGCGTAGATGGTCCAACCCTTCACCGGTGGTAATATTCGAGTATGTGGAAGGTGTCCCGGGACTCGGCAATTTTCCGAGAGGCGAGCGGAAAGCGAGAGGAACAGAGGCATGGTGCGGGTTCCCGGGCAAGGCGGACATCGAGCATGCATCATTCGCGCATCCGAGGCGGTACGTGGCCCCTTTTATTTCACATTTATTTATTGATAATTAGAATTTGTAATATTTATTCATTTATTTTGGGACTGTATTATTATTTTGGTCCCTCCGAGTGAGGGCGCAATTGTAATAAGTGTGGGTGAGTGTGTGTATGTCTTCCAACCCCCATTTCTTTCTTCCCTTTTATTTACCTGCTTATGATGGTAGATTAGGGCATATTTAAAATTAGCATACCTTATGCAATGCATGCGTGCATCCATGCATTTGTTGACATGCATCGGGCTCGGTACATCATACAAACTGCATTGTATTTCAAATCTAACTTGAATACGTGTTACTCGTGCATTTCACATGCCATGTTTAGGATAGCCGAGCCTACTCTAAATTGCATCTTCGCCTGTGTCGCATTAGCCATTTAACATGAACTAGGTCATGCATGTTTGCTAACTAGTTTATTGTTTTGGCACGGAGTACGATGTAAGTATTTTACGCTTTAGCATACCACATGCGTGTGAATGTTGCCATGACAGTATGCTTACCATGCGGCTAAATGCTTATGTGAGATAAACTGTTTGAATGCCTGTGGGTGGAGGTTGGATTGCTTGAGTTGGAATAACTCGTTGAAATCCGTATTTTAGCCTACTTGCGAGTAGCAATTTCAAACTGTTTTCAAAACGAACGGATATGCAATGTTTATTTCCAAATTAGGCAATCTAGTCTATACTTGTTTGCTGCGCGCATAACATAGTAATTCTAGGCTAATCATTGGAATAAGAGCATGTAATGTTTTCAAAATCGGATATCACGGTTAGTAGGCGGTCTTGGATCGAGGCGAAAGGGGTGCTCATAGTGACCTTCCCGATCGTACCCAAGCTCCCGAGCCAAGACCACTTTGGTGATGACGGACATGTGGCCTTCGGCACCGAGTCAGGGTTTCCTAAATTTTCCATTTTAAAATATTTAGGTGGCGACTCTGTAATCTGGCAAAGCAGTCCATGTTTGGCACTACTTTTCAAAAATCTGTTTTCTCAAGCGATTTGCCGGATTTGGACTCTTTGGTTCAGATTTAGAACCGACACAAATCGAGTCCTTTGAACTGTAGTGAACCCAATATGAACGGAACGGGACTCAACCCTCCCGGGGCGTTCGGGGACGTCTACAGACTCTCATTTTTTGTTTCACACTACACTAGTGGTATCATATCAAAAATCGGGAGAGTCGGAACTATCAGGCAAGCTTGAGTACCCCCTGGACACCTACACTATACAATGATCTAAATTTGGCTATATAATCATAAATTCATCAAATGTTTATACTCGATATTTTTATACAGATGTTCATAGTCACCGTAGAACAGTACGTTATCTAGAAACAAGTTCCTCAAAGAAGCAAAAGAATGATATAGTTCAGTGTGCATCAAAGCCATTACATACACAACACAATGATAAAAAGTAGCAGGACAAAAAGAAGGAACAGATCAACAACAAAAAGATTAAAGCTAAGTAAAGATTGAAAGAAAAGAATGATGAACCTACAAATCAAAGTGAAAAGCAAGGAGAAGTTGAATGTGAATATAATAGTGGCAATAAAGGGAGCAAACAATAGCAACTGAAACAAATGCACAGCAACACAAAGCATGACGGAGTGACATAGTTGAGTGTGTATCAGAGCCATTACATACACAATAAAGTGAAAAAAAAAAAAAAAAAAAGAAGAAGCAAAACAAAGAGAAGAAAAAGAGGAACCAAAAAATAAAAAAATAGAAGCTATATTTGAATGATCTAATTGGATTTCATAAATATTATCGCTACATTTCTTAACTATCCATGCCTTTGTATCATTAAAAGTTTCTTCCAACTTTTTATCTACAAAAGGACAAACAATACGATTCTACTTATTCCCAACTTCTCTCATATTTGAAAATTGCTCAATTTGTTTCACCCGTAAAGTATCAACAAGACTAGTTGAAAACAAATGACGCTCATCCTTAATCCATGAATTAAAATATTCTGCAACATTTGTGCACATTTTACCATACCTCTTGCCTTGAAACTGAGCGTTACATCAAAACTCATTAGGTAAATCCTTAAAAAGCTTTTGAACACTACGACCACAACGACCCTGAAATTCTTCAAATAACTCATTAAACAATTCAATAATAGGAGCATATGCACATCCACTAAAAAGAGTAAGCAAATACTTTTTAGATTCATGACTCTTCACTGACAAATAAGTCTTCAAGTTTGTCTTCAAATGCATTAGACAAAAAGAATTAGAAGAAAACGAAAACACATCAGTTAAAGCTTTCAATGGGCCTCTATGTCAATCGATTACAAACGCAATATCCCTCATCGGAGTCAAAATAACTAATAACATTGACAAGAATCAATGTCAACTGTCGTAACTTTCACTATCAACAATGGAAAAACATAACAGATAATACAAAAAAAAAATGCACTTTGTCAATAACAATAAAAAAAAAATACAAAACAAAAGGCAAAATTAATAATATCATAATGCAAAGTATATATCATATAGCACCAACCAAAGATAAAATTATCATTGTATAACTATAAAAATTTAATAGCAGCATACAGCATATAGAATCAATCAAATAAATTTATCAGTGTATAAATATAAAAATTCAACAAAAAGTATACAGCATACTCAACCAACCAATGATAAATTTATTACTAATAGATTGGTCATACTTCATATTCAACACTCTCCAGTAACAAAAATGATAAAATTATCATTGTTTTAAAAATAATAACAAATGACACAAAATATACGTTAGTTACCGTCTTTTGCTGTCTTCCTTTCAAGAATGTTCCATCAAGTATCAACGTAGGCTAACAATACTTGAAACCATGAATACATGCCTCAAAAGCGAAAAACAACCTTTTAAAATGTCTTCATTTACTATCAACATCAAATTTCATATCAAAAACACTCCCCAGATTAGCATCATTAGTGGCATCAACATACCAACGAAGATCATCAAATGACGATGAATAGTCACCCAAAACAACACTCCTTGCTTTTTTAACACCCATTTATGCTTGCCGATAAGAAACTTTTGTTCCATAGTAGTCCTTGAAATCACAAACCACCTCAATAACCAATGTCAAAGTCTTATTATGCACTTCACCTAAAATTAACCCACCAATCATACTCGAAGTCATCCTAGCATGCTTAACTGTACGAAGAGAAGATCCACACGTATGGACATCATCAAATTGTTTAGTAATAAAAGCTTTACTAGAATTTTTCACTCTAGCATGCATACTCCATAAACATTCCAAATCAACCTTTCTCTTACAATGAACAGTACGATCCTTATCATTCTCAACGAAATCAAAATCAAAACTGAAATGAATAGAATACTTTGACAATGCATCCCAAAATTCAACAACTCCTTGAGCAAACCTTAGTTCCACTCCTTTCATACAATTAACCTAATCATCGAAGAGCAAAAGTTTCCGTTGATTGGAGTAAAATTAAGGAAAGCATTCAATTTCACAAACAACACTACTATTAACACTAGTTTCACCATCACAAATCATAGAACCTTCACCCAAAAATCAACACTTAACAAAAACATCAATACGGCAAATATCACAAGAAAGTGCAAGTCCAACCATAACCTCCAAATCCTCTTCATTTTCTAGACCACAACAAGAATGTTCAAGCATTCAATATGAAATATTCAAAGTATTGCCAGCTAACTCACTCCACTTTGCACACAATTTAATTACTAAATTCTTGAAATTAAATCCATCATTATACTTGATAACCAATGTCACACCTCTAAACTTGCACATAAGAAACAAAGAATTCTCCATCACTATAAATTCTACCACAAACAACAATTATATTTCAGCAAAACAACTCGAACAAACTAAAACAAAATTCTAATACAGTGATAAAATTATCAACCAATTCAAACACATCCAAAAACCAACAGTGATAAATTTATCAATCTAACAAATAGACTAAACAAAAACCAACCCCAACACATTCAAAAACATGAATACCTTCAATTGTAAAACCTAAATTACAAATTAAATAATATGATGACCAAAATAAACCATAGTAAAATAAGCAACACAATCCAATAACAACATAAATATAAAAGATTAGAGCCTCTTGTGGACAAAAATTAACAAACTATGGATATTTTTATGCATGAATTGTCTATGGTAGTTTATAATTATCACTCAATTTTGATATATACTTATCACAAGGGAACAAAGAAGATTTGCCATTGCTCTCATCTTTATAGTCTCATTTAACAAATGTATCGATTATATATCTATGATAATAATAAAAAGGTCATTACCAGTGTTGGTTTAACTATAATACGGTGGATGGACCAATGTAGAACAAACTTGGCATTATTTGTATAAATTGACTACCTATAGACTCAATCTCACATTTTCATGCTTGACTTCCGAAAACTTTGAACCTATGGCGTATGTGTTTTACAACTTGCACCACCAAATATAGCACAATTCAATTTTGAAAATTCTTCTCTGTGAAAAGTTTTGAAGTTATAGCTTATGTCACTACAAGAAATTTGACTCTTAACGGCATTTCAAAAACGCCGCTATAGGCTTGAAAAACACCACAATAGGATTTTGCAACGTTTAATATTTTTGTCGTAGATACGGCCGCCGCAATAGCTTAGCAGCGTTTCAAAAGCGTCGCTAAAAACATAAGACCGCGTTTTTTAAAACGTCGCAAAATCTTTGACAGCCACTTACTTTTCCGTTAATGATGTAATGATGACATCATTTAGCGACGTTTTTCTGAAAAACGCCACCTTTCTTCATTTTTAGTATTTGTGTCAGATGTGATGTCATGATGACATCATTTAGTGACATTTTTTTTCAAAAAGTCAAATTTTTTTTTTTTTTTTTAAGAACACAACCTAATTAATTGAGAATCTCACTAGGTATAGAAATTGAACATTAACTGAGAATTTATATAAATTTAACTAGGAACAGAGATTGTGAATTAACTAATAATTAATATAAAAGAACACAGATTGGCTCAAATTTGAATTACAATGCAAAATTAAAGACCATAAAAATTTTAGTTTATCTCCTTTGGAGATTTAACCCTACAACTTTCCAAATCTCAACCATATACTGTCAAACAGTTTGAATTTTCTTCAAATCAGCCCCTCATGTTTAGCGCAAACCTAAGGTGAGAATCTCCATTTTCTCCATGAGAATACTGATCAGTTCTGCTTGAACCTACACCACATACAATCTTCATAAAATTAAACAAGGAATAAATTGGTTACCAATAGGAACCATCTGAAACGAACAAGCAACACGCTTGAAATCCTCCAAAAAATACCCACAGAATGATCAAGCAACTTCCTCGTAGCATTTATAGCACCCTTGATATTATTTTGTTCCCAAAAATGGCGCACCACCTACATTCATTAGAATTTTATATTATCTGCATCCTTGCATAAAACAAGATGCTTGAATGCAATTCACATAAGAGAGAATAGCAATTTTCTTCAAAACGGAAAATCAGAGGCAAAAGGTTGTCAATTATTACAAACATCCAGTAATTTTCCATGCAGGAAAACTGCTTAATAGATGAGATAATTTCAGCAATCAGCAATAATGCCAAAATAGTAATAAATGAGATCCACAGACCTGTAATTTTGTCAAGTGAGACCGAAGGGTACTTAAGAATACATCATGATTCTGCATCAGATCTTCAACAACATTACCATTATTTGCAGATGTCAAGTCCCTTTTAGTAATTTGTAGATGTCCATTCTGTAAGTTTCCAATTAACGTGATAAATATTCAAAAGACTACTTGAAAAAATCTAAGAATATGTCTGCATTATATAAGAGAAAAACCCTGAAATAAAAAAAATTAAAAAAAAAATCTAAAGTACAAGGTTTTATTTTAAATAGTCCAGAATAGAACACCATTCTCATTACAACTGGCCATTAACATTGGCCAATTTATCTGTCAGTATTGTTTTATCTTTACACAGTCAATCCTTTTAATGTATAACTGTCACGACCCAAACCCGGCCCTATGGGTTTAGCATCAGAATCGCGATGTCGAGATTATCAAGGCACTATGATATTCTGATAAAAGCGAGTTCGAACTGGCGGAAGCCAATACAATAAATAAATAATGTCCATTGAGCTGTGACAGTCTGTGTGCCAAAAAGATTTTTCATGCATTCACACATTCAAAACAGTACAGTTTATACAAATATTTACAGTCAGTCGGTACAGGGACCTAATCCCTTGACAACAGTACGGTAAAGTGGATAACAGTCTATACAGTAAACCAAAACAGTATGGAGGCAGGCGGGGGAAAATAAAACACCCCAAAGCCATAACATAGCGACTCGGAACCTCGCAGTGAGGCACAAAGGCTGGCTTGACAAAACTGGAGTCTAACCCACGCTCCTAGCTCCGATCTGGTGGCTGAGCACCTACATATATATATATAAACAGTGAGCTAAAGCCCAGTGAATAACATAAAGCATAAAGAGGTTAAGAATGAAAAGTCCTTACGATGAAAAGCAGTTCATTAAACAATATTTCATTCTTTCGATGAACGATTATTGATCATATGTGGTACATCCATTAGCATAGCGATGTGATGAGGTCTTAAAGACCTAACGGTAATGATGGCCATCGATCGATGCGATAATGGTTCGCGAGGAAGCGAAGATCTCTGCTTGATAAAGAATAAGGGTGCTAAGGATGCCACAGCGATGCAGTTAAATAAAGGACATTCATTCATTGATAAATAATACGATTGAGCGATTCAGTAAACAATCCAATATTCAGAAGATAATCATTTGAACATATCTTTACACAATTGTTACTCACAGAGTTCGGGCTACAATATGCTAGAGCGTGTCTCCCCAGTCGCCAACCCTACACAGTTCACAGGTTGAACACACACTAAGCTACACAGTTAGGAAATATCATAACTAAATCCCTAATTTGCCTTGGTGTGTTCTACATCTATATCCTCATTAAGATGTCTTAAACTAGGCCTAAGAATGCCTAGAATGAGATGAGGATGCAAAATACACTTAGAAAACATTTTGCAAAATTTGCTGAAAATAGGAGCCTCGCTCGAGCGAGCCTTCCTTCGCTCGAGCGAGCTTCCAAAATCAAAGGCTTCGCTCGAGCGAGAAATCCTTCGCTCAAGCGGTCTGATGAAACAGTAAAAATACTGGATGCTCGAATTTTACGCTCGAGCCACCAATCCTTCGCTCGAGCGTGGCTCAGAGTAAACGTTGGTCGCTCGAGCGAGGAATCCTTCGCTCGAGCGAAGAAGCCAAATCTGGAATTTCCAGATTTGCCTTCCAAGCTCAAACCAAGCATTCTATCACCCAAAACTCGACCTCTTGGGCCCAAATTCTGGAAAACACATCCAAACTCAATGTATAACAAGTTTTAAAGCTCAATTTGTGAATTCAAAGCCCAAGAGTGAGTCAATTGATACCATTTTCAAACCCATTTTCATAAACATGAAGAAATGCTAACATGCATGAAATTTAACCAAATTAAAGCTTCAAAGCTTGCTCTCATGAGCTCAATATTTTGAAAACAAGATGAAAACATGAACTATAACAACAATATGGGCATGCATGTACCAATTCCATGAAATCAACCTCAAGAATCAACAATACAAGCATGCATGCATGAATTATGCTCTAATTCAACATGTATGAACTAATTCATGACTTAATTCTACAATAGAGTATAAAACATGCAAGACTTAGCTTAATCTCCCAATTAGAGGGATGAATTCTCTTACCTAAGTCTTGTAATCAAGGTGTGGGAGCTAAATGAGCAATCTACACTTCAATTCTCAAGCAATTCTTCAAGGTTTCAAGCCAAATCACAAGAATGAACTCAATTCTCTCCCTCTTCCTCACTTGGTCGGCTATAGGCTCTCAATGTGGCTGAGGATATGTTTTTGATTAAGTGTGTAATAGGCTCAAGTAATGAAAATAAACAAAGCCCACTCAATGGCATAATTGTAAATAAGGCCCCTCTATTAATTTGGCTCAAATCAATCTAGTTTAATCATTCCTAATCACATTTTAGATAAATATACCATTAAATCACATAAATTCCACTGATCATGAAACACTAAACAATTCTCAGTTCGACCGCCGATAAGGCCTTCAATTTGCAGTTTAAACATACAAACACGAACAGATAATCGATAATCGAAAAGATAAAAATGCAATTCAATAAATATACTCAGTTAATTCGGTTTCAATTTTCAATCATCCGCTCAAGATTACTTGATTAGTTCAATTATCGGTCATAAGCGATCCGGTTTAGCGATGTCGGTGTGTAATTCAGTAATTATCGATAAACGGTATGGGGTTTGTTACAATAACTTTGGTGAAATGGCTTAATAGGATCCATGCCAATCCCAAGTAATTGGGAGAAAGGCTTAGTTCAATTGAGTTGTAGCCTATGGTTTCATTATATCTACAGATATGTAAGTTGAGGATTGATTAAATATTTTGCAATGGAGTTGATTGATTAGAGCTATGAATAGTAGATATAAAAGCTAGTGTTGGTTTGGTGAATTGGCCTAGACCGACTAATGTTACCGAAGTGAAAAGTTTCTTGGGTTTGGCCACATACTACCGAAGATTTGTGAAAGATTTTTCCAAAATTGCTTTGCCTTTGACTCAGTTGACTCAGACAGGAGTACCGTTTAACTGGACCGATCAGAGAGAGTCAGCCTTTCAAGAATTAAAGACTCGACTTGTGACTGCACCGATTCTCACCTTACCCTTAGGTACGGATGGATTTACTATTTTTAGTGATGCTTTTTATAATGGTTTGGGGTGTGTATTGATGCAGAATGGTAACGTCATTGCCTATGCTTCCCGAGAACTAAGGCCACATGAAAAGAATTATCCGACTCATGATTTGGAGCTTGCCGCAGCAGTATTTGCATTAAAGGTTTGGCGCCACTCCTTGTATAGGTCAACATGTGAAGTTTATACAGATCACAAGAGCTTAAAGTACTTCTTTACCCAGAAAGAGTTGAACATGAGACAGCGGAGATTGCTAGAATTGATAAAAGATTATGATTTGCAAATCTTGTATCATCTAGGGAAAGCTAACACTGTTGCCAACGCACTTAGTTGGAAATCAATTGGGAATTTGGCTTGCTTACTTACTGGACAAAGAGAATTGCTACAAAACCTTGAGAAATTGGAAGTCGAAATTGTTTTGTGAGAGCAAGGCGGGACATTTGCTACTATTTCTACACAACCGGTGATTCTTGAAGAAATTAGAGAAAAACAACAACAAGAAGATGAATTTCTAAAGAAGATTATTGATGAACGAGAATCCAAACCAAGACCGGATTTTGTTTTTGAACATGGTGTGTTGAAATTTTAAGGTAGATTGTGTGTACCAAATTATGTTGACTTGAAAAAGCGAGTTTTGCAAGAAGCCCACAGTTCAAGACTTTCTATCCACCCAAAGAATACAAAAATGTACCAAGACTTGAAGCTTAATTTTTGGTGGCGCGAAATGAAGAAGGAAATTGTAGAATTTGTGTCTAAGTGTTTACACTGCCAACAAGTCAAAGCCGAACATCAACGACCAACTAGATTGCTCTAACCACTGCCAATACTAGAGTGGAAATGGAAACATATCACTATGGATTTTATCGTTGGACTACCTCGCTTCATTAGAGATATGGATTCAATTTGGGTTATTATTGACTGTTTAACTAAGTGTGCTCATTTTTTACCTCTCAAAACAATTTATAATGCGAATAAGTTGGCTACAATTTACATTAATGACATTGTTAGATTACATGGAGTACTTGTGTCCATTATTTCTGATAGGGACTCAAAGTTCGCATCAAGATTTTTGCAAAGCCTGCAAACGGCATTGGGTATTGAATTAAGATTGAGCAGTGCATACCATCTACAGACTTATGGCCAGTCAGAAAGAACAATCCAAACTCTAGAGGACATGTTGCGTATGTGTGTGCTTGATTTTCAAGGGAATTAAGAAACTCACTTGCCTCTAGCTGAATTTGCCTACAATAACAGTTTCCATTCAAGCATTGGTGTGGCGCCTTTCGAGGATTTATATGGCAGAAAATGTCGGTCTCCCATTTGTTGGGCCGAAGTTAGAGATGGGCCTTTACTTGGCCTTGAGATTGTGCATAAAACAACAGAAAATGTGAAGTTAGTTCAACAAAGATTGAAAATCGCACAAAGCTAATAGAAAAGTTATGTGGATGTCCGAAGCCGAGATAGGGAATACGAAGTGGGTGATCATGCTTTTATTAAAGTGACACCAATGAAAGGGCAGACTCGCTTTGGAACCAAATACAAGTTAGCACTGAGGTATGTTGGGCCATAACAAATTATTGAAAAGACTAATCCAGTTGCATATCAGGTAGCTCTCCCTTCCGAAATGGAACATATACATAACGTCTTTCATGTTTCAATGTTGCGGGATTATCTTCAGGATCCTTTCTATGTTATTGAGCCTACTCATGTGGTATTGAGTGATGATTATACGTATAAAGAAAGGCCCATTCAGATTGTAAATAGACAGATCAATAAGTTGAGAAATAAGGAAATTCCGTTAGTGAAAATAGATTGGCAAAATCATGGGGGTGTCTATGTGACATAGAAAACAGAGGAGGATATGCAGAGAAGATATCCAAACCTTTGTCCACTTGATCCTATATTCGTCTAGGAGGAAGGTAATTGAGTTTGGAGGACCAAGCATCCTAAAGGGGAGAGAATGTGACAACCACCACCTTAATTAAGTCAAATTAATTAAATTGATTATGTGGTTAATGTTAATTATGTGATTATATGTTATGAAGTGTTATTGTTATGCCATGAGATTATTTGAATTGTGTTATTGTGGACAGATAGGTTAGAGTGAAATTAAACCTGTCTGATTCGTTAATTTTACCAAGTTAGAATTAAGCAATAGGATAGGAATTAGAGCCTAATCCACCTTAGTTTATTTTAATTTAGTTTAATTGAGATCATAATAGGGTGAGAATTACTTTAATGTAAATAACTTTGGTATTTCATCTAATTTGCCACTTAAATGTAAGCCTTAAATAATTAGAAGCTCATTACATGTCCTTGAGCCTATTTTATAATCAATACAGGAAAAGAGTGGGTGCTTGGTGTTAAGCTCTCGTAGTATACACATAGAGAGAGAGAGAGAGAGAGAGAGTTTGAGTTCATTTAGACTACCAAGAGGAAGAAGAAAAGAACACCAAGAGGAAGAAGAAAAATTGAAGGAAAAGTAGGAATTCAATTCAATTCTTTCACTCTAGGTAAGAATTCCTTGCTTGTATCTCACCAATTTGAAGAATCACATTCATATTTATGGAATTCTAGATCATTTAAGAAGAATATAAATTTGATGAGTTGAATTAAACTTGATTGTAAGAGATGTTGATATAAATGGAAATTTTATACATGCATGACAAGATTTTTAAAGATTAATGATCATACATTCATGTCCTTGTATCAACCTCCAATTGAATAGAAAACTCCATGGGAATTGAGAATTTGAAGCTTATTATGGCAAGCTATATGTGTATATAAGTATATGATCATAAAAATAAGAAATTAGATGTATTGATTTCTTTGTGTCTTTAACACTTACCATGCATGGCATAGTTTTGATAAATTCATGATCCTTCATTTGTTATTTTATATGGTTGTCCCAAACATAGGGGAATTCCATGAGAATTAAGGATGAGAGCTCAACTTGTATGTTTGAGGGACATAAATTGTAAATTTAAGAACTTGAATTCATTGCATGGACTTTGGGATTTAACTTAATTTTGATTTTAAATGAAGTAAGATATTGTTTATTTACCATGTTTATGAAAGGTTTTGAGTCTTGAATTGTGCAAAAAATGGAAGTAGATTGTGAATAAAAGGGACCCAAAAACATAGCCATTGTCAGACTAAAAAATTTTCCAACACCGCACGTGCGGAAAACAGGGCACCAAAGCTGAACTCCCTGAAATAATTACACCTGCGGGAGCATGTACGTTGGGTGAGGGAACTAGTGTGAGATGGTGGTTATCTGTAACAGAGGGGGTTGCAAAGGGAATGGTGGTGCTTTCATGGTTGATGGAGGTTCGGGTCCAACAAAGGGATGAGAGAAAGAGAAAGGTATTTGTTAGAAAATGTATAAATATTTCATTAAAGGTTGATTTTGTTGATATCTTGTAATAATTATGGTTTAGTGACCAGTTCTTTATGGTGATAATTCACGGCAGCTAGACACGCTAGAGGTGAAGGTAGCTAGATTTGGACTATTAGGATCTGCATATAACAAAATAATGTAGTCTACTAATTCAAAATATCCTGTGTGAGTGAGAGGTCATATAAATTGAAACCAAATTACATATCAATTTATCTATGCATAATAGCCACAGAAGATAACTATTTTAGGAGGGAAAACCATACCAACATAGGGGATATTTTAGCCATCTCAGGTATTATTTGAGGGGTTGTATCAGGTGCCTGAACTTCATCACTACTTAATCTCCCTCTCTCTCCTTTCAAACCTCTCAACCAGAGTGCGTGTCCTTCCTTGTACAACTGCCACTGCCAAAAGAAAATTTCTAAATGAATTAGATTCTACCAAACGCGTCTTTAAAAACTGTGCAGATAGCATTTGATAGCAGACCTCCATTCACAACTTTAACTGAATTTGTCCCTTCAGTGCCATTGAGGGATTCATTACCTGCAAATAATTGAAAACAAATCAATATTTTGAGCAATAGATTATTATTATAATAATGTATATATGTAATCAAAAGCTCATAGGTTGTGTATCTATTGTTGAACTCATAGGATTTAACATGAGGAAGGAGAAATCAAATTTAAAATGTATGTACGGAACGATGTTTAAAATTCTATATAAGGCTTGAATATAAATGGCATTGATCTGCCAAAAATTCAAAAATGGAAAATAGTAAGAGAATTCAGGAAATATTGGAATGACATGGAGTTTAAGAACATGCTGTTTCACTATATTAGTCTTTCTTTTGAAGAATTTCAAATTGGAGAGGAAATGAAGTTTTCAAAAAACTTTTTGACAAACAGTTTTTAGAAATTAATTTAGAAAGAAGTTTCATCAAGTAATCTCCCCTTTCTTTCTGAAAAAATTAAACAACTTCCAGAAATAGAACCAATATGCTAAAATTATAAGCAAAGTTTCAATCTCAAAATATAGGTTTATTAACACAATTAGTAAAGAATCCCTAGATTTCATTTTCCAGAGGAAAATCTCACAAAGCAACAATGAGAATATAATGGAATGAGCAAAAAGTTCAGCTAAAGGTGCTATCAGTTTAGAGCAGTTAAACTGAATCTCTTGGTTGATCAAGTTGACAGACAAAAAGATCAAGTATGTCTCTGAAGTCAGCAGAGATCAATACCCAAACATAAGGAACTGAGGCAGAAATAAATCATACAAGAAAAGCATATAATGGAGGAATATTGCTTCAAGGAAGAAATTAAAACTAGATGCCAATAATTCCAAGGGCAGAAACACTTGATGTTAAAAATCCAACGAATGGAAAGAAGCAAAAAAATTATGTAGAGATTTTTTTATTTATTTTTTTTTCTCTGTAAGTGTGACCCCAAGGAATATAATATCATAATGAAGATTTATCACTATCATAAAGATACGGTAACATCAATGGACATGTAAGATATTGATATCAATTCAGAACAATTAGAGACATTAATGTAAATTTATAAACACCAAACAGAAGATTCGATCATTATGTTTCCAACCTCTCAATCAACACCATATTGCCAATAGAAATCCAAATATAAAGACATTTTTGGCTAAACCCCAATTAGCAACTTCTATGTAAAAATAACTACCTACTGTCCACGTATATATTATTTATTTCTTTAGTCTCATAATCTAGGAAGGGCAGCAGAAATTTGAAGCATTCCTTCTTTGACTCCCAACTTTTGCCAAAGAACTTTCTTGGAGATCACATTTCTGCTCAGAGCAGTTAAGTTGACCCAAAAAAAAAAATTAATTTTAAGGCTATTTCATTTACCAAAAAAAAATCAAATGAGTTAAAAAGAACTAGATAAAGGAAGCTACTGAATAATCCTACAGTACATGGGGCATGGATGTGTAAACGTTATTTCATTTAACAAAACCAATTCATAAATTTTTAAAATGGAAGAGATCAGAACCTTTAAACTATCATCCAATCCACAAAACAGGGATCGTATCTCTGCAAATGTGTTGGAACAAGCAATTCTGAAATTGGAAATCATAGTTGCATGATGTAAAGAAAAATAAGAAGTCAATTCTTATGTAATTTTGATGAATGAAGGATTTGATGAACGAAAGATTCGAAGATCCAAGAGTGGAGCCAAATTCACAACTGTCTCGAGGGCATTTGTGACAAGTTCCTCATCCTCTACAAATATTGAGATTATTTTTCAAGCACTTGCATTCAAGGAAAATACAAAGTAAATAAGCACTTACATTCTAGGAAAATACAATGTACCATTCATTCCAGGTATGTCAAACTATTTTACAATAATCATCCATATCTTGTAAACATCATGGAATATGTCAAAATCACACTAAAGGAAGTCAGAAATTCCCTTAGATGTTTACAAAGTCAGTGAACCTCTTTCATTCAGAATCAAGTTGATTTTGAATGTGGTCATTCATTTTCCGGCTTTTTCATGCAGTGCAGTCTTGGTTCATACATAACATGTTCAGGGAATGGAAAATTTAAGATAAATAGAAACAATGATGCAATACCCAATTTATACTAACAAGACTAACTCTTCATACTAGTAATCAATTTATCATCTTCTCATGGCTCCCACATCAACTAGGCTGAATCTTATTCTCACCCTTAATCTGAATTTAAAAAAAAAATAAAAAATCAAGGATTCTAATGTTCTTCCTTCAAGACAAAAAGGAATAACATAGTCTAATTACCTATGTTCATTAGAAATACATAAAATTATGTTCTACCAATATACAAACATAGACTGGAAAAATTGAAAATAATGAGATTGAAAAACAAAAAGATCAAAGTGAATGAGATTCTATTGAAAAGAGAGCAGACCAAAAATAGCAACTGAAAAGATTAAAAAGAGTACAATTCGACAGAAGAAAGGCCAGATCAAAGAGCGAGGAAGATAGTAAATCATGTGTTTGAGACCAGATCTGATGGAGCAAGAGAGAGAGAGAGAGAGAGAGAGAGAGAGGACGAGACCAGAGGTAATGTAGCGACGGGAGGACTAACCTTAGGAGGAGCTTCAATAGGTAAGGCGTATCCAACGCCATCGCACTCGAAACCCTAGATAGAATCCCTCTAAAAACCCAGTATTCATGATCTCGTCTCCTCCTCTTGCTTCGACTCGACCAGTTTCGGTCCCGATCCCTATCTCGATCCCGATCCATGATCTCGATCCTTTTTCACTCCTCGGTCTCGTAACCTCGCATTCGTGCAACTCAACCGGTCTATCTTCCTCTGCAAAATTATCAGAATCAGAATCAAGAAAAACAAAAAATCGTCAAGAAATTTCAACTAAATCGATGAATTTAGAATTGATGGATTTAGAATTAGAATTGAACAAGTAATCGAAATCGAACCTGATGAATCTCTCAAGGAGCATGAGGAGAGACAAAAAAAACCCTAGATCTAGAGAAAATGATAGAGAGAGAATGACAGAGACAGAAAGAAAAATGGAGACGGAGCACTGTTATAAAGTGAAACGCGTGCTTAAAAGAGGATAACACGTGTTTTTAATTTCACTTTACACCTTCCACAGCGTTTGTCAAAAAACGTTGTCTAAAAAACGTGGTTATAGGCAACTTTTGTTGTAATGTGTGTTTTATAACTTGCACCACCAAATATAGCACAATCTAGTTTTGAAAATTCTTTTCTGTGAAAAGTTTTTTTCCAAAATCACAAAATCATTTTAATCTTACATAGCATCTCATTCACAATTTTACATTGAATCTAGAAAATTCAATGTGTAGACTTGCCATATCATAAAAGGTTTCCCAGTAAGTATATTAAGGGTACTATTCTCATCTTCTAGATTATAATGACTTAAAATAGCACCCCTACCTACACAATTAAACTACTATGCACCTTTTTCATCTCATATTTCCATACTCACTGATAAATTTATCACTGTAGAAAATAACAAACCAACAACTGTGTTCAACCAAAACAATTTTGCAACAAAAAAATTCAATATTCATCACATTTACATAGCTCAAACCTTTCAATATCATGATCAAAACACAAATTCAATCTTAGAAACAACATTGTAACAATAATATCAAAAACCAAATCAAAATCACCAACTCAAACAAAAAGTATATTACTCTGTATACATATCCATTTACATATATTTCACACAATGATACATTGTTTCTTACAATGAATCGCAACAAATCAACAAATCACAGAATTGCATATATACATGGACATGTATACAGATAAATATATATATATATATATATGTGTGTGTGTGTGTGTGTATGCATCACGAACCAAAATCACATAATTGAATATATATACATATATGTAAATATGTCTTCAAACCACAATGATATCAAGCTGAAGAATTCAGCGATAATCTCCAAGTCACAAACACAACTCAAGGATGATCTACAACTCACGAACCAATTTCATTTAGCAATAATCTCTAATTAGTTTCAGCAATTGATATTTTGTATATCAATTTCAAATCAATGCGTGAGCTAAAACAGAGCAATTTCAAACTAACACACGAGATAGAACAAAAAAGGGTACAATCGGGATTAAAAAAAATACAATAGGACTTATGCGTCCATCAGATAGAAACTCAAGACCTGATGAGTAATATATTCACTTATTAAGACCGGCTGGTAAAAATTCCTTTTGTTCAAATAGCCCATGGGCTAACCTAAAAACCTAAGTGTATATATATATATGTTATTCACTTAGAGCAGTCACTCCCCACATTTCTCTCTCTAATATTTCCAAACTTTGAAGAATGTCATCAATGTTTTCTATATTTTGAGCCTATCTCTCCAATGAAGAAAGATTGAGTCGACATGCATTTTTCATGGCGTTGCTATATATGGTTAGCTCTATAGGTGGGAAAGCATATCAATGGGTGTATGCAGATAAGTACACCATGCGTGACATTGCTCTCATCAAAGCTGCAACAAAGAATTTGTAAAGCGACACCATGCAGATTCAATCCGCTATGGTTAGTTCAGACCCGATAGTGTCGATTCAGTCTACGTGGTTGTCTTTAGAGATGGAGAAAATGGATAAAGCCATTTAAGATCAAAAGGTTCTCCATCCACTTCTGGATAACGTGAGGGAAATGTTTGTTAGAGACAAACCGATTGCAAAACCTTCCAAAGAAAATGTATGATTATTTGTTTTTGCTTTGTTGGTTTTATTTACTTTGTTTATTTTGTTGCGTTTGCTTATTTTGTTTGATTCGGTCAGTTATGGTTGGTCCGAACCTGGCAGTACCGATTCAGTCTACTCGGTCATCTCTAGCTATGAAGAAAATGGATAAGGACATCTTAGATCAAAGGGTTCCTCATCCACTTCTGGTTCGCGTGAGGAAAATGTTTGCTAGAAAGAAACCGGTTGCAAATCCTTCCAAACAGAAGGTATGATTGTTTGCATTTGCTTTGTTGGTTTTATGTACTTTGTTTGCTTATTTTGTTTTCTATTCTTAGACTTAGGTCGAGCTATATCAGATCTATGCATCATGGTAGAGTTGCTCGTTATTACCTGGTAAATAAGGCATATAGAATTGGTAATACCGTAAGTTATGCAATTATGTTATATGCATATGAAATCATATATGTCTATAATTGAAAAACAAACCACATAAACTGTGCGTAAAATTGTGCAATTACAAATTGATATGATTTCATATGCATATAATAGAGTTGCATAACCTACGGTCTTACTAATCCTATATGCCTTATTTACCACGATATATAGATTGGATATAGCTTAACCTAAGAACATAAAACAAAATAAGCAAAACAACACAACAAAGTAAATAAAACCAACAAAGCAAATGCAACCAATCATACCTTCTGTTTGGAAGGATCTGTAACCAATTTCTCCCTGGCAAACATTTCCCTCATGCGGTGGAAAAAGTGGATACGGCCATTTCGAACCAGAAGAAAATAGGGAACCCTCTTATTTGAAACGGCCTTCTCCTTTTTCTCCACCACATGAGGGAAATGTTTACTAGGGAGAAACCAGTTGCAGATCCTTCCAAACAGAAGGTATGATTGTTTGTGTTTGCTTTGTTGGTTTTATTTACTTTGTTTGCTTATTTTGTTTTCTATTCTTAGGCTTAGGTTGAGCTATATCATATCTATACGTCGTGGTAGAGTTGCTCGTTACTGCCTAGTAAATAAGGTATATATGATTGGTAATACCGTAGCTAATGCACATTTGTTATATGCACATGAAATCATATATATTTGAAATTGAAAAACAAACCGTATAAACTATGCGTAAAACTATGCAATTACAAACTGATATGATTTCATATGCATATAACATAGTTGCATAACCTACGATATTTGCAATCCTATATACCTTATTTACCAGGCAATAACAAACAACTCTACCACGACATATAAACCGGATATAGCTCAACCTAACCTAAGAACATAAAACAAAATAAGCAAAACAAGACAACAAAGTAAATAAAACCAACAAAGCAAACACAAACAATCATACATTCTCTTTGGAAGAATTTGCAACCAATTTCTCCTTAGCAAACATTTCCCTCACGCAAACAAGCAGCAGATGGATAATCCTCTAATTTAAAATGGCCTTATCCACTTTCTCAATTGCTAGAGATAATCAAGTAGAATGAATCGACATTGTTGGGTCCAAACCAACCATAGTGGACTGTCACTCTACAAATTCTTCATTACAACTTTGATGAGAGCTAAGGCTATTCACGGGTCGAGTCGAACTCGGTTTGTCCACTACAAGAAAAAGCAAAATTGGTGACTAAAAATAGAATTTTCGTCGCTGAAAGTAGCAGAATTGGCGACTAAAATGGAATTAGTAGCCAAAAGTGAAGAGTTTTGGCGACTAAAACAGTTTAGTAGCCAAATGTATAGTTATTGGCAACTAAAAATCAGTTTAGTCGCCGATTATATGGGTTTTAGCAACTAAAAAAATTTTAGTAGCCAAAAGTGAAGGTTTTTGGCAACTAAAAAAATTTAATAGCCAAAAGTATAGGTTTTGGCGACAAAAAAATAGTTTGGTCGCCGATTATACTTGTTTTACAGACAAAATTAAATTTTGTAGCCAAAAGTGAAGCTTTTTGACTACTAAAAAAAATTTAGTAGATTAAAGTATACAATTGGCGACTAAAATTCAGTTTAGTCACCAAAAGTAGAGGGTTTCGGCGACTAAAATTCAATTTAGTCGCCAAAAGTGGAGGTTTTATGTGGGAATTAATTCTTTTAGCGACTAAAAAAATAATTAGTAGCCAAAAGTATAGAATTGGCGACTAAAATATTTTTTTTAGTAAATAATTTATTTTTTACATAAATTATATTGAATAAAAATAATTATGTTTATATATAGTTTTATATTAATACGGGTCAATATACTATATAAATAATATATGTTACATATATAATCATGTGGTGTTGAAGAGGCATAGTAGAGAGAGTGTGTTGCTTAAGGTTTAGAATGTGGGAGGTTGGTGGTTCGAATCTCAGCAGAAGAAAAGTTTTTATTTTTTTTTTTCACGGAATGAGCTTTGGCGACTAAAATTATTGGTCGCTAAAAGTGTTTCTTTTGGCGACTAAAAAGTTTGGTCGGCGATTCATTAACTATTGGCGACTAAAAGATTAGTCGGTAAATGTATAATTTTAAAAAGTGTAATTGACTATTGGCGACCAAAACTTTGGTCGCTAAAGACCTATTTTTTGCCGATGAAAACTTTTTTAGTTGCCAATACCTCTGGCAACCATGTGTTCGCGACAAAATCGACGACCAAAAAATTTAGTCGGAAAAACTAAAAATTCGACATTTAGTCGCCAAAGGTACTTTTTTCTTGTAGTGGTCGTTGACCCAACACCCGACTGACCTCAAACAGGTTGAATACATTCAAGATCGACGTCGACCGATGTGTTGTCAAAATCGACCGCCACTGGAATTCGATTTAGCGGGTCGGTAATGGTCGAATGACGGGTGGGACACTTTTAGAAAAAATCGAATGGCAAAGTCGGGAAGAACAACAACATACGTACAATAAGCTAAAATAGAAACATAAAATCTTAAATTTCAAATTCAAATTAAAAATAGAAAACCCTATTTTTATCACAAAATCTTTGATTGCAAATTAAAATCAACATACTTTCAAAATCCCTAATTTTTAGCAAAGTAAGAAAACCAACCGATTGTTGATTCGTTTCACAATCACTAAGCAGCAGCAACAGTACCACACGAACAAAACCAAAACCTGAAGAGAAGAGTAAATGTAGATGATGACCAAGAAAAAAGTTTTGAACACGCCCACCAATCTCTTTGAATCGAAAGCAAAGAATCTACCCAAAAACACAATCATTAACATCAGCCTAACACTTTCGAAGATCTTTGAAGATTTGTATCGTTTGTTGAAATAGAAAATTCAGCAATGGCAGAAGGCCCTAATTTTTGTGGCTCAAATGGCTCGAATTTACCAAAACGACGTCGTTTTGACAATTTTGAGCCATTTAAGCCACAAAAATTAGAGGCTCCCTAAACATTTTTATAGAAAATTAATGGAGAGAGAGAGAGAGAGAGAGGGGGAGATCCTTTAGGATTTTGGTTGTGTGTTCCCAATGTGTGTGATAGAGAAGTCTAAACGTTTGGGATTCTGAAAATTTTTCCCAATGCGTGCGTGCGTGCGTGTGAGAGAGAAAATAGGAATTACAGATAAGGTTTATAGATAAGACATCTGGAAGGTTTAGAGATCTGGTAAGTTGGTAAGTTAATAATATAAAGCCACATCTATCTCAAAATATATTATTTAACAATATGTCAGTTAGTCAGTTTCAATGGTTTTCTAAGTGATGCATCCGACCACCAACCGAGACTTAAATTTCTTAGACTTTGATGACCCGCAACCGACCGTTCATTCTTCAGTTGGATTGTTCAGATTTTCCGAGTGGTTCGGTTGTATGAATAGCCCTAATGAGAGCAATGTAACGTATGGGGTACTCATTTGCATACGCCCATGTAATGAAAAACGCATGCCAGTTCAGTCTTTCTCCATTGGAGAGATAAGCTCAAAAAGCAAAAAACATTGACGACATTCTTTGAAGTTTGGAAATGTTAGAGAGAGAAATGTGGAGAGTAACTGCTCTAAGTGAACCCTAAATAACACATAAATATACTTAGGTTTTTAGGTCAGCCCATGGGCTTTTTGAATAAATTGAATGTTTGACCCAATTCATATTTTAAAAAATTATATGCTTTATACTTTAAAAAATAATAGCCCCATCCAAGTTATATATTCTTTATAGGGCAATTGAAAAATGATTCATTTATTTTTGATTGAATTCTAATTAGTTATCAACGATTTTTCCAAAGCAAGTTTTATTCGGCCAAAATATTTAGCGCTCAACCAGCCCAATTTCCTCGATCTAACAAGTAATAGTGAGGGCCCAATGAATTAATTCAAATGACAAGCCCTGCAAAAGCAAGGCCCACTTATTCCCACAATGGCTGTCATGGATTTGTTTTATAAAAGGGATGAGATTACTAAATATAACTTAAATATTAGATCAAAACTTATCATTTGTTATGGGGTTGTTTGTTACATTTTAAAATATGTGAATATGATTTATTTTAATTTGAGAGTTTATATCCGATTATTTGGTAGAACTTTTGTTAATAAAGAGAAATAGTTTAATAAAATGAAAATTTGATTACTTAAAAGTTAGGAAAAAAGTGTTTTAAACTTTTGCTTTATTATTTTCAGCTTACCAAACAGGACCTATGTGACTACTCATGTGATATGATGGATTATATCATTTTTTAAAGGGCACTTTAGCCAAAATCCTCCATTGAATCCTTTTCTAGTGAAAAGGACAGCTCAATATTTTGTTTCATAAATTCTTCTAAAGAGAAAATACATAATTGAGTAAGGATAAAATAAAAAATATATTTTTTTTTCGACAATATTGCTAAAATAACACATTACTGTGAGTCAAAGTAACATGTTACTGTTAAACAGAGTAACATATTACTGTTACTGTTTACATCAATTTTGACGATTATAAATTTTTTTTTTTTTAAGAATTTCATAGTCAACATGGATCATATTTGATAGATCTTAATGAGAGAATTTTAAAAATATTAATTTTATTAAAAACTGACATCTACATCAAAAGTTATATTATTTTAAAATTTAATATTTTGATAATAATGATATGTATTAGACTTTTCAAAAAGACAAAAAAAAATTATGCTTGTCCTTGATGCATTAAAATTTTATTATAAAAGAGTTTTCATCAAATCTCTCACTTTTAAATATGATGAACTCCATGTATGTACATGAAAAATAACATCTCTCAAGAAGTTAGGTATGATAATTTTTTATGAGAAAATTACACTGACATTGTATCGCTGGAAAATATTTACAAAAAAGTGAAAATTATTATAGATTTTAATAATTAAAATCATAATTTTTTTTATTTTTTAAAAATAATTTTTACTGATTCGACTAATGTGTTATTTTTCCAATTTTTATTGTCCTACTCAACCTTTACATCCCTTGCCCTTGATGTGGAAGCGGATCAGAAATTGGTTTTGCTTTCCTGCTCTGACCTAATTATATTTATTAAATATTATATACATATATAAAAGATATATATGATTTATTTTTTAAAAAATATAATAAAATTAAAATACTAAAATATTATATTTAATATTTCTCATCATAAATCATTATTCATAATATATCATATTATCTTACATTTTTGTTAGTATCGACATTCATAAAGTTACAAAATTAATATATTCTTGCTCAGCTCTCGCTGCTTTCCCAATTTGCTCCGTTCTTGATATAATACGTACTGAAAGCTCATACTGATCCCTACTACTAGTAAGGGAGATTGGAGGTTTATTCTACTGATGCCTCACATTTGGCTGTAGAAAAATAGTTCGGCTCCTATATATTACTTTACCTAGTCATATTTTTTATTGTATTATAATCATGTTTTTATAATTATATATGTAGACTAGAAATTTTTAATAAAATAATTTTGTGATATTTTTTGTTAATAGAAACTGATATTGTATTTCACGCGTGCAAAACAAATTTTTTAGTTATATATATGGTTGCCATTCTTTCTTTTATTGTGTCCTTGCACTATTTATACATAAATTTGTAGAGTGAAAAAAAAAAAAAAAAAAATTGATTTTTATTTGTTTCTATGACGCAAACATTAAACCAGAACAAGCCTAACTAAATACAAATTAGAAAAAGGAAAAGTGGAAAAACAAAGGAGAGCAAAGGACAATTATAGAACCTTAAAAAACAAGAACAATGGAAGTTTCTACGGAAAGTATCCCTCAACATTTTGAGTTTGACAAAAAAGGGTTTATGTATAGCTAAGCATTGATGACTAATCACATGGGCTCTTTGTCTTTGAAGAAGTAAACGAGCATGATTGATCTTTGACTTGAAAAAAAATACATAAAAATAAATGTGAGATGAAGAATGATCTCATATGTGAAATTCACTATGGGTAAGATCTGTCACTTTGTCTCACATTTATGTTTTATTTTATAAAGATTTTAAATATACTTAAATTTAGGATTAATTACACCAAGATCCCCTCAATTATGAAAATTATGCAAATATATCATTTTAGAGGTGATTTGGAGCATGTGAAAATGATATATTTTTATAAATGAAGAAGTTAATATATACGTATTCATAAATGAGAAGGATAAAATAATATTTGTTATTAGTCATGGCGGTCTTCAACACTGATTGGCACCCCCAGTGACGTGGGGCGCCTCCATTGGCAAGAAAACTTTTTTTTTTTTTTTCTTCCAATCCCACAGTGCCACGTGGCACTGGGGGGTGGTGGGGGTGATGAATCACTGGATGTAGGAAGCATTTTTGTGGTGGTCTTGGTGTAATTAACCCTTAAATTTACTACGAGTTCCCCTTGATAATCCCATTTTTTGGTTGATTTTGTGGATTAACCTTAATATTTCTTTTAATTGTTGTAATACAATTCATGTTGTTTTCAAATTGCATTTTCCAGGTCACTTTTCTTGACTTGTAAATTAATTAATTAATAATAAAAATTACCCAAATCAATATATATTGTAAAGACCGGACTGTTCCTTCCAATAAACGATCGTAATTTGATTAATCAATTCTCTCAATTAATTTTTCACTCATAAGAGAGGTATACAAAAGTGTCTATACACAATACATATTCAGTCTTCTAAAAGAATGAATCCATGGCATGTGTAATAATATAAAAAATAAATAAATAAATAACATCAAAGTAAATGCCCAAAGGTTATAAGTTCCAAGGCTTAAACCTAATTACACAAAGATGGTTATCAAATCCATACAGATTAGGCCCTTGGCTTGCCAAAGGTCACAAAAGTGCTCTCATGATGTTCCACGCTTTCAACTAGGCGAAATCACCATATCATTTCCGGCACAAATCCACTAGGGATGAGAGTACAAAACTTAATAGAGATATCTTAATAAAGTATATATATATATATATATTTAAGCAGTCTCATATATATGAATACAAATGCCATGTCATATCCCAGCGTCATAAGTTTTCCATCTTTTTGAAACACATGCAATGTTTCTTTCAAAAAGTTAATTATCTCCATAAAATTGTAATAATGATAATGGGTGGTAAATACGACTCAGGAAATCCCTAAGTTAGTGTCTGCAAGTAGGCATAACAAGTATTATCAATTTTTTTACTTTACCAACTCCTAACTAGAAGGCACGTGGTATCTCCTCCGCCCTTATTTTCGTTCTTTGACCCTGAACACCCAAGCTAATTTAAACAATACCAACTGTACCTCCTATCTAGACTTACTAAACGTATTTATCCTAAAACATTTCAATAGAAACATTTTTTTTTCCTTAAAATAATGAATTAATTTCCAAGGCATAGCCGTAATGAACAATATTCAAAGTGATACAAATGAGTGAAATGAGAAATAATTACATATATGTATCTCATTCGTACAATATTTTCATAATTCTCAATTGTAGCCATGCCCAGGGTGTACCATGCACATTAACAGTTTGGACCCTCGAGTTTTTCGATCTAGTCTCACGAGTGCAATGTGAAACGTAGATGAGAGTTCAGATTTGACAACTTTTATAGAAAATTCATTTTATTGCAAATTTTTTGCCAAAAATGGACTGTATCACCAGATCTTAGAGTCGCCACCTAATATTTTAGAAAAATTAGGAAATCTGTGACTCATGCCAAGGCCACTATTCGTCGTAACTAAGGATACTTGGCTCGGAACCTTAGGTATGAAGGGGGAAGGTCATTAATTGACCAGCTCACCCGATCAAAAGATCGACCTCTACTAAGTCATGATATGATTTTTATTAAATTTATGTGTTCATATTCCAATTATTAATAAATTTTAAAATTTACTATATGCAGCAAACAAATATAGACTGTGTCATTCATTTTAAAACAATTTAATTTCATTATTTTGAAAATGTTTTGAATAGTGCAATCATGAAAATCAATTTTATTCCAAGTTAAATAACACAACCTTCACCCACCGGCATGCATAGAATTATATCAAATAAGCAACTAGCCACATGGTGGGATACTAAACATAGTAGAAAAACATGCACAAGCGGGATGCTAAATCACGAAAACTTACATATTGAAGTCCTGCAATGCATGATCTTATAGACAAGATCCTAATGCAATTTACTCATGAAATGCAACTAAAGATCCGGCTTCTAAAATATATAACATCTAAATCATCTCAAGACATGAGGTAGCGCACAAAATCACATAATAATCGATTAAACTCACAGATAAAAATTTAGCTGGATCCTATGGCCTTAAACATGGATGCAAAGTATAGATGTGATGACAAGCATGATATACTACATATATACAAATAAAGAAAGCAAATAAAATAACATGATAGAAAGAAGCAGGAGTGGGAAATTATTATATCACTTTAAATATTACAAATCCGAATAAGGGAGAAGAGGAATAAAAATATTACAACAAAATTAAATCCTCACAAACTCTCTCTAATTAAAATAAATAAACAAAAGTAGAAGCTTCAGGGGGCATCGGAGACCATCGGAGACTGTTCTGCTCGACATCCAAGGGACTGTTAGGTTCTGTCAAAAAAAAAAAAGTGGCTAGCTGGCCAAAAGATGAGCTAGCCGGCCAAAAAAGGTAGTCAATTGGCCAATTAAATTGGTCCGCCGACCAATCAGGCGAGGTCAAAAACTGTGTTTTGCTTCAAACACCAGAAAAAATGAACGAAAAATATGCAAGTGGCTCAACTAATATGAAATTGAAATAAGAAAAACAATATAAGAAAGAAAAAGCAAAAAAGTAAAAGAAAAATGAAAAGTGTGCAAAATTTACCTTCCAATGAAATATTTGATTTCTAAACTTCATTTTGATCACCCTCAAGTTTAGGAAGTGTGTTCTCAATTCTCAATTTGAAAATTCAAAATTCTTATTGGAATGGTGTTTCGGGTTGTTTAACAATGTGGGGGGGGGGAAGGGGGAAGTTGTTCTAACTCTCTGTTTTTCTCTCGTTTTAACAACACTCACTCTCTTTTGATCAAAGCTACTTGAATATAGCTATATCATAATTTTTGGGATGGTTTTGGATATACAGAACTTGGTATATCAGTGTATGTTGAAGAAATGGAAGTTTTGGTTCAAAACTTCAAGTTCTCTCTTTTCTCTCACTTTTCCTTCCTGACTCTCTTCTCTTAATTCATTTCTCTTCTCTTATTGATACATTCTGATCCTCCATATAGATAATGAATGGAAACCAAAGTAAATGAGGTGGGACACAAGGTAGAAGACATGGATGATAGGATGACAAATATGGGTGAACTGGATGCTCTCTTTTGGGTAAGAGACAAACACCCTTTTGACAATGATGGCCAAAGAAGGATAATGGAGGAGGGGTGGGTGTGTATCTCGTGCACTGAATGTATCAATAATATCTGAATTGGCATGACCCACACGCATTCAACAAGAATTATGTTGAAATTGCCCTGCTCCTGGACAAATTAGCCGGCCAGTTAATTTCTTGGCTGGCCGGCCAATTTCTTGGCTAGCCGGTCAAAAATATTGGCCGTGACCTAACTATTTTGCATGAAACAGGATTTTTTGACAAAATTATCATCCTTGCCTTCTATTTCCACACTGTTCTTTGCTCGATTTCCTCAACAAAAGTTTCATTTTGAAGTTTAAAATTGAGTCTCGGAACACTACGAAAATATTCGGAGCCAAGCACGAAAAGAAGGCTTTGAATAAAACTTAAGCACTTGGCCAGAGCAGACTTAGGGGTAGAAGTGAAACACAAATTTCATATTTCTTACTGAGAATTATGCCAGAAACACATTCTTGTTTTCATCATTGGGTAATCAAAAGAAAGCTCCCAAGTCTTAGGGCCGGTCAAAATAGGGTGTTTACAGTTGCCCTTCTTTGATAGAACTCGAAATTATTTCTTGACGTGAATGAATTTCAAAGCCTAAAGACGACCCTTTTGACAAGGCCGTAAAACTTGGGCAAACAAACAAAATGCAAATGTAGTTGGTTGAACCTGAGGGTTGCCTACGTATCCCTTTATAAAGAATCAAACCAACGTAGTTCAGGGATAGAATGCAAATGACATGCTCAAAGTGCAATTGAAAACTGGACTTGCACACTTCACAAAGCCAAGTTTTTTTTTTTTTCCTTGAAAATTCTTGATGTACAATGTAGCAAAACAAAGGATACAATCCAAACACACTCACATAAGAGAAGAAAATGTAACCGATGAATAGTTTGAACGTACAACCCAAAATATGAGAGGTATTAACCGAAGATGGTTTGAACCGACAACCAAAGAAAAGGATAGTATCATCATCCTGAAGAGGGGCCAGCATTAACTGATGGAAAAGGTTGTAATCAAATGTTGATGTGAATAGATTGTAGCCAAGTGATGCAACAGTGATAGTTGTAACCATGCAAATGATAAAGTGTATGATTTATGCAATGCAAGATGTAATATATGGTGAGACAAGCCTCATGCAAATGATGCAAAACAAAAGGGTACAATCCAAACACACTCACATGAGAGGAGAAAAGAAGGTCTTAATCAAACAACGAGACCTAGACTATAATAAGGGATTGATTTCAACCGAACAAAAGAGAAAAGGGTCTTAACCAATATACGAGACCTAGACCGTACTTCAATACGAAATAAGTCGATGGTTTTTAACCGGATAAAAGAGAAATGGGTCTTAATTAATATACGAGACCTACCATATCTCAATACGAAATAGGGCGATGGTTTTAACCAAGTAAAAGAGAAAGGGGTCTTAACCAATATACGAGACCTAGACCGTACCTAAATATGAAATAAAGCAATGGTTTTAACCGAGTAAAAAAGAAAAGGGTCTTAACCAACAAGCGAGACCTAGACCTAGACCATACCTCAATATGAAATAGGGGATGGTTTTTAACTAGATAAAAGAGAGAAGTCGTAACCAAATGTTTGAAGTGATGTGAATGAATTGTAACCGTGCATGACAAATGCAATAGACAGTGCAAGTGTGGTGGTGAATGAAAAAACACAAAGGAACAACGTGAGATATACAATATGCAATGTGATAAATGCACAACAAAAAGATAATGGATGCACAACAGATGAATATACCCAACAACAAAAAAAAAATGTTGTTTTCAAATTTTTCTTTTTCCTTTTTCTTTTCTATTTTTTTATTTTTTCCCTAAATTTTTTTTCTTTTTGAATTTTTTTTTTTTTTTGGTTGAAAATTTCTTTTTGAAAATCTATATGCATACCATATACACATATAGATACAAATAATATACAAAATACGTACTATGTACATACACACAGACAAAATTTATACATACAAACCATATACATTACGAATACAGACATATATATATATATATACGGACACAGACATACGAATACGGATATATAGACATATGGATACGGATACACAGAAAAATACATATACACACTCCTTCCTTATTTTTGTCTCTCTCTCTCTCTCTCTCTCTTTTTCTCTCTCTCTCTCTACCATGTTCGTATTCGTTGAATGTCGTGTCTAGCGTGGGATTTCAACAATCACGGCGTGTCTAACCGACAACAGCTGGACCGGCCTCGATTGTCAAATATTGCCTCAACAATCCTTCTTCCTTGGCTTCTTTTTCTCTTCCAGCTTCTTAAACCGAGGCCTACGAGAGAAACAGAGCAGAAAGATGCAAACTTCCCTTGCCATTGCTCTACAAATTTTTCCTTTGGCATTATCCTCCTCTTAACATGGCCTCTTCTCGCCGTCTCCTCACTCTCTTCCCTGACCTTCACAATTTCCCAATCGACATTACTAGCTCCTCTGAGCCTCGACAAAATGCCCCTACCTCTACCTATGTTCTCAGCTTTCTTGCGCTATCAATTGAGTAACTGATGGCAGTGCAACCTAATATCCATGTCAACCACTTCACATTGAAGTCTTGTGTAGAGACTATGACCGTGGTCTCCAATTTGTCCCACCGATTGCAGAACAGGACAAGTCAGGTACATTGGTTAAACGCACAACTCTCTCTGCTCTAGCGTATATACAAAGATGCTCAAGAAAAGATTGACGCAATGAAAAAGCAAAACAAATAGCTAAAACGACAGGCCACCTTCGTGGCCCAATTCGAAGTTCCTTCGTATTCCTCATTTGATGGCCGATGAGGAGTAATTTCTTTCGAAAGTTTTGCCAATGCCAAAGAAGAGTCTTCAATGGCTTTCCGAGAGTGAAGATGTGGTGAGGCAATTGACGGTAAAATCGAATGACGAAGTGGTCTACCAAGGAAGTCGGTTATCTTTGCCGCCGAGCTACTGCCGGAATCTAAGAAAAAGTCCCTCTATTTTTTTTCTCTCTTTTTTTTCCTTTTGTATTTTGTTTTTCAATTTTTTTCCTTTTGTTCTTTTGTTCTTTTGTTTTTCCTTTCTATTTTGCTTAGGAAATGCTTCAAAATTTCCCTTTTGTTGTTTCAAGATTTTCTTCTCTTTTTTTTGTAATGCTAATCAGGGTTTCACCCTGAAGTTTAGTAAAATGAGTTCTATTGTTTACACATTATGGCATGAATGGCACATCACTTAAGTATGCAAACATTTATTTTGAATTTGAATCTGAAAATGATTGAATCTTAATGAATTCTAAATTGGATATTGAGCCCTTAACTGACATAAAATCAAAGAATAACTCAAAACAAAGCAAAAGCAATCCAAACACACCTATTCACACTTGTCAGAATGAAAGACACTCAAAACAAAACTATAAAAGAAAAACCATTGAGCCTACACAAATTCTGCAGTTTTCCATTCTGGATTCAAAAAGTGGCCGGCCGGCTAATTAGTTGTCCAACCAGCTAAAAAATTGACGGGGTCGACTAACTCATTAACCAACCAACTGAATGAACTAATGAACTGGCTGGAAAATTGGCTGACTGGCTTAAGAAGTGGTCGGCTGGTTGAAACAAACAAGAAGCACCTAGAGTCAACTAACAACTTGGATGACCGACTGAATTGTTAGCCGGCCGGTTGAAACATGAACACGAGACTCGAGAGTGCAAGGAAAAGATAGAATTCCTGCCTCGACTATGCCCCTAATTCATTTCTTTGACTTTTCTTTTTTATTTTCTAGTAAAAAGATTTTGATCAACACGAGAGTTAGATTAGCATGCTTGTTCCACTCTATGTTTTGACATCATGTAAGTCAAGCTGTGAGCACTAAAGATTTTCATTTTGGTCCAAAGAATGGTCTGGGTTTTGCAAAAATGGAATACTTTTCGAGAAAATTAGTCGACTTCATTAAAATTCATCAAAACTTGTTTTCGCAAATGACTACTACGCGACCAACATGGAGTCAACCCTTTAAGATGCACAATCTCAAATCTGAACTTCATTTGTCTTGCAGTTGAATCTACCATAAAGAAAAGATAGGACAACTGAATTGAATAGAGATGAGCCAATTGAACATGGACAAGACAGCCGAGTCAAGTAAAAATGTACCGATCAAACATAGACGGGACGAGTGAGTTAAAAATGGTTGGGGTCAAACTTTAAGATGAAGCTGTTTATGTATCCCAAAGATAAGAATCAAGCCTTACATAGTTTTGGGAATAAGGTTCACTCGAGTATTAACACTCTCTTTTTGTGCTCTAACTTTTACCAAAACCGCCTTTCTGGATTTTTTACCTTGCGAGCTTTTTTCATTTTCTTCATGTTTTCATTTTTCTTCATTTTTTTATTTTATATTTTATATTTTATATTTTTTTCATTTTTTACTCTTTTTTTGTTTTTCTGCTCTCACTTTTGTCTAGGCCGCCCTCTTCGGGTTTTCGGTCTAGCGAGCCTCTCAAGGATAGCACTTTTCCAGTTTGTCCATATTGATTGGTTATAAGAATTCTAGGCCATCTAAATCCATAAGAATGATTGTTCTTTCTGACTAGATAGATTTGATAATGTAGGAACCCATCTAATTAGGTCTAAATTTGGCCTTAGGGTCGTGGATAAAAACCTGATTTTCTATCAGCAATAAATTATCTTCTCTCATATAGGATTTGACTTTCTTTTCTGGTCTCTATTGGCTTGAGAAACGACCTAACTTGAATCTCTAATCAATCTGACTTTTTAACCCCTAGTTTGAGGGTTGCTTCCAATCCGACTATACAAGCTGTCTTCGATCACATCTGACCTTTGTGCCCCTAATTCAAGGGCTGCTTCCAATCTGGTTACGCAAACCTCATACTTTGGTTGATCATTGAACATTTTGAAGCAAGGTTTGACAGCTAAGGAGTCGGGTCTCATGGTCGAAAGTAATCGTATGTTGTATAATCTCAAGATCAATTACAAGCATACCTTTGTAGGGCCACGCAAAAACATTTTTTGAAACCTTAAGCGACTAGTCACTCGTGCTCCTATGAAGATAATGTAGAACCAATTTGGACCAAGCCAAAATCTTTCTCAATACCCACATTAACAGCAATGATCTCATCCATTGGACTTAGCACACCTCTCTTTCTCTCAATCAACCAAACTTTACAAATCTTGAGGAATTCCTTCATTTTCGTTTTTATCAAAATTTTGGAAAAAAGTTTTTGAAAATTTTGGTCAATATAATGATTTAAAGGAACAAAGAAGTAGGCAAAAATTACTGTATTTTCATTCAGAACTTCTAGCTCAATGGTTGAAACAGACTCAAAAGAAAAAGAAAAGACAGACACAAAAAGGACAGTGATGTCCGAGTTATCACCCTCGAAATCACCAAACTCTAACTCAATATTAAATTCAAAAAGTAAAATGAAATCATTCTTAAATTTCTAAATACAGTGTGTGCCATCCACCACATCTGGAACAAAATATGTGCAATCAACAAGTGGTCCATCCTCGACCATAGAAATGGTCACAATATCCCTTGAGTTTACTAGTTCCACGCTAGTCTCAAGATCTATCACAGATTCATAAAGAAGGAAGTGCATGCCTGTGAGATTATCTACCATAATGCCCAATTTTGGCTCCAAATCATCTGCCACCACGGGGTGTTGGGGTTTTGGCTGAAATCGAGGTGCATATATCATGAATAAACCAACGCTTTTTGGAATAAGCACCTCAAGCTTGGGCGAATGGGAAGGTCTGATGTATACGCTAGGGTTGAATATGGATGGTAGTGTATGGATTAGGTTGAGGTTGGAGAGGGATGGTATTCTATCATGGGATAACAATGGGTTTGTGGTGACATTGGGCTTTTGAGGTGGAGCTATTATTTTATTGTCAATAAGATCTTGAATCTCATAATGAAGGTGATAGCAACGATCAGTGTCATGTCTAGGCTGCTAGTGGAAGGCACAATGTTTAGTAGGGTCATGTTTAGCTGGGAGTAGGGCGGGAAGTGGTCGAGGGTCAAGAGATTTGAGATACCCTATTTCCATCAAGATCCTCATGGCTTTGGTAAGGGACATATGGATAGGGTTAAAGGTTCTAGTTAAGGTTCGGGCTGAGTTGGCTAAGGGATTGGCTATTTTGGCAGTGGTGATAATGTTGATCTCTGAGAGTATGGCATTGGCAGTTGTGTTACTACTGGGAGTAACATTGGAACTGTGAGTGAATATCTTTCTCACAGGCTTATTTCCTTCCGTAATGATCTCTTGTTTGATAGCATCCTCAATTTGAACCTCAATCTCATAGAGGTCCTTGAAGTTAAAGAGAGAAAGAACTATCATCTTCTGCAGCAATCTTTCATAAAGATTTTTGACCACCATACGAACTTGATCTTTTTCCAAAGGTTGGCTTATTATCATAGCTGTTTTTTTCCCTCCACCTAGTGATGAATGCTATGAAGCTCTCATTGGGCTCTTGTCGAGTCGCCTCCAGTTCCCGAGTGGTTACTTCGATCTGGATATTATAGAAATACTAGGTAACGAAAGCCTCAGCTAATTCTTTCCAACTCTATTTTATTGAGTCCTCCAACTTAGTATACCAGATGATAGCCACTCTTGACATGGTTCTTCCGAATAGGAAAGCTTTTGAGCTCGAGATAGGCCCATGGGCTTCAAAATGTCTGCAAAATAGGCAAATATGAACCATAGGATCACCAGACCCATCGAATCTATCCATGTGCGACATTTTGAACCACTCAGGTAACCTTACATTTATGTCCGTAAACCCATCCTCGATGCCAAGAACGAAGTTGATCCTTTGTGATTTTTCGAACATCCTCTCCAACTTGGCTAATTTTAGCATAGTCGGGTCAACTCCATCGATATCCATGGAGAACAATTCTCTCATTGGTTGTGTGAGAACCCTCAAGTCTTCTTGCAAGTTGGGCTCAAGAAGTTCCTCGGTTGGCAGAGGTGGTTCCAGAACTAGATGAACCACTGGAGGTCGATAAGATGTAGATACCCCAGACGGGCAGTAAGAGCCTCCCTGTTGGCAGTAACCTTGTTGGTAATAGCATCCATGCTTCGTTGAAAGGCCAAAAGCATGTTTGCTATATCTACTGGAAGTTGGTCCGTTACTGTTGGAGGTTGGTCTGTCACTACTGGAGGTGGGTCTGTCATTACTGGAAGTGGGTCCATCACCACTGAAAGTTGGTCCATCACAGATCCTAGAAATTCTAACTGGCAAGGTTCTGACAATGAGGTTTTAAGCTTTCTTCTTATAACTGGCGGCAAAGAAACTAACACTAGCTGTCCTTAAACCAAACTTGTGGTTCTACTAAGTTTACCAGCGCGAGTCCACAAAACTTAAAGGATATTAGACTGTTCTAAAGCTATAATGCTACGACTAACTAGCAAAAACAAAATGGAACTCCCAATCAGAAATTCGGCTATATTTCAACTCAACTGATCATTATGCACACTGAACTCAATCCCTCAAAATGATATGCCTGACCAACTAAATAGATTTGAGAACCCTAGATCCCATACTGTGACAACCCTCACCACTATTTATTGATAATACCATTGATTAGTGCTAATCTATGATTAAGCATGTTAATTAACTGATTGACTGAAATTCTGAACGGATTGATTGAGTGTATTAGTTTAATTTTGTGTCTATCTATTTGATTGAGAAATTATCTGTTCATGTTTTGTGTTTGAAACTGCAAATTGAAGGCCTTATTAGCGGCCGAACCAGAAATTGATTAGTGTTTTATGCTAATTAGAATTAATGTAATTTTATGATATATTTAATTCAAATGTGTTTTGGTATGATTAAATTAGATTAAACATTGATAAATTGCAATAGTTGGCCTTAATCACTATTTTGCCACTTAGTGAGCCATCCCATATAACATATTGAGCTTTAATTCAATCACATTTCCTTAGCCATTCTAGACCCAAAACCGAGAGAAAGAGTGAGAGAGGGGAAACTTAGCTTCATTTGAGAATTGGCTTGGAAACTAGAAGAATTGAAGGTTAATTGTGCAATTTGAACTCCTATATTTGAAATTGAGGAACCTGGGTATGGAATTTATCCTCTTAACTGTGAATTAAGTTAGTCTTTGCATGGTTCTTGGAAGATTAGAGTTTTTAAGTCAAGAATTGATTCAAGATTGTTGAATTGGAGCTTAGATCATGCATGCATGTGCATATATTGAAGTTTTGAAGTTGTTTCATGAAAATTGTTGCATACATGTTCATATTTTGGGTCTTGATCCATGAACTCACCATGTTTTGAAGTTAAATCTTGTATTTGATCTTGTTTTAGCACATTGGAGTTCCAAGGAACCCATACATGTGTTGAATTTGCATTGTTCTTCATGTTCATGAAAACTTCTTTGAAATTGTGTTTAATTGAACTACCTTTGGGCTTTGATTTCTTAAATTGATCTATGAAACATGTTATATTATGAGTTTAAAAGTGTTTTCCAGAAAATTGGCCCAAAAGGATCGAATTTGATGCATTAAAAGTTGATTTTGAGCTTGAGGTTCAAATCTGGAATTTCCAGATTTTGGACCCACGCTCGAGGGAGGAACTCCACGCTCGAGCGTACAATCTGGGATCATGCCGTCCGCTCGAGCGAGTAAAGTGACGCTCGAGCGTGAAATGCGTGTATCCACTACTTTGCATGAGTTTACAGTCCACTCGAGCGAGAGAGTTCACACTCAAGCGAGGACTTGTGTCTCACACTCGAGCGGGGGTCGAGTGCCCGTCGAGCGTGAATTTTGAGTATCCAGTATTTTTCTTGTAGCTTGCAATCCGCTCGAGCAATGGAACTCACGCTCAAGTGGAGCTCCTTTGTCTGCATGTCCGCTCGAGCGTAGAAAGCCACGCTTGAACGAGACCTCTGTTTTCTGAAAATTTTGAAAAATGTTTATAAGTACATCTTTGCATCCTCTTTCCATCCTAGGCATTCCTAGGACATGTTTAAGGCATCTTAAGGAGGATATTGATGTAGAACCACACCAAGTCTAAGTAGGGACTAAGTCTTCGATTCCCAAGTATGTGACTTAGTGTGTATTCATCCTGTAACTATGTAGGGTTGGCATCCGAGGATGCGCACTAGCTTATCTGTAGCCCAGAACTCTATGAGTAACAATGTTGTAAAGATATGTTTAATTGAGATTACTTTCTGAACGAATAACTAAACTCATTTATGAAATAACACTGTTTACTAAATGAATGCTTGTCCTATTTGCGAACTATATTTGTGGCGTCCATAGCAATTGATTGTTACTGTACTGTACTGCTACTGTCACAGAGATCTCTATCGGTTCCCATGTTGGAACCACTACTGTTTACTGATATGATGGCCATCAACTGACTGTTCGGTCTGTTAAGACCTACTGTACTGCTTTGTTATTGGATGTACCACTTATGACTGCTATGATCAAATAATTGTTATACTGTTTAAATGACTATTTTAAATACTAAAAGAACATTCATTCTTAACCTCTTTATGCATATGTTATTCACTGGGCTTTAGCTCACTGTTTATATATATATATATATATATGTAGGTGTCAAGGCACCAGAACGAAGCTAGGAGCGTTGGGTCAAACTCTCTTTTGTCAAGCCAACCTTTGTGCCTCACTCCGAGGTTCCAGATCTGTTCAAGCTAAGGCTGTTCTTGGGGTGTCTTAGATTTACCCTAACTGTCTCTGTTATGTATAGACTGAGTGATCTTTTGTCTTATCTTCGTTATGGTGGAGATTTGGTCCCAAACCTGTATGCCTGTAAATGATGTATCTATATACCGTTTTTGTTCTGAATGTGCATATGTTATAAAAAGTCTTTTTGCATACAGACTGTCACAGCTCATTGGACATCTTTTAATTACTGTTTTGGCTTCCGCCAGCCCCTGTACTATGTATTTACGTCTTCTTTATTAGCGGGCCTTTAATCTCGGATTCTTGGCGATTCTGATACTAAACCCAAAGGGGCGGGTTTGGGTCGTGACACATACATTGCACATAGTAAGAAAGAGAACAAACACCCCTATTGTCATGACCCGAACCCGCCCCCATGGGTAAAGGACATAACCGGCCAGTAATCATGAGATTACCTACGACCTCAAACCAAAACAAATGTATTTTAACAGAGTTAATAGGGTCCAAACGGAAGCAGTTCAAGACTTTGTCTATAGAGCTGTGCTTACATGGCACATCCAAACAATCAAACATATATACATTAATATAAACTCACAACAGAAATACAGTAGCATAAGTTCTGTACAAACAGGATCATCCAAAAACAAAGTCAACCCATGAAAACTATATACAGACATATGCAAAGTCCTCGCTAACATGACAAAAATAACATTGCATAACAGAAAGGCGAAGACGAGTCTCGTGCGTGAGACACTAGGGTTGACTCTCCAAAACTCGGTTGTTCCACACAGACTTTACTGGAGCTGGGTTTGGACCTCTCTTGGCTCACCTACAAACACATGAATGAGCATGAGCGATAGCCCAGTAAATAATATCAAATAAGAAGATGCAAACGATATATAGAACAACATACTCCGAACGGCCTTGGGCCCAATTCACATTTTTATTTAACATTTATATTCACAATTTAAGTCAAGTGACTGTGGTTTCAAATATACTGGCCTTTGGCCCATTTATCTTTCATTCCTGTCAAAATGGCCTATGGTCCACTCGTTTATGTCAAAACGGCCTCTGGCCCATCCATTCATGTCAAAACGGCCTTTGGCCCATCCATTCATGTCAAAACGGCCTCCGGCCCATCCGTTCATGTCAAAACGGCCTCCGGCCCATTCGTTCTTATCAAAACGACCTCCGGCCCATTCATTCATGTCAAAATGGCCTCCCGCCTATTCATTCTTGTCAAAACGGCCTTTGTCCACAATTTAAACTAGCAAATCATAAGGCATAAGGCTTACAAGAAAATAAGCAATTGAACAAATGACAAGCTTCCAAATATCAATATTACTCACAGTGATCGGTTGGTTGGTTTGCCCTGCAGCTCGACCCTACACATTCTATGAACACAAAAGGGTCACAAACAATTCGATCCGTTCTAAATTCACATATTCCTCTTTAGGCTTTATTCTTATCTCTTTAACTCAATTACAATGCTCAATGCATGCCTAAGAGTACTTAGAAATGAAGGAGAATGGAAAACGAGAGACATAATGCATAACAAAATATCAGAAAATAGGGTCCCCGCTCGAGTGTGGAATTCCCCGCTCAAGCGGACCCAATTGGTCTGCAAAAGTGCTGGTTGCATCAAATTCACGCTCGAGCGTGGACTTCCCCGCTCGAGCGGACCCATGCCTGCAAAAAATACTGGGAGCATGAATTCCCCGCTCGAGCGGACATCATAAATTCTAGGTTTTCCAGAATGTGTTCTTGAGCTCAAATTCGACATTCCAACCACATTCCTTGCATATTATGGCTCCAATTTCACATATACTTGTACTAACATGGTACCAACACTAAAACACATTAACTTGGAGCTCAATTTCATGACTCAAACACATGCATGGCTCATTTTCCACCAAACTCATTACCAATATAACAATTTCATGCATTCAACACTTACACCCTTATAATTTGCACATGCATGTGGTATATTATTCTCATTCTCAACTTATATGATGAAAAGATGGTCAAGAACATGATCTTCAACTAAAAACTCACATAGATCATGCATTTGGTGCTCAAATATGCAAATTTAAAGCAACTACATACATGCATACAACATTGACCTTCAATTCAACATGATCAACTCAATTTCATTTCAATTCTTGTTCTTGACCATTAATTAACTTTGAACACACAAGATTACACATTACACTCATGAATTCAAGAATCAATTGCTTACCTAGAGGCTTAATTTTTCCAATCAATAGCAAATTCTTGGATAATCTTCAAGATCGCCAAGCTTTGAGACCAAAACCCCAATTTCCTTCACCCTCTCTCTCTCTAGCCGACCCTCTCCTTTTCCTTAGAGTTTATCATCAGCCAAGTGAAGCAAAAAGGGAGAAATTGGTTGTGTAGTGCCCATATTAAAAGCCCCTCTTGTTATATTATTTTAATATCAAATAATAGAGCACTAATTCACTAATTAAATCAATTTAATTTGATCTGAATCAATTTCCAATTAAATTTCACCGTAGGCTCAAAAATTTATGCCAATCATAATGGCATAATCAATTCCGGGTTCTGCGGCCGATAAGGCCTTCAATTTAATTTCCAAAGCAGACAATTAAACAGATATTCCTACGGTAAACAGATAAAAATTCAAAACCACATATTTTCACCTAATGACACATGAAATCATATCAAAACACATAATCACATTCGTATTAAGGACCAATTAACATAATAAGGGACATGGTTATCACACCTATGGAGGGTAGGGTTACCTTGTCCTAGCTTTGAAATGGTATAGGATTTCACTATTCACACAAGTGGCATCACGCATCTAAGCATTGGGTAGCATCCTGCCCTAATTTTGGAAGTTGCTAGAGCTTACTATATGCACTAGATCAGTCTTGGTCAAAAAGGATACCTTAGCAAGACACCGATATACGTATCCAATCTGGCAGATCAAGCGGTACGTGGTGATCCAATTCCAAGGCTTGTGCACCCACCATATTAGAGCCCATGACCGTTTATCCGCCCGTAGCCGAATAGTCGTCTACGATAACAAGTGATGAGCATGGGACTTAAGGCACACCAATGCATGAAATGCAATGAACACATAATTGGAAATAAAAATCATACCATGGACTTTAAGTCAAGATTTCTTAATATCGCAAACAGAGTTGGCAGAAACAGTAGCCATGCCAATGAGGTACCCGCATGCGTTAATAGTTCGGACCCTCGATTTCTTCAATCTATTCTAATGAGTGCAATGTGAAATGTAGATGATAGTCTAAATTTGGCAAGTTTTATAGAAAAATCCATTTTATTACAAATTCTTTGCCAGAAATGAACTGCGTCACCATATCTTGGAGTCGCTACCTAATATTTTGGGAAAATTAGGACACTCGTGACTCATACCAAGGCCACTATTTGTCGTAACTAAGGATGCTTGACTCAAAACCTTAGGTATAAAAGGAGAAGGTCATTAATTGAGCGCCCCTACTCACCCGATCAAAAGATCGACCTTTACTAAGCCATGATATGATTTTTATTAACTTCATAATTTCATATTTTGATTATTAACAAATCCTAAAATTTACTATATGAAGCAAACAAATATAAACTGTGTCGTTCATTTTGGAACAATTTGATGTCATTATTTCGAAAATGTTTTGAATAGTGCAATCATGAAAATCAATTTTATTCCAAATTAAATAACACAACCTTCACCCACCGGCATGTATAGAGTTGTATCAAATAAGCAACTAGCCACATGGTAGGAAGCTAAACATAGTAGAAAAACACGCATAAGCAGATACTAAAGCACGAAAACTTACATATTTTTCCACACATAATTACAAAACAAAGTTAGTAAAACATGCATGATCCTATATACAAGATCCTAATGCAATTAACTAATGAAATGCAACTAAAGATTTGGATTGTAAAATATATGACATGTAAATCATCTCAAGACATGACATAGCGTACAAAATCACATAATGATCGATTAAACTCACAGATGCAAATTTAGTCAGCTCTTAAAGTAAAAAAACATGGATGCAAAGTATGTATATGATACCAAGCATGATATACTACATACATATAAGGAAAAGTAAATAAAAGAATAGGATAGAAAGAAGCGAGAGTGGAGAAATTTTCACATCACTTTAGGAAATGAATAAAAATATTACAACAAAATTAAATCCTCACAAACTCTCTCTAATTAAAATAAATAAACAAAAACAGAAGCTTCAGGGGGCCTCGAAAACCATCGGAGACTATTCGACTCAACATTCGGGGGACTAGTGGGTTCTGTCCAGAAGAAAGTGGTTTGGCTGGCCAAAAAGTGAGATGGCCAGCCAAAAAGGTAGTTGGCCAGCCAATCAGGCCAGGCCAAAAACATTGTTTTGCTTCAAACACTAGGAAAAAAATAAACGGAAAATATGTAAGTGGCTCAATTAACCACTTCTAGTTAGCTTACAGCAAGTTTATAACATGAAATTGAAGCAAGAAAAACAATATAAGAAAGAAAAAGCAAGAAAGTAAAAGAAAATGAAAAGTGTGCAAAATTTACCTTCCAATGTAGGATTTGATTTTTAAACTTCCTTTTGATCACCCTCAAGTTTAAGAAATGTGTTCTTAATTCTCAGTTTGAAAATTCAAAATTCTTATTGGAACGATATTTTTGCGTTGTTTAACAATGTACAGAGGGGAGTTGTTCTAACTCTCTGTTTTTCTCTCTTTTCAACAACATTCACTCTCTTTTGATCAAGGCTACTTGAATATAGCTATATCAGAATTTTTGGGATGGTTTTGGACATATAGAACTTGGTATATCAGTGTATGTTGAAGAAATGGAAGTTTTGGTTCAAAACTTCAAGTTCTCTCTTTTCTGTCTCTTTTCTTCCCTAACTCTCTTCTCTTAATTCATTTCTCTCCTCTTATTGATACATTCTGATCCTCCATATAGATAATGACTGGAAGGCAAAGTCAAGGAGGTACGAGACAAGGTGGGAGACATGGACGATAAGATGACAAGGGTAGGTGAAATGGATGCTCTCTTTTGGTTAAGAGACAAAACACCCTTTTGACAATGGAGGCCAAAGGAGGAGAATGGAGAGGGCTGGGTGTGTATCTTGTGCACTAAATGTATTAGTAATATTTGAATTGGCATGACCCACATGCATTTAACAAGAATTCTACTGAAACTGCTCTGCTTCTGGGCAAATTGGTCGGCTAGCCAAAAATATTGGCCATGGCTTGATTATTTTGCACGAAACAAGATTTTTTGACAAAATTACTATCCTTTCCTCTTATTTTACACTGTTCTTTGCTCGATTTTCTTAGAAAAAGTTTCATTTTGAAGTTTTAAAGTGAGTCTCTGAACACTACAAAAATATTTGGAACAAAGCGCGGAAAGAAGGTTTCGAAAGAGAGTTTCGAACGAAACTTAAACACTTGGCCAAAGCAGGCTTAGGGTTGGAAATGAAACACAAATTGCATATTTCTTACTAAGAATTATGTGAGAAACACATTCTTATTTTCATTATTGGGTAATCAAAAGAAAGCGCTCAAGTCTTAGGACCGGTCAAAATTGAATATCTACATGAACACTTATTCAAAGTGAAATTCTATTGTTCAATAGTTCTCAAAATTATGACAAAATACAAATCCATGTGACATATGTTGCCATTTCACATTGACAATCAATATTCATTTCATAGTCCAAACTTATACCATTTCATGATCTTCAACATTTTCTAACAACATTTATCCATCCCATGGATATCTCACTACACAACAACATAAGAAGGGATCTTATGAATTTCTTTTTAACAACGATGTCATGGATATTTTACAAAACCCACTTTTTTCCAAATTTCTTCAAAACTAGATCCAAAAGGGTTTTTCCTTCATTTTTCATAGATTCTCCTAACAAGGTACTTCCAAGAGTTTTATAATTTCATAAAACATTTTTAATTTGAGCATCTTCACAAGAAAAACCATTCCTCAACATTTTCAAAATCCACACTAGAAATCCCAAACCCTACATTCGAAACCATAAGAAAATGGACTAGACATGCAAAAATCATATATATAACTCAAAGAAACTCCCTATCTCAAGATTTGGGAAGAAAAAGTGAGATAAGCTTCAAAATGAACGACATCGAAATTCGATCTCCGCCGTACACCACGTAGCCCTTGGTGAGCTCTTCAATAATAATGAAGGTACTAGGGTCAAAAACTCAATGGATTTGGAGGGATCAAGGAATTTATAAGGGTTGACGGGTGTATGTTTGGAGATAGATGAGAGAAATAAAAGAATGTGAAATGTAGAGAGAGAGAGAGAGAGAGAGAGAGAGAGAGTAAAGTGAAAAATGAGGAGGGAAGTGTGTAAGGCTCAACTTTTAAGTGATTGGGCACATTTTTCGAAGTTGACTGTAAACAGACCGCTCGAGCTAACAAACCTGTGCTTGAGCGAACAATTCGAATTCCAAGACCACTCAAGCAAACAATCCTACACTCGAGCGAAAAAAAGGCCAACTCCCAGAATCTTTCTCCTCACTGCAAAAGACCGCACGAGCTATGAAACCTTAGCTCAAGTGAAGAACACACATTCCCAGTAGTTCAGACTACAAAACGAGATACTGAAAGGTCGACGTTACCGCTCGAACAACAAAAGTACCGCTCAAGCAATCGCAACTCAGAATAGAGACATCAACCACCTAAATGCATTCCCATCATTTCTGGAATCACTCTAACACCCAAGAATGCAAAACAACATCCCAAAACACACTAGGATGTATCCAAATAACTTTAGAGAAAAGAATAGACAATAACAAAAGACTCATAAGGCTCCACAATAGCAAGGATGATCAAAAGGCAATGAAAATTCTAAATTGAAATACCAAATTTGTTTTGAAAAGGATTTGGGACATCACATATATATTGGACTAATCAAATTTAAAAATGCTTTTTTTTTTTTTTACGAATAACTACTTATTTTTCTTTTCAATTTCCTTGTAGGCCATATGATTTCCTAGTGGGCTCAATTAACTCTGGTAAGATTTTATTGAAATAATAGTTCTCTTTAAAATTTCTATAAACTTTTAATTTTTTTTCCATACCCACCAAAATTCTTTGGAAGGAAATAAAATAGTCCCCATGCTTACTTTTCAGTTGTTTCACATGTCATAATTTTTCTCCATTTTTTTTATTTATTATTATTTATATGTTTTGGTGGAACTTTTCCTTATCTACCTATAATGACTTTTTCTCCTTTTTATATATTTTATATTTAAAAAAAAATGCTTTTATAAAGATAAATATTAATCAATATACATATAAAAAAATGTAATAAATTGTATAGAAAGTGTAAAATATATATATATATATATATAAGTGTTTGAGAATATATAAAAAAAATTAATTGAAATTGTAACTAGTTTGGCATTTCTTACATTTTAAAGGCACCTCATAAGATTGTTATTAGTATAACCTTCTTATGAATACATTCCATATATAAAAAAATTAAAAACATTGGTGAACAAAATTTAAAATAGTTAGACATTATCTATGACACATACTTTTAAAAAAAATGTATAACCATTTTAAATTTTTTAACTAGTACTTTTAGGGTACTCGTTACAAAATTTTAAGAATTATACATAATACAATTTTTAATGCATGACAAATTTGGAGTATTAAAATTATCAAATATGGAGTGTGAATAGTAATCCCTTTTTATTTAGCGCAAATGACATGACAGTAGTGTTCAGAAGAAATAATTACAAATAAGTGGTAAATATTATAAATATTAAGAATTAAAAACATAAAATTTTTTATAAATATGTAATAATTTTTAAAAACTACCCTGGAGTGGTAATTCACCTTTTATTTACATACCCTTAAATGGGTCATTACCTATTCTTAAAAATTTTACATATATGCTCAATAAGAAAATTTAAAATACCACTCAAAAAGGCAAGTTGCAAATGAAGTTAATTCCCAAACCTCTACTTGTAAAAGAGATGGAGAAGGAAAAATGTAAGGAGAAATAAGGTCTCGTTCGTTAACTATACATTTTAATCAAAAAATTATTATAAATTGTTATATCATTCTTTCTAATTTTTTCGTATATTTTTGTAAAAAATTAAAAAATTATTAAAATAACATATTTTCAAACGAAACTTATGAAAGAAAAAGTATAAAGAGGTTCAAAAAGTGGAAAGTAGCGACAGTACTTTTGAGGCTTTCTTGCTTGTGTAGTTTATTGTTCTTAAAAGTATTTATAAAAATTATTCAAATCAATATAAATAATAATAGAATATCACCTCTTGCCCAAGAAATGTTACATTTGGATTTGACAATAAGACTCTAAGGTGTATTTATTTTTATCTTTTCTACTTATTTATTTATTTATTTAACGTATTGCCGTATTGGCCCAGATTGATGATAGCGTCCCATGTTCCCCTCACTCACCGTCTCTCGTCTCTCGTCTCTACTCGAACCAAAAACCAAAATACTTTCCTATATTTTATAAAGTGAAATATTAAGGTCATTTTCTAACAATTTTTAATATTTTTTAAAAAAATCAAACAAAATTATCAACAGAGCACTGCACATGATATGTAAGGGTGTAAATTTAACTCAATCCAGCCCACCCAAGCCTGGGCTCGCCAACCCATGTCTGACTTTGCGGACTCCCTCCAAAATTCAGGTCAGGACGGCCCATAGGTCAAAAATTAAGCCCAGTCCCAAGAGTATTCGGGCCTCGGGCTAGGTCGGTGGGCCTGAGCCTGAGCTCGAGCTCGAGCTTGGGCAGGGCTTGAACATTTTTTTTATTTGTTTCTATTTTTTTCACCAAAATTTTATTTTTTTCACCTAAAATAATACTGGATCTCGAACGGGGTTTTGAGTGGGCCTTGAACAAACTGATGAATTGGGCCATGAACCGGGTCAAGTTTCAAAATGATGACTCAAGCCCAGACTTATGGGTTCAAGTTAAGCTCGGGTCCGAATCTAATCGGGCCGGGCCTATCCCAAATCACCCATGGACCACGGATAATTTTTACATTCCTAATGATATGACAGGCAACTAGGTGGTCTTACTCATTTATGAATATCTGAAAGTTCAGTTTTTGGCTTTGTTGTGATAAATAGTAAAATTGTATTATTGAAGAAGAATAGGAAGCTTCCTTTTCAATATCCAGGTGGGGTACTTGTTGCAAAATATGTTCACATATGAATTCTGAAAAATACAAAATGGATTCAGATTGTTGTTTGTTGTTGGAACTTGGAACTATCCCAAAGAAGTGTACAATTGTGCTTTTAGAAAAACTTATCTTTCATTAGGGACCCGGTGTCCTAACCTCAACAAGAAGTCAACATACCAGGAAAAAAATACTACTTATTCATTCTTCCCATATAATATGATACAAACTATTTGTTTTTCCTTTGGCTAGTCACAAAGTAGAAAATATATCAATTATTGAAATGCAATTAAAATTGCAAAAATTTGAAGTAAATAAATGAATAAACATGTGATTAATCGACTTAGGCTTCAATTGGGCATATCTAAGAGCCCAACTTATTGGTTTATTTTAGCCCATTTGGCTTATAGTATAACAATGTTATCATTTTTTTGTTTGCATTTTTCCGTCGTTTGAATATTTTATTTTATTTTTGAACAGGATGAACCCTCACTCATAGGCCCAGATATAATCAGGCCCAGATATAATCAATTTGTCAATGAAGTATTATATATACACACGAAACTCTCTGAGTCTCTATTGGGTGAATTTAACGAGGACTAAGAAATTATGCACAATAATGACACAAAATTGAAAATGACTTGTCTTTTGTCAAAATTTTAACTGAATTAGATAGTTTAAGAGTTATTAAACGGAAAACTCTTATTGGTAAACATGATTCAGTTGAATTTTTTTCAAAGACAGTTGAATTTTTTTTTAAAGACTCTAATCGGTAGAAGTCTTTCATTTAACAACTCTTACTGGTAAGAGTATTCCGTTTAATAATTTTTACTGGTCAATCACCTCAGCTGTCTAGTCCAGTTCAACTCAATTAGAGACAAGTCAAATCCTAAAAAAAAATAATGTGTTGCTAACTTTTGTATGCACTTTGTATGTAAATTGCACCCTCAAAAAAGTGCATATGGTATATTCTTTGTAACTTTTTCATAAAATTTCATAATATAAACCATAAAAATCATAACTTTTTTACTACAAAAACCATACATTTTTTCACCATAAATGCCATAACAAAATTACAAAGTATCATAATAAAAATGACAAAGTATTATAACATTATTATCCCTAACTTTTGAGTGTTAACCATAAATTCACTATTCATAATTTTATCATAAAATGTTATAACACATCATAAATAATCATAATTTTTATCAAAAAAAATAATAATTCTCATATGATGTACATCATTTTGCTTTGTAAAAGAAGCTTTTCTATTAATCATTTTTCCCGCTTTGATAAGCGTTCATCATTTCATTTTAAAAGTTATTATGCAATGATTTTAAAATATAAAAACTTATTAAAATTGATCGTAAAAATTCATATATTTATATAATAAAATTATTAAAATAATGGTTTCAATATGTTCATATTTTCTTTAATTTATTAATTGAAAGGTTTAAATTCATATTAGTTTGTTGACTTAATGGAAATAAGTGATGGATATGACCACAAAAAAAAAAAAAAATTATTCACAGTTCTTAGATCAAGTACATGTCATATCCTATTTTGACGGTTATTTGTTTTTGTGTTCTTATTTTAGTAGCTAACATAGTATGTGGCAGTTGATAAATAATGTGATGTATTATTCTAAAAGTATCTAATAATTTTTTTAAAATTTTCTTAAGAAATTGTAGAAATTATTTTTGTAAATGTCACCACTGAAATAAATTCTTAGAATCACCACTGACCATGTAAATACTATACTTATTTCGAAAATAATAAGGTAGTGTTTGATAAAGTTAAAATTGAAAATTAAGGATTAAAAATTGAATGCTGAATTTTTTAAGTTAAAAAGTTGTTTGCTAAAAATTTTAAGTGTTAAATTAAAAATAAATTATTTGATATGTGTAAGATAAAATTTGAAATTTATTATTTTTAAATTGTATATTTTAATTTTTATATTATGATGATGGTGGTGGTGGTGGAGTGGCATAGTGGTAATAGTGGTGGTGGTGGTGGTGGTGGTGGTAGTAGTAGTGGTAGTGGAAGTGGAAGTGATGGCGGTAGCATGGTGGTAGCGATAGCGATGGCGATGATAATAGTAGTAAAATGATGGTGATGTTCATAGCAATAATGACAATGGTGATAAAAGTGATGGTAGTAGTGGTGGCGGCGGTGGTGGTGATGGTGCTAGCGGGCAGTAATGGTAGTGGTAACGGTAGCAGTGGCATGCTAGTGGTGGTGGCAGTGGCAGTGGCAATAGCATGATGGTTGTTGTGGTAATGGTGGTGGTGGTATTGGTAGCAGTGCCAGTGGTGGTAGTGAATTCATAATAATGTATATCGATACTTATGTTTAATATTTATAAATTCAGTCAGAATTAAGTAAGTTTTATATGACTTGAAATTTTCTTAAATTTTAGTCTACATTTTAAAAGATATTTAAATTTTTAAGTGATATCAATTATTGTTATTAAACGAATTTAATTAATTATTACTTAATTAAATCAATTTTAAGTGTTGAATTATGTTATCAAACAACTTTAAGTGAAGAAAAAAATATTTTCTCTTATGACTCTGTTCTATAATTAACCTCTAATATGGTCCAAAGGTGTAAGTTGACCTCCAAATGGTGTGTTGTATACAGACACACACACACACACACACACGTGTATATATGTATATATAGAAGTAAAGGTAGATATGATCATCTGTTAATGAAGGTGGACCAGGCCATTCACCTTGACTGTTACAAACTTCCAATAAAATAAAATTAAAATTTTTTAAAATAATAATACCAACTTGTAACAAATTTGATAGAGGAAATTTAAAACATTTTTAAAAAGGAGATGATTCCTATGATGTGGTAGGAGATTAAGAGAGAATTGATAAGGCTTTTAGGCTGTCTTTGCATTTAGGATTTGAATAGGGATTTGTAGAGGAGAAGGAAAAGTAATAAAAAAATTGCCTTCTATCTCATTATCTTTTGTTATATATTTTCTTTTTAAATCTCTTCTTAAATTTGTGATTCAAATAAAGACACGTTAAGTTATTTATTGAATATACTAGCAAGGTGAAATTTATTGAAACCAAGTTAATTATGTAAAAAAATTAAAATAAAAATAAAAATCTAGCTGATTTTTCTTAAGCTCAAATTTAATGAAAATTAAATATAGCACTTTTTTTTTTCAAGGCTTTCATTTCATGCATGCAAAAATGTGTTAGAAAATATGTAATTCTATTAGGAAGCTTCCTTTTCTTTATCTTCTAGGTATATGTGTAATTGATGCCAACTTTCACATCTAAAAGTGGACAAAAAAAAAATGGCCTCAAATTGTTGTTTGTTACCACCGGGGGTGGTCATCCGGGTGGTAAGCCAACCCCCTCACTTAGCATAAGATTTCAAGATTGATATTTGGAGTGTGTTTGCCGACATATTGTATTTGTGTCATATAATAGTTTGGGATGTCTGTTGTGATAGGATAGTTGGCATTTATTTGTGTCTTGATGAGAGATCTCTTCCTATGAATTGATTTAAATTTGACTGACAATTGCTTATTCCGAAATCAAAACTTACGAAAGCAATGATGTTCCCAAATAGCTTCCCTTTTTTCCGTCAAAAAAAATAAAAAATAAAAAAAGATTGTTGTTTGTTGTTGAACTATCGCAAAACTGATTCCAAGGACCTCTGACTTGGTGTCCTCACTTTGCTTGAACACGACTCAAACAATAACAAATTATTTATTTCACATATACATATGCCTTTCATAAATTGAAACAACCATTCTATCTTTTTTTTCTTTTTTTCTTTTTTTTGACACTGACATAGTAGTGTAAAAATTAATGATAAAATTGACTTTAAAACTAAACTTGGTTTCCTATTTTGCTAATTCTAAAAAATAATTATATTTTGTTAAGTACGATGTTAAGACACATGTTAAAACATTTAAAAGTGTAAATGAAAAAATGTACAACCTTTTAAATAATTTAAACAAGTGCCTTGAGGGCATACACTAACAAGATCATTCGACTAAATAAGTAAATATATATTTTTTATTTGTTTTTAACTAAAAAAAGTTAGTTTTAAAAAAGAAAAAGTTTAAGCGCTTTTAATTTTCTCGTTAACAAAAAATAACATTTTTAACACTTATCAAATGTATTAACCTTTTTTAGATACTAAAAAATATATAAAACACCTCACGTTATTAGTACAAATTCACCTTAATAAAAGAAAAATTAACACAAAGTCCACTCATATCCTACGTAATGTACATCAATAGTAGGTGGCCGGCCACCCACCCTTCTCAAAATAATCTCTATATTATTACACAAACGCATAATTATAAAAAATATAATACTTTAAAAAAAAATTATTTCATATCATATATAATAATATTACAAACACATTTAAACTATCTATTTATGTAGATCTTATATAAATCTTACATAAATAGACGATTCTAATTTATTTATGTCATAATCACATTATTGTTGTATGTTATAGCATCTTCGAGAGTTTTAACGTATGCAATGACGATGCAAGTTCTTAATACAAATAACGTGGTTTGATGACATATGAAATTATGGGGTCCTATTGAGCCAGCACCTATTATAACTTGATTGATTTTTACATGGCATAATACAATTTTTTATTGGGGTACTTACCAATTAATCCTATTAACTAGACTTATTTACCTACAGGTCCTAACTAATAAATTTAACACTATAAAAATAAGAAAGTGATAAATTTATCACTAAAAATTTATTCATAAAACAAAAGTGATAAATTTATCACTATAAATTTATTCATAAAAATAAAAGACTGATAAATCTATCTTTATCACTTAATAAATTTATCAATAGGACTTAATGGGTAATAAGTCTCCAAAGTATGACCTATTGGGTAATAAGTCTCCAAAGTATGACCTATTGGTAGTTTACCCTTTTTTATTTCATTTACGTAGTTATAATTTTTCCAAGACCAAATTATAACATTTTGAATTTTAGGACTAGTTTGACATACCTCAAAAAAGTTAAAAAGTCAAAAAATTATTAAAAAAGTTAAAAAATTATCACTATTCACCCAAAAAAAACTATAAAAAAAATTAATTTTACAAAAAAAAGTACAACTCACATGTCACGTGAGTTGTACTTTAACTGCTCACCGTTTGTATAAAGGGAACAGATGAAAAAGCAAACAAAACGGTGTTGTTTGGCTCATGAGGGCCCATTACGGGTTCCGTTTTGATAATATAAATTGTTTTTGTGTAGAAATCGTTGAGTACTATATGTTTTTAAAAAATCACGTTAATCGGATACTGTTAACTATATAATCAAATCAGCTTTATATAAAAAATGGATGGTGTTATAGTTAACGGTTGACAAAAACCTAATCCAATCAGATAGCTCTCGATATCTGATCAACGTGATTTTTTACAACCATACAGTACTCGACGAATTCTACACATTAAACAGTTTCGATTAGCAAAACAAGACCCGTGGTGGGCCCCCACAAACCGAACAACACCATCCAATTCAATGTCCAAAAAGGAGGCAACCATCTCCTATACACCATTCTATCCACCGTACTATCTATTCTATCTTAAACTTCTCTTATACACTAATTTATACAATTTTTTAATACACATTTTTTCATAAAAAGTTAAAAAGTTATCCAAACAATCATATTTTTTTCCTCAACTTTTTAATTCAAAAAATCAAAAAATAAGTACATCTCAAACAACCCTATTATATTTTAAGTTAGAGAGCTTATACGGCAACAGTGACAAATAATTAATTCAACCATCACTTTCACCCATCCTTTCGTTGCAAAATATGATACTCCACCGGTAGTTTTTGAAAATGGTGATCTGAATCATTTTCTTTTTCTTTTCTTTTTTAAAAAAAAAAAACCCTTTTCTAAGGCTTGATTTAAAATTTATATATAAAAAAATTATTTACTTATGTATTTATTTTGCATTAATAATCCTTGCGAAAATATATTATTTCACAAATAATATTTTTATATAGAAAATTTATCAAAATAATGTGATAGTAATATTTTTAAAATTATTATTCACAATCATTGATGTTTGGAAATAAAACAATCACACTTATCCTTCAAGGAATTTGTACAAAAATTCCCTTTGAATAACATTAATCAATATATTATTGCAAAGTGTAATGATACATACTTTTAATTTGAGAGTTCTAAATGGAGCTCTAGTGAGATGAAAAAGAGAGAGTAGAGAGAGACAGAGAGAGGAGTGTGGGCCTCACCTTCACATGGGTACTCTTCACATTATTAAAGTTGCATTAGAGCTCTCAAACATTATGATTATTACAAAAGACAATTTTTCAATCTTTAAGTCTCGTGATATTATTTTTCTAAGATGTTAATTGCATGTCTTAAAGGCTCACCATCCATCAAAAAGTGTGAAATTTTTGTGACAAACTAAATATAGCCGACGCATTGAATGCTTTATTGTTGTTGTTGTTAAATGGTTTATTCAAGTTAGTTTCTTGATGAATAATATATCACAAAAATATGAATTTTTAGTTCAGCTAGTGCGCACGTACACATAACATGTGACAAAGGAGAGTTATAAGGTTAAGGATTATGAAGTTTTCAACAATCCGAAAAACAAAAACAAAAAATTTTGGCTTGTTTAATATTAGATTTTTTAGATTTTTTTTTTTTAAAAAAAAAAAAGTACTTATGCAAATAGGAGACTAATAACCATCAACAAAAGGCTTAGGTAAAAATAAATAAATAAATAAATAAAAGCAAGTTCACTATGCTTTTTGAGTCTGATTTACTTTTAGAAAGTAAAAAAAGCAAATGGATATGGCCATTGTTTTTGCTCGAGATTCAAACTTTTAAAACCCTAACCGACCACAAAAAAAATGATTAAAACTTCAAATAATTGAGCTTTTAAAAAAAAAAAAGCGAAATCAAAGCCCGGAAATTGCATTAAAAACATTGTTTGGTCAAAGTACTAAAATTACAAATAAAGAAGAAGGTGCATGAATGCTTTAGCATCTCAAAAAATACACATGAGAGATTGTGACTCAATTATTTGAATGTTTGGGAGGGGAGGGGTCACTGTCATTTACTGTTTATCAATGAAAATTCAAGTCTCATTTGGGATTTTTTTTTTTTAGATTTTTTATTTTTTTTGTAAAGTTAAAAAAAAATTAATGTGTTCGAAAGATTGCAATAATTAGTTATTTTTTGTGAGTGAAAAATTGATGTGATATTTTATTTTTTTAAGTAATAACCAACAAAATTTTTGACTTCTTTTAACAAAAAAGTTAGCTACTTAAAAGATGTTCCCAAACGATGTCTCAATTTCTTGTGCCATTTAAAAATAGAAAACATTGCTGCAGTGATTAAATTAAAATATTATCTGATGTGTCAGTACTTTTTAAGGGGGTCGTTTGGCATTAACTAATATAGTTAACTTTTTTGTGTTATGACTTTTTTAGCATGGTTTTTTTAGTCTCATTTGATTTTTATTTTGGAACTTTTTTGACTTTTGTGAAAGAAAAAATGTAATGATTATGGATAAAAAGTAGTATCTTGTCTTATTGACTTATATAGCCTATTATATTTTTTTTATGCTTTTTTAGCTCCAATGAAAAAACCAAACGAGGGCTAAATTAAATGTGTTCATTCATCATTTTTTATATTAATACACTAGCCTATCACCCGTGCTATGCACGGGATAATTATAGATATGTATATTTGTTTTCATTTTTTTTAATATATAAATTAAATACATGGGGTTTGACCGATGAGTTTGAAAGAATTTAATAAGTGTTTATTTATTTATTTAAGAGGCATTTACACAATAATTACATGGGTCTCTTGGGGATGCAAAAAGTAAGAAAATTATGATTTCATTTATTGCGTTATTCATTTAATAAGTGTAATTATTATCAATTAAGTGTTTATTGTAATCAATAGTATAATTATTACAATATTTGAATTTATTGTAATCAATAGTGTAATTACTTTGAACCAATCACCAATCACCAAGTCAATTTTTTTTTTAAAAAAATATTAAAAAATCAAGAAATCTCTTGGGGATGCAAAAAGTAAGAAAATTAGGATTTCATTTATTGCGTTATTCATTTAATAAGTGTAATTATTATAAATTAAGTGTTTATTGTAATCAATAGTGTAATTATTACAATCTTTAAATTTATTGTAATCAATAGTGTAATTACTTTGAACCAATCACCAATCACCAAGTCAATTTTAAAAAAAAAAATATTAAAAAATCAAGAAATTAGGATTGGCATGTTGGAGGTTCCACAAGCTTTGGGTTTTAAGGATGCAAAAAGTAAGAAAATTAGGATTTCATTTATTGCGTTATTCATTTAATAAGTGTAATTATTATAAATTAAGTGTTTATTGTAATCAATAGTGTAATTATTACAATCTTTGAACCAATCACCAATTACCAAGTCAATTTTTTTAAAAAAAAATATTAAAAAATCAGGAAATTAGGATTGGCATGTTGGAGGTTCCACAAGCCTTGGGTTTTAAAAGACCATTTTCCTTAATATATAGATTAGCCTATCACCCGTGCTATGCACGGGATAATTATAAATATTTATATTTGTTTTAATTTTTTTTAATATATAAATTAAATACATGGGGTTTGACCAAGGAGTTTGAAAGAATTTAATAAGAGTTTTTTTTTTTTTTCAAAAAACAAAACAAAAAAATTAAGAGGGAAAAAAATTAAGAGGCATTTACACCATAATTACATGGGCCTCTTGGGGATGGAAAAAGTAAGGAAATTATGATTTCATTTATTGCGTTATATTTGTTTTAATTTTTTTCAATATATAAATTAAATACATGGGGTTTGACCGAGGAGTTTGAAAGAATTTAATAAGTGTTTATTTATTTTTTTTTCAAAAAACAAAACAAAAAAATTAAGAGGGAAAAAAATTAAGAGGCATTTACACAATAATTACATGGGTAAAAGTAAGGAAATTAGGATTTCATTTATTGCGTTATTCATTTAATAAGTGTAATTATTTTAAATTAAGTGTTTATTGTAATCAATAGTGTAATTATTACAATCTTTGAACCAATCACCAATCACCAAGTCAATTTTTTTTAAAAAAAATATTTAAAAAATCAGGAAATTATGATTTTTTAATATATAAATTAAATACATGGGGTTTGACCGAGGAGTTTGAAAGAATTTAATAAGTGTTTATTTATTTATTTAAGAGGCATTTACACAATAATTACATGGGTCTCTTGGGGATGCAAAAAAGTAAGGAAATTATGATTTCATTTATTGCGTTATTCATTTAATAAGTGTAATTATTATCAATTAAGTGTTTATTGTAATCAATAGTTTAATTATTACAATCTTTGAACCAATCACCAAGTCAATTTTTTTTAAAAAAAATATTAAAAAATCAGGAAATTAGGATTGACATGTTGGAGCTTCCACAAGCCTTGGGTTTTAAAAGACTCTTTTTCTTAATATATAGACTAGCCTATCACCCGTGCTATGCACGGGATAATTATAGATATTTACATTTGTTTTAATTTTTTTTAATATATAAATTAAATACATGGGGTTTGACCGAGGAGTTTGAAAGAATTTAATAAGTGTTTATTTTTTTTTTTTCAAAAAACAAAACAAAAAAATTAAGAGGGAAAAAAATTAAAAGACATTTACACCATAATTACATGGGTCTCTTGGGGATACAAAAAGTAAGGAAATTATAATTTCATTTATTGCGTTATATTTGTTTTAATTTTTTTTAATATATAAATTAAATACATGGGGTTTGACCGAGGAGTTTGAAAGAATTTAATAAGTGTTTATTTATTTTTTTTTCAAAAAACAAAACAAAAAAATTAAGAGGGAAAAAAATTAAGAGGCATTTACACCATAATTACATGGGTCTCTTGGGGATGCAAAAAGTAAGAAAATTAGGATTTCATTTATTGCGTGTCAATAGTGTAATTATTATAAACTAATCACCAATCACCAAGTCAATTTTTTTTAAAAAAAATATTAAAAAATCAGGAAATTAGGATAGCCTATCACCCGTGCTATGCACGGAATAATTATAGATATTTATATTTGTTTTCATTTTTTTAATATATATAAATTAAATACATGGGGTTTGACCGAGGAGTTTGAAAGAATTTAATAAGTGTTTATTTATTTATTTAAGAGGCATTTACACAATAATTACATAATATATACATTAAATACATGGGGTTTGACCGAGGAGTTTGAAAGAATTTAATAAGTGTTTATTTATTTATTTCAGAGGCATTTACACAATAATTACATGGGTCTCTTGGGGATGCAAAAAGTAAGGAAATTAAGATTTCATTTATTGCGTTATTCATTTAATAAGTGTAATTATTATAAATTAAGTGTTTATTGTAATCAATAGTGTAATTATTACAATTTTTGAACCAATCACCAATCACCAAGTCAATTTTTTTTTAAAAAAATATTAAAAAATTAAAAAATTAGAATTGGCATGTTGGAGCTTCCACAAGCCTTGGGTTTTAAAAGACCCTTTTCCTTAATATATAGATTAGTGACACATTGTACAACATTCAAAATTTAATACTGAATTTGGTCACCAGTGAGCAACTCCATTAGCTTCCCTAGGAATCCAATCGAAAGAAATATTTGTGTTACAATATTACCAATAACGTAAAACTCATTAATAAGATGAAAATAAAAAAAATAAAAAAGAAGAAGTTGAAAATGTGATATGGGACAAAATAAATGTCCGCCCTATTCCAACGGTGTATCAGAATTGATATCAAATTTAAATTTTGATGAAAAAGGCATTGTTCATTGCTCCAACGGTTCATCAGAATTGATATCAAATCGACAATTCATCAAACAATTCATCAAATCGACGACAGAATACTGAATTCACCAAAACACTGTTACGAACCGTTGGAGGAGTACTTTTCGACCAACCAGCAGGTTGCGGCGGTCGACCAACCGGTTGTCCCGGAAAAGGTTCAGACAGTTCAGAAAAAGGTTCAAACAATTTGAAAAAAAAAAAAAAAAAAAAAAATTCCTCCTAGCCGGTCGACCACCCGGTTGTTCCGAAGTACATTTCATGAATTTGGTGCACGGTTAGAGTGAGTAGTATCAAATTTGATGAAATGGTTCTTTTTTGACTCAGATTTAGTGAAAAATCTGAGTCAGCCTTGGAGATGCTCTAAGAAATTTGTTATTTAAAATTTTCCTCTAATCTTTAAATGTGTGGATGTGAAATGAGACAAATCAAATGTCAGCGTTAACATATTATATTATATAAATTGTTGCCCTAAGCTTTAAAATACGAAATTATGTATATCATATGCGCAAGCATGTTATTGTTTCAAAGGTGTCAAGTTCTGACTTTGACAATGAGATGATACAAATGTCATCAAAGGTGTACTAGAAACATGCCTCTTTTTTTTTTTTTTAAAGTAAAAAAACAGTTAATAATTACCAATAATTGTAAACCTCAGCTTCCAGAAATTTTGTGCTAATATAAATTGAATGTTAAGTGCTTTATAAAATTAATAAGAATTTTGTGAGAAAATTTAAAAAATGAAAATGTTAAAAGATACGATAAAAAGAGTACAAAACAACCTTAGATGACATAATACTAAAGTGATCATATTTAAATATCATTTGATATGATATTTTATATGACTCTGTTAATGTCATGGATATGAATGGGTTTGGTTCTGAAAAAAAAAAAAAAAAAAAAACATTTTTTTTTTTTATAATTTTAAAGAATTACGAGGATATTTTTGCGTAAGTTTTTTTATTCATTCTACATATATTAATTCGAATAGAACTTACACTTTCGTCGAGGGCCATAAGTTGAGTGGAGTTTTGGGGTGTTCAAGCTTTTGATTGATTAAGGTCTGGTTTAGGATATCTCAAAAAAGTTTAAAAAATTAAAAAGTTATCATTATTTATTAAAAAAATATAAAAAAAATTAAATTTTACAAAAAAAAAAGTATAACTCACATGTCACGTGAGTTGTACTTTAGCTGCCCACCGTTTGTACAAAAGGAACAGGCAGAGAAGCAAACAAGATAGTGTTGTTCGGCCAGGGGGCCCATCACGGGTCCCGTTTTGATAATCTGAATCGTGCAATATGTAGAACTTGTCGAGTAATATATGCCTATAAAAACTCACGTTGATCGGATTTCGCTAACTACATGATCAAATCAGTTTTGTATAAAAAATGGATGGTGTCATAGTTAACGGTTGAAAAAAACTAATCCGATCAGATAGCTATCGATATCCAATTAACGTGATTTTTTACAAGCATATAGTACTTAACGAGTTCTACACATTGAACGGTTCCGATTAATAAAACAAAACCTGTAGTGGGCCCCCACGGGCCGAACAACACCGTCCAATTTAATGCCTAAAAAGGAGGCAAGCTTCTCCTATACACTACTCAGCCCACCGTACTGCCTACTCTGCCCAAGTTTCTCCTATACACTAATTTATACAATTTTTTAATATATATTTTTTCGCAAAAATTTAAAAAGTTATCCCAAACAACTATATTTTTTTCCTCAACTTTTTAGTCTAAAAAGTCAGAAAGTGCACTTATTTAGAATACTCCGAACAACCACTAAAGATTAGTCGAGTTTGAGATTAAGAAGTAGGTTAAAAGTCACTTCTCATCTTTTAACCAACTTCTCTCTCTCTCTCTCTCTCTCTCTCTCTCTCTCAACAAAGTCAAAAAAAAATCAAAAAAACAACTTTTAACCATCTTTTTAAAACACCCCTAAGTAATTGAGCTTGAACTTGTCTCGAGTCAACTTAATTATATAAACGAGTCAATCTTGAAGAAAAAAAAAAAAAAACTTAATTAATATGCATACCAAAAGAAAAAAATAAAGATATATATTAAAAAAAACTTGTATTATAATAAATTTCATCCACCAAATATATAAATTACATAAATACCAAATATATCTAAAGACATAATTAAATTATTAAAAATAAATTTGATAGATACATAAAAAAAAATATATTAATTTATATTTTTTGTGTTCACAAACCTATTGAGATACAGTTAGGTTAGGTCTACTCTAGCTCGGCTTGGGCTCATTCATTTAACAAACGAGCCGAGCGTGAATAAATTTTAAACAAAATGATTCCAATTGTTTATGAACATTTTAGTTCATTTACAATCAATCCTACTTTAATACAAAAAAATTACAAGTACGCGTGCAAAGTGCTTAAAGCATAAGGGACAAAAGTGTTATTTTTTTCTTCAACACTGGTAGAGAGCCCTAAATTCAGTGGCTCAAATGGCTCAAATTGCCCAAAATTGCGTCGTTTTGGGCACAACACAACACAAAACTACGTCGTTTTACTCAATTTGAGCCATTTGAGCCACCTTTTTTAGGGCCCCCAAACATTTTTTTTTTTTCTTTTTATTATGTGATCCAAGAATTCTATCCTACATTTATGATCATTTTGTCATCAAGGGACATGCAAATCTAAAACAAGCTAGGGTTTCTACCAAAGGATGGATCTAGGGTTGGAAGGAGTGACCGACCATATCACAAAAATTTTAAAAATGTCTTATATTATATTAAAAATTTTAAAATTATGAGAGTTTGCACTCTTAAACATACTTTTTCACTTTCATAGTGATAATTTTGAACCCATCTATGTTTTCTACATTAGCCACCAAGACCACAAATATCCAGCAAGAAAAAGGTAAAATAACCAAAGTAGGCATGCAATGTCCAATTCTAATGAGATCACTCCTCCTCAAGAGGGCCTTAAAGTTGCAAATAAAATTAAATTAAAAATGCAAAAGAATAATAAAAAAGCAAAAGTATAAAAGAAAAAAAGGCGTTTGAATTACGCACATGAATCATGATCATGTTTATATTATTGTTATTGGCAAGTGGGATAGACATGAGGAAAAGAGTTTTAAAACATTAAAAATGCAAGATAATAATGTAAGAACATAATCTTGTTTATATTGGCCTTGTTTTCAGTTCCCCTGTTCTAAGTTTTTAGAAGAGTAAGGACAATAAATTTTTCAAAACTAGTCAAGGTCCCCAAAAATGCTCTGGACGAAAATACCACAGTAATAACGTTTTTTAACTCTTTAGGTGATTTGAAAAAATTTAAATTTAATAAATTTTGATTTATATTTCTATTTTTGTGCCAAATTTATAATTTTATAATCATTTCATAAAAATTTGTCAAATAAAATGTAAACATAAATTTCAGAACATAAACCTTACACTTCGGATCATTTACCATGTGTATTATCAAGAAATCAAGCCAAAATGACATACCTGAATCCATGGACGAACGGTTAAACGGAAGCGTGATTATCAATAAGCTCTTTGTTATTGATTATGTTATTGCCTTCTAATCCTTTCCCCTTTGGTGCCTTATGTTTCTCCTTGAGAGGATTTAGAAAACATGGCAGTGTTTTTTTTACCACCTGGGAAGGAATAGGGACCATAACCTTTTAAAGGTTGTAATTGGTTTTCAAAACTGAAACGTTACCAATATGTATTAATTTCTATTTATTGGTTTTCAACTGAAACGTTATGGAAGTTCAAAAGGAAACAATAAATGTCTATTTATTGTTTCAAAACTGAAAACCAACTTTAACCATTATTGGTTTTAATTCTATTTCTGCCCCTCATAGAAATAGGAATTAAACAACTAGTATCTACACATTAGGTCCATAACACATATATCCTTAAGCCTATTAACTAAATTGAATCACTTAAATTATAGGCTTCTTATAAATGATAACACCACATTTAATTATGTGGTCCCATTGAGACATTATCTAACAATCTCCCACTGGACCACATATGTATCCTGAAAAATGTGCTTAACTTTAGTGAACTCAGAAATTTGTTATCATAACTTGAGGGTATCCAAACAATCTTGTCCATTAACTATATTAATATAGGATCAAAGCGGTCTTCGTTACATTAATCGTAACTCGACCCACTAATGGTCACGTATACTAATACAGCTAAATGACATAGATCAATCATAGATGTGTAGCATGGAAATTACATATAATGTGATCCATACATGCCTATTTCCAACTGGTCCTACTTAACTTTATTGAGATCAATACTTCACAATACGTAACAGAGTGTAATAAACTGAATACTTCATTTCTGCAGAAATTAATCTAATTACATAGATAAAACTCAAGGCTGACATAAAGCAGTAATATAAATACAAACTCCCACTAAACCAGAATGTTCTCAAATAGAACAACACCCATATGAGCAGTGTGCTCATGAAAGACCTTGGGTGGTAGTCCCTTCATAAGTGGATCCGCTATCATGGAGTTTGTCCCAATGTGCTCTATGGAAATCTGTCCACTCTGCACTCTTTCTTTTACAACTAGGAACTTGATATCAATATGCTTTGATTTTGTCGAGCTCCTGTTGTTATTGGAATATAAAACTGCAGACTTATTGTCACAATATAACTTAAGTGGTCTTTCAGTGCCTTCCAAAATACGCAACCCAGTGACAAAATTCCGCAGCCATATCCCTTGGTTTGATGCCTCATAACATGCTACAAACTCTGCAGCCATGGTGGATGAAGCTATGAGCGTCTGCTTTGCAGACCTCCAAGAAATTGCTCCGCCAGCTAACAGATAAATATAGCCTGATGTGGATTTCCTACTGTCTTGGCATCCAGCAAAATCGGAGTCGGAATATCCATTGACCTCTAACTTATCTGATCTCCTGTATGTGAGCATATATTCCTTTGTTCTCTGTAAATATCGCATAACACGCTTGACTGCTTTCCAATAATCCATGCCAAGATTACTTAAATATATGCCTAACATGCCAACTATGAGTGCAATATCCGAACGCGTACATACTTGAGCATACATTAGACTCCCTACAGCCGAGGCATAAGGAATCTTCTGCATTTCTTGAATTTCAAGACTGTTCTTCGGGCATTGGTTGAGACTAAACTTGTCTCCCTTAGCAATCGGGGTTTCACCTGATTTACAATTTTGCATGCCAAATCTAATGAGTACTTTTTCGATATAGCTCCTTTGTGATAATCCCAGAATACCCCGAGAACGATCTCGGTGTATTTCGATTCCTAATACAAAGGAAGCATCACCAAGATCTTTCATTTCAAAATTCTTAGATAGAAATCTCTTGGTGTCATGCAATAAGTTTATATCGTTTGTGGCAAGCAATATGTCGTCAACATATAAAACCAAAAATATGTGTTTACTCCACGAACTTGTGATACACACATTCATCAACAACGTTAGTTTCAAAACCATACGAAGTGAGAACTTGATGAAATTTGAAGTACCACTGACGAGAAGCTTGTTTGAGTCCATAGATGGATTTAGTCAATTTGCAAACCATATTCTTTGGGTCTCCTGACACAAAGTTTTCTGGCTGCACCATATAAATTGTTTCTTTAATGTCACCATTAAGAAAAGCTGTTTTGACATCCATCTGGTGCAACTCAAGATCAAAATATGCAACAAGCGTCATAATTGTCCTAAAAGAATCTTTCGAAGAAACTGGAGAGAAAGTTTCTTTAAAGTCAATTCCTTCTTTTTGAGTAAAGCCTTTGGCTACAAGACGTGCCTTATACCTCTCCACATTACCATTTGAATCCCTTTTGGTTTTAAATATCCATTTACAACCTACGGGCTTCGCACCAACTGGTAATGAGACAAGTTCCCAAACTTTATTGTCTTGCATAGACTTATATTCTTCATTCATGGCTTCTATCTACTTATGAGAGTTGGGACTTTCCACGGCTTGACGAAAGTTGATTGGATCATCTTTCGACATTCCATTTTCTACCTCATGTTCCTGGAGATATACAATATAATCATCTGAAAGTGCAAATCTCCTTTCTCTTGTGGATCGCCTTAATGGCATAGATTCTTGAGGGTGTAGAGTTTGTTCCTCAAGAACAATTACCTCATCTTGAATGGGGGTTTGAACTATATTATCTTGAACAACACTGTCTGGTTGAGGATCCGAAATTACTTCTCGAGCAATGACAGGTATAGGAACCTGTAATTGGTCAAAAGTAGTAGTAGGAAGTGGGATTACTCATGCTTCCTCCTCAAAAACAATGTCTCTACCTGGATATCTCCCCCCAAACTCAACATCCTCAAAAAATGTTGCAATTCCCGACTCAAATATTGACCTATTTGTGGGATCATAAAACTTGTAACCCCGTGATCGTTCGGCATAGCCAATAAAGTAGCTGATAATGGTTTTAGAGTCCAATTTTCGTTCATGAGGTTTATAAGGCCTCGCCTCAGCAGGACACCCCCACACATGCAAATGTTTTAGACTAGGCTTTCGCCCAACCCAAAGCTCATAAGGTGTTTTTGCAGCTGCTTTAGTTGGTACCCGATTTAAGATATAAGTTGCTGTCTTTAGAGCCTCACCCCAGAGAGACTCTGGTAAAGTAGAATGACTGATCATACTTCTTACCATATCCTTCAGAGTCCGGTTTCGTCTCTCAGATACACCATTCATGCTAGGTGATCCTGGCATGGTGTATTGTGGGACGATTCCACATTCCTCCAGGTATTTTGCAAACGGTCCTGGACGTTGTTCACTTGATCCATCATATCTGCCATAGTATTCACCACTACGGTCAGACCTGACACTTTTAATCCGTTTGTTGAGTTGTAACTCAACTTCGGCTTTAAATGTTTTGAATACGTCCAAAGACTGTGATTTCTCATGGATAAGAAATAGATACCCATATCGGGAATAGTCGTCTATGAATGTGATAAAATATTGTTGACCATTCCAAGACGCCATAGGGAATGGGCCACAAATGTCCGTATGAATTAATTCTAAGACATCTGTAGACCGATGGGCACCATATTTCTTTATTTTGGTCTGTTTTCCCTTGATACACTCAACACAGACATCAAAATTTGAAAAATCAAGAGAGTCCAAAATTCCATCAGACACAAGGCGCTCAACTCTAGATTTAGAGATGTGACCTAGGCGTTTGTGCCATAATGAGGCTGAAGTTTCCTTAGTTAATTTACGCTTTGTACCTCGTGATTCCACGTGCAAGGTTTCATTATAAGATGCAATAGTTTCGAGCAAATATAGATTATCAAACACATTAAGTAAACCAGTACCAACAACATTTGAATTAATAGACATACTAAACTACATATTTCCAAAAGAACAATAATACCCCAATTTGTCCAATACAGAAACAGAAATTAAATTCCGTCTAAAGGATGGTACAACAAAAGTGTCTAATAAATCCAAATAATAACCAGTTTTAAGCAATAATCTGAAGTGCCCTATTGCCTGCACTTCTATTGACTTGCCATCACCCACAAAGATGTATCTTTCAGCATCAGTTGACTTTCGATAGTTCAGGCAACCCTGCATAGAAACACATATGTGAGTAGTAGCACCAGAATCTACCCACCAAGTGTTTCTTGGTACTGAAGCTAAATTTATTTCAGAACAGACCAAAACATGAAATGTATCTTTCTTTACACGCCAGGCGACGTATTTGGCACAATCCTTCTTTCTGTGTCCGAGCTTGCCACAAAAGAAACAACCATCCTGCACTTTCTGTTTCTTTGGTTCCGGACCCTGAGGAATAGCAACTTCCTTTCCCTTATTCGTTCTTTTGCCCGTATGCTTGGAGGTGCTTGCCAGATGAGCACTGTCAGTCCTTTCTTGTTTCAATCTCTCTTCCTCTTGCACACAAAATGAAATGAGCTCATTGAGAGTCCATTTCTCCTTCTGGTAGTTATAACTGACCTTAAATTGGTTAAATTGTGCAGGAAGAGAGATGAGAACTAAATGCACGAGCAAATCATCAGATAGGTCGAGTTTTAGTGCCTTAAGTTTTGAAACAAGATGAGACATTTCCATGATGTACTCGCGAACATTACCCTTGCCTTTATACTTTATTGAAATCAAGCTTGCTAAAAGCGTGCTTGTTTCAGCCTTATCGTTTTTAGCAAAACGCTTTTGAATTTTTGAAAGAAATTCACCGGCAACGGTAACATCCTCTGTTATTGCACCCCGAAAGACTTCTGGAATCCCACGCTTCATGATCATAAGACTTAGCCTGTTAGAACGATCCCACTTTTCAAAGTACACAATTTTCTCAGGAGTACTTTGTGCAGTGAGAGCATTCGGTTTTGGCATCCTTAATGCCAAGTCTATGTCCATGCAGCCAAGAACAATCAATATGTTCTCTTTCCAGTCCTTAAAGTTTGTTCCATTTAACATTGGAACATTGTTCATGTTGGCAGAGATTGAAGTAGTCGACATTAAAGCTGAATAGAAAAGAAAATAAAAGGAATGAACAATTATGCTCACATTAAGTTACCAAACAGATAATCTCTAAATAAATTAATTTAATGACAACATCTCAAGATACCTAGCACAACATTAATACCAAGCCATTGGGTAGTGATATTAACTGTAAGTGGTATTCTTGTTGTAATGATCAAACATTGACAATAAGTTATGTCAAATAACAAATCTATCTTTTGATGGATTTATTATTCACATTAGGTTTCCTTTACAATTGGCACATGTTTATCACCACAAAATGTGTGTGTAATTCTGCCAAGTATTAATCATGTCTTTGGACCGATAAATACCCGCATGAGATACACAGACATGAACATCAAAACATTCCATATAAAACAATCTAGACAAGAGAGATCACTTTTGTGACATCTTGTTTGAATGGACTTATATTGAGAATGTTAGAAAATTAAATTTCTGTAGGCGTTGTATGAAATTACATTAAATTTAAAGATTTCTTAATTTGTTACCCCGAAATACTATATAATCTGCAGCAATCCCAATTATATATACATACATATATAAATAGAATTGACGGGTCCAAAAAAAAAAAACAAACTGACCACCGAATCATTTTACAATTTCAGAAAACAGATTGCCATTTTCACCGAACAAAACAGGAAAAAAAAACAGAATTTACATTCATAAAAAAATTCAGAATCTGATTCCAAGAAACTAAATAGAATGAATAAAGCATATCAATTCTGATAATACACATGATATGCTGGCTCTGATACCAATTGTAAACATAAATTTCAGAACATAAACCTTACACTTCGGATCATTTACCATGTGTATTATCAAGAAATCAAGCCAAAATGACATACCTGAATCCATGGACGAACGGTTAAACGGAAGCGTGATTATCAATAAGCTCTTTGTTATTGATTATGTTATTGCCTTCTAATCCTTTCCCCTTTGGTGCCTTATGTTTCTCCTTGAGAGGATTTAGAAAACATGGCAGTGCTTTTTTTACCACCTGGAAAGGAATAGGGACCATAACCTTTTAAAGGTTATAATTGGTTTTCAAAACTGAAACGTTACCAATATGTATTAATTTCTATTTATTGGTTTTCAACTGAAACGTTATGGAAGTTCAAAAGGAAACAATAAAACTGAAAACCAACTTTAACCATTATTGGTTTTAATTCTATTTCTGCCCCTCATAGAAATAGGAATTAAACAACTAGTATCTACACATTAGGTCCATAACACATATACCCTTAAATCTATTAACTAAATTGAATCACTTAAATTGTAGGCTTCTTATAAATGATAACACCACATTTAATTATGTGGTTCCATTGAGACATTATCTAACATAAAATCCATAATCAATGTAAATTTAAAATAAAAAGAATTTAAAAAAAAAAAAAACTGGTGAAAGTCAATGAAAAAACAATCAGTGTGTTTGGTTTGAGTTTTCTGCATTAAGTTTTTTAAAAATTGACTTTTTTGGTTTTCGTGTTTTTTTGTTTTTAGTGAATATTTTTTAAATTTTAAACAATTTTTTTACTTTTTTAGATGCACCTTACTTAGATGTATCTAAAAGTAAAAACTTTGTGAAAAAATATTTTAAAAAATTAATAAATACATAAAATATTAAAAAAAATATATTGAATTCTTGTATTTTTTTTTATATTTTTGGTATTTAGTGAATTTTTAAAAGATTTTTTTACAATTTTTTACTTTTTAAATGTATTTATGTTAGGTATATCTAAAAAGTAAAAAAAATTACTTAAAATATTAAAAAAATTCAGTAAAAACAAAAAAAGAATTTTCTGAAAAGTGAAAACAAGCAAATATGACATTTTCATTGGCTGTTCAAACTCACAGAAATTTTTATTAAAAAATCATAAATTTGAGAATCAATTACAAAAATTAGGTCCCTAATTTCAAATTTACTTCTAAAAAATTCAAATTTAGTGTTCTAAAATTATGAATTTTAAGTAAATTTTCACTTATTATCTCAGTCAGAAAAATGAAAGAGACATAACACAGAAAAAAAAAAAAAAGAAAAAAAAAAACATATACAAATCGAAAAAATTGCGCAAGGAAACTCGTTGTCACAAATTCATTAATTTTTCAAGTTAAAATTTAAACAACTTCACGCTCAACTCGACTTAATTATATATATTATAAAAAATTAAGAGTCTGTTTGTTTGTGTTTTCAAATTACTTTTTAATGTGGTAGTTTGAGTATGATGTTTGGATGGAGTTGTAGAATTAATTTTTCACAACTCTGCAGAAAGCTCTGTATATTCTGTCAAAATCGAGTGCGATTTTTAATTTTTTTTTTCAAAATTTGGCCTAACGAGAAGTCCGTCCGGTTGACCGAAATAATAATTTTTTTTTTTTTATAATTGATATGTTAATTTTTATATATTCAAAAAAAATATTTTTTAAAATTTTTAAAATTTTTTTATGTACTTTAAAATAATTTTAAATTATATATTTAGTTATGCGTGGTAAATTTTTATATATATATAGATATGATTTAATAGCAGATATACACCCACATATCATATATATATATATATATGATTTGTCAACTATTCGGACGACGTTGTTTTGGTAGTTGAAGAAAGTGAAAAAAGACAAAAGAGAGAAAAAAACATAGGCAAAGCAAAGAAAATGCCGCGTTTTCTTTCAGTTGCTGCGGGATTTTCGATCTTGGTGGCATTTTCGGCCGTGATTTTGCCGGCGGCGGTGGTTGGGGGCGGTTTTCCGGCGACTCTGAAGCTGGAGAGAGCTTTTCCGACGAGTCACCGAATCGAATTGAGCAAACTCAGAGAGCGAGACAGGGTAAGGCACCGTCGAATCTTGCAATCTTCTTCTTCGTCAGGTGTCGTCGATTTCCCCGTCGCAGGCACCTACGATCCCTTCGTTGTTGGGTAATTTTTATCAATTCTCACTCTTTTTCGGGCAATATGAATATATTGTGTTAATTTGAATTATGGATTTTGATTTTTTTTGGTATTTCTAATGTAGCAGTTTATGGGTTTAGATTTGATTTTGGAAATCTTGGTCTCCAAATTTGGGTTTTTGTGTTGTTGTTGTTGTTTTCATTGTTGGTTTTGGTGTTCCTTTCTTGTTTGGTGTTGGTTAATGGGTGTTCTTAATTTCTACCTCTTATGTTATCAATTTCATCTTTTGGGAAATGAATTGATTTGGTGGACTATGGGTTTTGTTTGTTTTCTTATTTCTTCCATTGGTTTTGCATTTCATTTTTGTTCTTTTTCACATTCACTTTTGATTGGATTGATAGTTATATATATGATCATAAAATTTACTTTGACTGTAGTGTTTCTTATTGTGGCTCATGGTCTTGTTTTAGGCTTTATTTTACCGAAGTTCAATTGGGTTCTCCTCCAAAGGATTTCTATGTTCAGATTGATACCGGAAGTGATGTCTTGTGGGTCAGTTGTTATTCTTGCAATGGTTGCCCCACATCTAGCGGTCTCCAAGTAATCAATTTTTTCTCACCTCTCTAATCAATTTGTTGTTAAATTCTGAATTTGAGCGATTTTTTTTTTCTTCTTTCCTTGTAGATTCCTCTTAACTTCTTCGATCCTACAAGCTCTTCAACAGCTTCACTGATTTCTTGTTCAGACCAAAGATGCGCTCTAGGAGCTCAATCTTCAGACTCTGGCTGTTCTAGTCAGAATAATCAGTGCGCTTACACATTCCAATACGGAGATGGCAGTGGGACATCAGGTTATTACGTGTCAGATGTGATGCATCTCGACACAATTGTTGGGAATTCATTGACCACAAACTCTACAGCCCCTGTGGTCTTCGGGTGAGCTCGCATGAACCTTCCAAATTGGAGATGGTAATTGTTGGTAATTCATTGACTTCATTGGTTAATGTTTGGTGGATTATGAAAACAGATGTAGCACATCACAGACTGGGGATTTGACAAAGGCAGATAGAGCGGTTGATGGGATTTTTGGATTTGGACAACAGGGATTGTCTATCATCTCACAGCTTTTCTCACAGGGAGTATCCCCAAATGCCTTCTCTCATTGCCTGAAGTCAAATAATGGTGGTGGTGGTATATTGGTTCTTGGTGAGATTGTGGAGCCAAATATGGTTTATAGTCCCCTCGTACCATCACAGTACGTTTTCATTCTGCTTGTGCAAAGCTGTTCTCTGTATTTCTTTCCTCAATCCTCTTTTTTTTTCTTTTCAATTATCACAATATTTGAAATTTTATAAGCACCATATTGGACGTGATAGGCTATGAAGCACGGGTACTCTAAAAATAATGCCGTACACGCACCGGGTACTTACCGGGTGCGGTATGCACGCCAGATCGGTATCTTGCATGCCGCAGCGTCGGCAAAAACCAGTCCGGTACGTCTGCCTCAGTCGGGTACGGCATGGGTACGGCTCGGGTACGGAATGAGTATGCCGTTGGTGCGTTTTGGGTACGGCGGGGGCAGAAATCAATTTTTCTGAAAAATTGAGGGGTACCGGAGCAATATTAAGAAAAATTAAAAAAAGAAAATGAAAAAATTGTATATACCTAATCAGTGAAGTCTTCGACTTTGACCATTTGCCCTAATCAGTGAAGTCTTCGACTTTTGCCCTAATCTCATCGAAGCAAAGAGGGCTTCGACCATCATCACCCTCCTTCGACTTCGACTTTTGCCCTAATCTCATCTAAGCAAAGAGGCGACTCCGACCATCAGCCTCGTCTTCGACTTTGACCATCAGCCTCAACCTCGTCTTCGACTTCGACGATCAGCCTCGTCTTCGACTTCGACACTCGTCTTCGACTTCGACCCAGAGACTTCGGCTTCAACCTGCTACAGAGAGGTATAAATTATAATATTTCATCTTTATTTTTTTTTTGTTGTTTTTGTTGTTTCTTCTTTTTTTCTTCAGAGGTATAATCTGATGTTAATAAATTAGAACACAAAAAATCATATTTAGAACAAAAAAAATTAAAAAAATTAGAACCAGGTTATTCAATCATATTTAGAACCAAAAAAAAAAAAATTAGATCAAAAAAAATTAATAAATTAGAATACAAAATACTTACATAATGTTAATAATCAAAAAAATGAATTATTATTTTTAATAATGAAAAATCATCTAAGAAGCACAGGTGCGGGTACGAATACGGTACGGGTACGAGTACGGGTAGGCCGATACGGCAAAATCTCAAAAAAGTAAGGTACGGGTACGGCTGCGGTACGCCAATATTTTTTTTATTTTTTTTTATTATGGATAAAAGATCCAACCTACAAATTGAAGTTAAATATCAAAACTAAAAAGAAAACTATAAATAAAACTAAAAGACAAATAATTAAATATAAGAGACAAATATGATTTTTATGATAAACATTCTGTTGAAAATAATAAATAAAAGAGACAAATAATATTTAACTAAAAGACAAATAATTAACTAAAAGACAAATAAATCTTTATGATTGAAAGACAAATAATTAACTAAAAGACAAGTAAATAAAATTAAAAATAATATTTATGATTATTTATTAACATTCTGTTGAAAATAATAATTAATTAAAAATATTATGATTGAATAACAATAATTAAAAATCATAATTAATATATATGATTTTTCATTATTAAAAATAATAATTAATTTTTTTGATTATTAACATTATGTAAGTATTTTGTATTCTAATTTATTAATTTTTTTGATCTAATTTTTTTTTTTTTTTGGTTCTAAATATGATTGAATAACCTTGTTCTAATTTTTTTTTTTTTTTTTGTTCTAAATATGATTTTTTGTGTTCTAATTTATTAATATCAGATTATACCTCTGAAGAAAAAAAGAAGAAACAACAAAAACAACAAAAAAAAAATAAAGATGAAAGATTATAATTTATACCTCTCTGTAGCAGGTCGAAGCCGAAGTCTCTGGGTCAAAGTCGAAGACGAGTGTCGAAGTCGAAGATGAGGCTGAGGTTGATGGTCGAAGTCGAAGACGAGGCTGATGGTCGGAGTCGCCTCTTTGCTTAGATGAGATTAGGGCAAAAGTCGAAGTCGAAGGAGGGTGATGATGGTCGAAGCCCTCTTTGCTTCGATGAGATTAGGGCAAAAGTCGAAGACTTCACTGATTAGGGCAAATGGTCGAAGTCGAAGACTTCACTGATTAGGTATATACAATTTTTTCATTTTTTTTTTAAAATTTTTCTTAATATTGCTCCGGTACCCCTCAATTTTTCAGAAAAATTGATTTCTGCCCCCGCCGTACCCAAAACGCACCACCGGCGTATCCATTCTATACCCGAGCCGTACCCATGCCGCATCTGATCGGTGCAGCACGATCGATCGTTTTTGTCGCATCTTGCACGATGCAGAGACAGACGCTGCATTAAGTATCCGGTGCGTGTACGGCACTATTTTTGAAGTACCCATGCTTCATAGAAAATCATATATATTAATTATGATTTTTAATTATTGTTATTCAATCATAATATTTTTAATTAATTATTATTTTCAACAGAATGTTAATAAATAATCATAAATATTATTTTTAATTTTATTTACTTGTCTTTTAGTTAATTATTTGTCTCATATATTATTTGTCTTTTAGTTAATTATTTGTCTTTTAGTTAAATATTATTTGTCTCTTTTATTTATTATTTTCAACAGAATGTTTATCATAAAAATCATATTTGTCTCTTATATTTAATTATTTGTCTTTTAGTTTTATTTATAGTTCTCTTTTTAGTTTTGATATTTAACTTCAATTTGTAGGTTGGATCTTTTAACCATAATAAAATAAAATAAAATAATATCGGCGTACCGCAGCCTTACCCGTACCCTACTTTTTTGGGATTTTGCCGTATCGGCGTACCCGTACCATACTCGTACCCGCACCCGTGCTTCTTAGGTGATAGGTTTCTTACATGAAAAATACCTTTTCCATAATCCATATAGCTTCACCTTGCAGACATTGCATATTGTGGTATACTCCATACAATCTATTTGTATATTGCTTGTTTGTGAGGCGAGCTTCTTAAGAACTAAGATAATTAAAAGAGAAAAAAGAAGACTTGATATCATGCAGTTGAGAATGGAAATGAGCATGCATGCATGGTTTGATTCTTTTAGCATGTTAGAGTTGCCTCAACAATTTCTTGGATCAGGTTCTGTACTTATATGCTGGAGATATGGATTGCAATCTGATAGAATATGAAATTCATATATTATCAGGGCTTTATATGTTCATTCAGTTGCTTTGAAATTCTAGGTCGTTGCCTAAGTCTGACGTTAAACAACTTTACAAGGACTCTGTAAAGTTAAACTTTTCCAAATGCATTGATCTACTGATGCTTTTACTCATCGTTTGTTGGGTGATAACATCAGTCTATGGTAATATACAAAATATCGAGTCATGGTTTAATAACCAAGAAGATACTTTGAACCACATGGTCAGTTGGTGTAAATTTGTGAAAGAAGGCTGAAACATGCTGCATTAGTTCTAAAACTAGAATTCCAGATGCATCAATTACTATTTACTATGAATCGGGGCAATTGTTTGTTTTCCTGATCAATTGATCTCCTCAAGAAGGATTGGAACTCAATTTGGTACGCATTACTGCCCAGTAAACACCTAGATATTTGTTACTAACAGGTTTTTCAAAACTGAAATTGCTTTTGAGCTTGATCCAAATTGGCCAAAGAGGCTCATTTGGTCACACTGGCCAATTAAATAAGCCTGGATTTTGGGCTCCATTCATTGTGAAAACTGAGAAGAGCTAAAACTTCGCAAAGCTTGCTTTGTAGGCTAATGAATTGAGAGGAACAATTATTTAGCATATGGGCTGAGAAATGTACAGGATACGTGTGAACAGATCTATCTCAATTAGTTAATTGGTTTCTTTAAGTTCATTGATCAGCATAAACAATCAAAAGTTGGAGTTGAATTTTCAAGTGGACTTGTAAGTTTCATGTTGGTTTCTCAAAATTTTGGCTGTGCAACACCAGGCTCAAATTGACAGTTGAAATAGGATTTGGCTACAGGACTGGTGACCTTGGAAAGTTTGATACGGCATATTTTGCTTTGATTGGTGTTTAACTTGTATAAGTTGTAGGAAGCTGCTTAGTCTAACCAACCCTTTAATGACGCAAATTTTTGGGAGTTAAAGGGCTGAAAACCAACGTACAAACTCACATTTTGAGATGAATTCAACTCATATTTCTATCTAGTTGCCAAGGAACAATGTTCTTAGAAACTAACTAAACCTAGGGAAAAATCTAGAACCCACTGGATTTCGGAGCACAGAATATTTATGCGTTTGTGAATTTTGGCATGACTACACTAACTGTTATATTATATTTCAGTTCCAGTTTAGTTGTTAATATGTACAAATAGTATGGGGTCATATCTCGCTGTTTGATTGTTTAGAGAAGCTTGATGGTTGGAAGTATGTCCAAACTTGCAGGCCACACTATAATTTGGATCTGCAAAGCATTGCTGTCAATGGGCAGACATTGTCCATAGATCCATCAGTGTTTACGACATCAAATAACCGAGGAACCATAGTCGATTCTGGAACAACTTTGGCATACCTTGCAGAAGAAGCCTATGGTCCTTTTGTTGGTGCTGTAAGTTGCACAATGGATCGATTTGTAATGTTTTTGTTGAATCTGTATATAGAACTTGTGGGATGCTTGAAATTTATGATCTGCTCATCTGTGCAGATTACAACCACTGTTTCACAATCTGCACGCCCTTTTCTTTCCCAAGGAATTCAGTGTTATCTAATCGCATCCAGGTCTTTTTCGAAGTTTTAATAGCTTAGTTTGCTCCAAATGCGTAGTCCTTTAACACGACTCATTTTTTTGTTTGTGTTGACATCGGAGGTGTACCTTTTTCTTTTTTCAGCATCTCTATGATATTTCCAACAGTTAGTTTAAACTTTGCTGGTGGTGCATCCATGATTCTCAAACCCGAGGACTACCTTCTACAGCAAAATTCTATTGTGAGTTTCTAAAAATACTCTTCTTTTATTTCTCTTTAATTTCCGGTGGTGGTATGATTGAGTTTCCCTTTCCTCAAAATACTTTTCTATTGTGAATTTTCTAAGAGAATCCTAAAACTTGAACGGCCAACTTCGTTTCTACAGGGTGGTGCTGCAGTGTGGTGCATTGGATTCCAGAAAATTAAAGGCCAAGGGATAACAATTTTAGGAGGTAAGGATGCTAAAAGGCTTTTCTTGATTAGAGAATAAAAATTCATAGAAATGGAAAGGAAGAAAAGCAATACTCATATATACTTGGTAGAGTTAAGTTGAAAATGCGCTTCACAATAATACAGAGTAATTCCATGCACAACCATTTTTGTTATTATTATTTGCATCTCTCTCTCTCTCTCTCTCTCACACACACACACACATTCACCCCTAAATGTGCACAAGTGTCTATATATCTGCATATATGTAACCATCAACATGATTTGCAGTGGTACTTTTGCTGTTGACATAATATTATTATCTGTAACTTATTTCCAAATGCATCTACCCTGGTTCTTTCGTTTAAAATTTGCAAGTGATAAATTTAAGTTTAAATTGGATTACTTTTTCTTTTAGAAGCATTTGCTTGTTCTATACTGTCGGCCATTACTCTTATATGGTTTTTTTTTTTTTTTTTTTTTTTTGAAAAAAAAACATATGATGAACTCTCTATGTTAGCTCTCTGTTAACATGGGAATCTGCTTGGGTAAATTATATCGCAATAATCACTTTAACTTTTCTAAATTGCAAGAGCCCAGGAATTTTATTTTCCTTTTTATCATGCTCTATATAGTTTGTCTTGAGAGCTTAAAACATTGGAATCATTATTTTAATTATATTTTTAAAATTGTTTGCAGACCTTGTACTGAAAGACAAGATCGTAGTTTATGATCTGGCTGGCCAACGGATCGGATGGGCTAATTATGACTGTAAGTTCAGGCTATCCCAATTTATAAAGGAACATTTTGATACCCTTTAAATTGAAATGATTTTATCCCTAGTTTCAATTCAACAATCTTTCTCGTCATTCAATTTAATTTGTTGCAAAACTAATCTTACAAGATCAAGACGAAGGTTTTTGTTGTAATCCTAGAGAACACAAATTCAACTAAAATCATTCAGATGATATGGGGAAATGAAGTTTTACACCAATGTTGATGTATTTGAATTTTTCTCGTTAGGTTCATTATCTGTAAACGTCTCTGCAACAACTAGTACCGGTACAACGGAATTCGTCAACGCTGGACAGATTGGTCAGAGCAGCTCACCACAAAACACACCTTTCAAATTGATACCAATCATCATCGCTGCTTTCCTCTTGCATGTTTCAGCTTTTATCGGTTTCTCATTTTTGTAACATTTAGTGCGATAGATTGATTTTTCTTTTTTTTTTTTTTTTTTTTTTGGGGGGGGGGGGGGGGGGGGGGGGTTGATTTGTACAGGTCTTGCCCGATCTTTTATTTTTAGCAATCGGCAAGGCTTTATATATTATTTATTGGATTGTGGCTTTTTTTAGCTGCTTTTTTTGCATTAGATTTATGGCTTAGTTTGAGCTGCTTTTAGAATTTTTTTTGTTTTTTCATCATCAGCTATGTGGGGATCTACCCTGTTCTTGGGTGATCTGTTGTTAGTGTTTGTACATTACATTCAATACAAAATTATTACATTATACATTCACAAAATCACTGCTTACAGTTACATTCATCCTTCTTGTCTATCAATATTGTACATTACACAATATCCACTTACACAAAAGAACATTTGTTCAAACATTGGCTTGTCTATAAATAAATGAAGGCCATTTTTTAAGTTTATGCCTGTTGGTTACATATTTATGCGTGGCAAAATAAAGATAATACAGGAAGGCTAATCAAATCTTCGATCCTGATCGTACACGTGGCAGTTAGTATTGGTTATTACAAGATCTGAGTAGCAGTGGATCAACAAAGAGAGGCAAGGTGATGTGGCTTCAATGGTTATTCACATTTAAATTCAAATTTAGGAGGAAAATCTAACTGCAAGTGATGGCATAGTAGGCTAATTACAAGGCAACATGATCAGCGATTATGGAGGAGTAGTTCGACGGTTGGAAACGCAATTCGATGGTCATCCTTGAGAAGTATAAATAGTAGGGAAGTGTCACGACCCAAACCCGCCCCTATAGGTTTAGCGACGTAACCGGCTAGTAATCCGTGGATTACCTACGACCTCTGAAAACATTAACAAATATTAAGGGGCTGCGGAAGCAATAATGTAAAATAAACAAGGTCCAATGAGCTGTGATGACATACATGGGACAGAAAATTTTAAAACTTATTTATATACATAGCAAGCTAATCAAGTACACCAATATGTACAGAATATTTACATAAGTACGTCCCCAGATCTGACATTACAAAAACACTACCACTGATTAGCATGAAGTACAAAACTGCCACTGTGTTAGGCTTCAGGCGGAACCTCCTCGGGAGGCGCAACAGGTGGCTAACCAAAAACAAAAACAGAGGGCCATCAACTCTGGCCAGGGTCTTGTGCCGGCTCACCTATATATATATATATATAATAAACTGTGAGCGAAAGCCCAGTGAATAATAACAGAGTAAAGATTTTAATGAATGATGTCCTTCACAGGGTTAGAAACCAGTGTTATTATCAGAAACACAATCTTATCAAACATAGAGTCTTATGCATATTCAGATTTCCAATCAGAAATAGATTCAGATACATGCTCATATTCATAATCAAACTCAGGTTTTGCATAAGATCATATGTGGTACACCCATTAGCTATCCGATCAAGTAGGTCTAAAGACCACAACAAGTAGGTCCGAAGACCACAACAAAGTTGGTACCAACAACCATAAAGGTCCATATCTTGCGCGCAAGCAACCATGGTATTATTACCCCCAGGCAAGGGCCGTAGGCCACGGTATTGTTACCCCCGGGCGAGGGCCATAGGCCACGGTATTGTTACCCCCGGGCGAGGGCCATAGGCCACGGTATTGTTACCCCCGGGCGAGGGCCATAGGCCACGGTATTGTTACCCCCGGGCGAGGGCCATAGGAACTAAGGGTGCCACAATACATTTCAGAAAATTGGACATTCATTCATAACTCATAAAGTAGCATTTCAGAAAAACAGTTCATATCATATCAGTCAGAAAATACTTAAAGCTGAACATAACTTTACAAAGTTATTACTCACAGTGGGCGTTGATATAAGTAGACGAAGTCAAAGGGTCAACAGATTGCGGCACGTGACCTACATAACACATTACGGATACACACTTGAAATACGCATTTCTAAAAGTACAAAACTCACACCAATGACTCTAAGTGTGTACCTAACCTCTTATCCTCGTTAAGGAGCCTTAAACATGGCCTAGGAATGCCTAGGATGGAATGTGGATGCAAAAATGCCTTAGAAAATGTTTTTCAAAAGTTGCTAATAATAGAGGTCTCGCTCGAGCGAGCCTTCCTTCGCTCGAGCGAGATTCCAAAATCAAAGGCTTCGCTCGAGCGAGCATTCCTTCGCTCGAGCGGTCTGATGAAACAGTAAAAATACTGGATGCTGATTTTTTCCGCGCGATGGTCGCTCGATGCTCACTCGAGCGGAGCCCTGGACAAAGGTGCTCGCTCGAGCGAGGAAGCCAAATCTGGAATTTCCAGATTTGTCTCCCAAGTTCGAACCAAGCATTCTACAACCCAAAACTCAACCTCTTGGGCCCAAATTCTGGAAAAACTCTTTGAACACATAGTACATCAAGTTCCAAAAGCCAATTTATAAAATCATTGCCCAAGAGGGAGTCAATTTTGAGCATCATTTCCATAAATCTTCAAGAACCAAGTTTAAACAAACATGCATGAATCCAATTTAATTTCAAGGCCCCAAAATATGGTCCAAAGCAAAATTAAACTTAGAATTTTGATGAATTCATGGGCTTGCACAAAAATATGAGCATGCATGTCAAGTTGTAATGAAAACAAATTCAAATGGCAAGATTGTAAACATGCATGCATGAATCTCTACCCAAGCCACCATGTATGAACCAATTTCTAGCTCTAGTCACCAATTTATCATGAACCATGCAAGAAGTGATCTCAAACCTACAATTAAAAGGATAATCTCCTACCTTAAACCTTGAATTCAAAGTGTGTCACCACCAAGTGTTGTTATCTTCCAATTCTTCTAAGTTTCCAAGTTAAATCTTGAGCTAAGGCCCAATTTCTTCAATTCACCCTCTCACCCACGTTTTCTCTCTTGTTGAGGCTCAAAATGTGTAATGAAATGCAAGAGGGGTAAGTTAGTGGAGTAAAACAATAGCCTATAGGTGGTGTTTGGCCCAAATTAAATAAATGGCATTATTTTAATCGAATTTAATCACTCCAAACCGAATTTTAATTAAACCCGCCATAAAATCACATAAAATCTAACTAGTCTAAAACACTAATCAATTTCGAAATCAGGTGCCGATAAAGCTTCCAATTTGCAGTTTAAAGTTTAAAATACAAATAGATGTTTTGACACCGAACAGATAGAAACACATAATTCATGCAATGTACATGCAAATAAATTCCAGATTTTTCCCTTAATTATCATTAGACATAATTAAGTCCCAATTAGCGTTAATCAGGGTCGGGGTTATTACAGTCTTCCCCTCTTAAGGGAGTTTGGTCCCCAAACTCAAGTTACCTTCATTCGGAGTCAGCATTGGGTCTAAAGGGAACAATTCCGGATATCTCCTCTTCATGTCTTCCTCGGTTTCCCAAGTTGCATAGGTTCCCCGTGATTCTGCCAATCCACTTTCACCAACGGTATTTCTTTGTTTCTCAGTCTTTTAACCCTTCGATTCACAATCTAGATAGGCCTTTCTTCATAGGTGTAGTCATCTTTCAAAAGCACATGTGTCGGTTCGATGATGTGGAGTGGATCTCTCAAATATTCCCGAAGCATCGATACATGAAAGACATTGTACAAATGTTCCATCACCGGAGGCAAGGCTATTCGGTAGGACACCGGATTGATCTTTTCAAGAACTTCATAAGGTCCCACATACCTCGGAGCCAATTTCCCTTTAACACCAAATCGGGTTTGACCCTTCATCGGGGTCACTTTGATGAACACATGGTCCCTCACTTCGTATTCCCTTTCTCTTCTCCGAACATCGGCATAACTCTTTTGCCTACTCATGCGATTTTCAACGCTATGTCGATTTCACTTTCTCGGTTGTCTCTTGCACGAGTTCCGGTCCCAACAAAGGTCTGTCACCCACTTCAGCCCAACATATTGGAGATCGACACTTCCTCCCATACAATGCTTTGTAAGGAGCCATCCCAATACTTGAGTGATAACTGTTGTTGTATACAAATTCCGCTAATGGCAAATAAGCTTCCCAATTTCCCTAGAAGTCTAACACACACATTCTGAGCATATCTTCTAGAGTTTGGTTAGTTCTTTCAATTTGGCCATCGGTCTGTGGGTGATAAGCACTGCTCAGTCTCAATTCTGTTCCCAAGGCTTGTTGCAAACTTTGCCAAAATCTTGACACAAACTTCGAGTCCCTGTCAGATACAATAGACACTGGCACTCCATGCAGTCTCACAATTTCAGTCATATAGATGTTAGCCAGTCTGTCAGCGTTATAAATAGTTTTAACAGGCAGAAAATGTGCAGACTTAGTCAAACGATCAACTATAACCCAAATAGAGTCCATACCTCGAGAAGAACGAGGCAATTCCACAATGAAATCCATGGTGATGTGCTCCCATTTCCATTCTGGTATTAGGAGTGGTTGTAGCAAACCGGCAGGTCATTGATGTTCGGCTTTAACCTGTTGGCAATGTAGACATCTAGCCACAAAGTCTGCAATACTCCTCTTCATTCCAGGCCACCAAAAATTCTGTTTCAAATTGTGGTACATTTTCGTGTTCCCCGGATGCATAGCAAATTTACTATTGTGAGCTTCAGTCATAACACGTTTTCTCAAATCATAGCAATCAGGCACACAAAAACGGTTCTGAAATTTCAGCACACCCTTTTCAAACATAAATTCGGGTCTTGGTTTCAAATCAAGCTCCTCTGTAATCTTTTTCAAATGTTCATCTTCACACTGTTTCTGTTTGATCTCATCAAGAATAACAGGTTGAGCAGAGATAGCAGATATCAGTCCAAGACATAACAGGTTCATAGTCAGTTGACAAGTCTTTTCGGCTGGATAACAAACACGACACAGTTGCACCAGATTTTCGGCTCAAGGCATCCGCCACAGTATTAACCTTTCCCGTGTGGTACAAGATTTGTAGGTCATAATCTTTGATTAGTTCCAACCAACGCCTCTGTCTCATATGCAATTCCTTTTGAGTGAAGAAATACTTCAAGCTTTTATGGTCGGAGTTATCTAGAAGCATAGGCAATCACCTTCCCATTTTGCATTAGTACACACCCTAAGCCTTTATAAAAAGCATCACTGTACACTTGAAACCCATCAGTACCATTTGGCAAAGTTAAGATTGGTGCAATCACTAACCTGGTTTTCAACTCTTGGAAAGCTGCCTCTCTTTGATCATTCCAGTCAAATGGCATGTTTTTCTGGGTTAACTGAGTCAATGGCAAGGCAAGCTTTGAGAAGTCCTTAAAAAATCTCCTGTAGTAGCCTGCAAGTCCCAGAAAACTTCGTACTTCTGTCACATTTGTAGGCCTCGGCCAATCCACAACAACTTCAATTTTCTGGGGGTCCACAGAAACCCCATTTTTGTCAATCACATGGCCCAGAAATGCCACACTGTTAAGCCAAAATTCGCACTTAGACAATTTAGCATACAACTTCTTTTCTCTCAAAATCTGCAAGGCGGTTCTCAAATGATTCTCATGTTCTTCCCTGTCTTTGGAATATATCAAAATATCATCAATAAATACAACAATAAAGTCATCCAGATATGATTTAAACACCCTATTCATAAGATCCATGAAAGCAACAGGTACATTTGTCATCCCAAACGGCATTACCAAAAATTCATAATGTCCATATCTAGTTCGGAATGCAGTTTTCTCAATGTCTTCGGCTCTAACCTTTAACTGATTATACCCAGACCTGAGATCAATTTTAGAGAACACTTGGGCACCCTGAAGTTGGTCAAACAAGTCATCTATTCGGGGCAGAGGGTATTTATTTTTGATAGTCACTTTGTTCAATTCCCGATGGTCTATACACAATCTCAAAGACCCATCCTTCTTTTTAACAAATAACACTGGAGCACCCCAAGGTGAAGTACTCGGACGGATAAAATTCTTGTCTAACAATTCCTGAAGTTGGGTTTTCAATTCTCTTAATTCAGAAATAGACATTCTATAGGGAGTCTTGGAAATAGGTTGTGTCCCCGGAATCACCTCAACAGTAAATTCAATTTCTCTGTCAACTAAATCCCCCGGTAAATCAGTTGGAAACACATCAGGAAAGTCACAAACAACAGGGATTGTTTCTCTGATGGGGACTGTCAGATGATGTGGTCAATATGCAACACAGATAACCCCTACAACCTTTCCTAAGTAGTTTTATAGCTTTCATGGCCGAAATTAAGTACGGGGGAGGAACTACCCCATTCCCTCTAAAGGTATACCCGGCAGTCTAAACACAACAGTTTTGTTTGCACAATCAATAGTAGCACAGTATTTAGTCAGCCAGTCCATCCCCAAAATACAATCAAAATGATGAATGTCCAAAGGCAATAAATCCACATTCAATATCATATCACCAACCACAACATCACAAGCCGGATAAACATGAGTGCACATCATAGAATCCCCAGAAGGTGTAGATACAGATAATACACATGTCATATGTTCTAGTGGCCTAGTCAATTTCCGAGAAAAAGCATGCGACACGAAAGAATGCATAGAACCAGAATCTATCAACACACATGCATATTGAGAACATATAGAAAGTGTACCTAACACCACAGTATAGGTGTTCGGCACGTCACCCGGCACTAAGGCAAACACCTGGCCTTGCCTTAGTGGTTCCTTTCCTGCATTGGCTTTGGCGTTGGTTTTGGCCACAGAAGTAGATCCCACTGAGCTCGCTGCAGGACGGCTAGTAGTCTCGAATCTAAGCGGACAATCTCTCATCATATGGCCTATCTTGCCACATTTAAAACACGCACCTGATGTCCGGTAACAAGTACCTCTGTGCTTATTCCCTGTCGGCAACCGGCGCAGGTCACTACCTTGGCTTGAGTTCTCAGAAGACCTCAGATGACGCTTCTTATTCCCAGAAAATGAACGGCCCTTTTTAAAGCTATTCTCGGATCTTTTCCCTGTCCACTCAGTCCGTGGAGTGGAAGTTTGTTTCTTTGCTGCTAGAATGGATTCTGCCATTAATGCCCTGTCCAAAACGCTCACATATATGGGTAGATTCAGAACTCCCACCCTATCCAGTATGTCCAGATCCAACCCATCCTCAAACTTGCGGGCCTTCTTGTCTTCTGTGTCCACCATATGGGGAGCAAACCTGGCTAGCTCAGTGAACTTGGCCTCATACTGGGCTACAGACATCTTGCCCTGTTTAAGTTCCTGAAATTCTGAGACTTTCCGGTTTCGAAAGCACTGGGGAAAATACTTATCATAAAAGATTGCGTTGAACTGGGTCCATGTCATATTTTCATGACCATTTCGAATCAGTAACCACCACCTGCGAGCTTCATCTTTCAGGGTGTAGGTAGCCAACAAAACTTTCTGAGTTTCAGAACAAGGGAACACCTCATGCAACTTCTCCATCTCAAGCAACCATGTTTCAGCTTTCAGGGGCTCAATCCCACCGTAGAACATTGGCGGTTTCATTTTCAGGAATTTCTGTGTCAGATTAATGATTTCACTGTTATCGGCTTCAGCCTGTACTGGTGGAGGTGGAGGGGGTAAGGGTTGTTGTCTCTGTTGCTGCATTACCACTTCGGTCAAGGTTGCCAGCATTTGTTCCATTCTATCCATTCGGGCATCAGAAGACCCTGCTGTATCCTTATTCCTTGCATTGTCCATGGCTATAGGTAAACAAGACTTTATATGTTCAAATGTACATTCAGTTTCAATATTCAATTGCATTACCACACACCCACACATGCAAATGGAATGCTCCTAATTCTTACTAGGACATCCTAAGCTCATAAGGACCTGTGTGTGCGGTACAACTCGTGCTCTGATACCACTCTGTCACGACCCAAACCCGCCCCTATAGGTTTAGCCACGTAACCGGCTAGTAATCCGTGGATTACCTACGGCCTCTGAAGACATTAACAAATATTAAGGGTCTGCGGAAGCAATAATGTAAAATAAACAAGGTCCAATGAGCTGTGATGACATACATGGGACAGAAAATTTTAAAACTTATTTATATACATAGCAAGCCAGTCAAGTACACCAATATGTACAGAATATTTACATAAGTACGTCCCCAGATCCGACATTACAAAAACACTACCACTGACTAGCATGAAGTACAAAACTGCCACTGTGTTAGGCTTCAGGCGGAACCTCCTCGGGAGGCGCAACAGGTGGCTAACCAAAAACAAAAACAGAGAGCCATCAACTCTGGCCAGGGTCTTGTACCGGCTCACCTACATATATATAATAAATTGTGAGCGAAAGCCCAGTGAATAATAACAGAATAAAGATTTTAATGAATGATGTCCTTCACAAGGTTAGAAACCAGTGTTATTATCAGAAACACAATCTTATCAAACATAGAGTCTTATGCATATTCAGATTTCCAATCAGAAATAGATTCCGATACATGCTCATATTCATAATCAAACTCAGGTTTTGCATAAGATCATATGTGGTACACCCATTAGCTATCCGATCAAGTAGGTCTAAAGACCACAACAAGTAGGTCTGAAGACCACAACAAAGTTGGTACCAACAACCATAAAGCTCCATATCTTGCGCGCAAGCAACCATGGTATTATTACCCCCAGGCAAGGGCCGTAGGGCACGGTATTGTTACCCCCGGGCGAGGGCCATAGGCCACAGTATTGTTACCCCCGGGCGAGGGCCATAGGAACTAAGGGTGCCACAATACATTTCAGAAAATTGGACATTCATTCATAACTCATAAAGTAGCATTTCAGAAAAACAGTTCATATCATATCAGTCAGAAAATACTTAAAGCTGAACATAACTTTACAAAGTTATTACTCACAATGGGCTTTGATATAAGTAGACGAAGTCAAAGGGTCAACAGATTGCGGCACGTGACCTACATAACACATTACGGATACACACTTGAAATACGCATTTCTAAAAGTACAAAACTCACACCAATGACTCTAAGTGTGTACCTAACCTCTTATCCTCGTTAAGGAGCCTTAAACATGGCCTAAGAATGCCTAGGATGGAATGTGGATGCAAAAATGCCTTAGAAAATGTTTTTCAAAAGTTGCTAATAATAGAGGTCTCGCTCGAGCGAGCCTTCCTTCGCTCGAGCGAGATTCCAAAATCAAAGGCTTCGCTCGAGCGAGCATTCCTTCGCTCGAGCGGTCTGATGAAACAAGAAAAATCTTGGATGCTGATTTTTTCCGCGAGATGGTCGCTCGATGCTCACTCGAGCGGAGCCCTGGACAAAGGTGCTCGCTCAGCGAGAATCCTTTCGGCGAAGCGAGGAAGCCAACTGAATTTCAGATTTGTCTCCCAAGTTCGAACCAAGCATTCTACAACCCAAAACTCAACCTCTTGGGCCCAAATTCTGGAAAAACACTTTGAACACATAGTACATCAAGTTCCAAAAGCCAATTTATAAAATCATTGCCCAAGAGGGAGTCAATTTTGAGCATCATTTCCATAAATCTTCAAGAACCAAGTTTAAACAAACATGCATGAATCCAATTTAATTTCAAGGCCCCAAAATATGGTCCAAAGCAAAATTAAACTTAGAATTTTGATGAATTCATGGGCTTGCACAAAAATATGAGCATGCATGTCAAGATGTAATGAAAACAAATTCAAATGGCAAGATTGTAAACATGCATGCATGAATCTCTACCCAAGCCACCATGTATGAACCAATTTCTAGCTCTAGTCACCAATTTATCATGAACCATGCAAGAAGTGATCTCAAACCTACAATTAAAAGGATAATCTCCTACCTTAAACCTTGAATTCAAAGTGTGTCACCACCAAGTGTTGTTATCTTCCAATTCTTCTAAGTTTCCAAGTTAAATCTTGAGCTAAGGCCCAATTTCTTCAATTCACCCTCTCACCCACGTTTTCTCTCTTGTTGAGGCTCAAAATGTGTAATGAAATGCAAGAGGGGTGAGTTAGTGGAGTAAAACAATAGCCTATAGGTGGTGTTTGGCCCAAATTAAATAAATGGCATTATTTTAATCGAATTTAATTGCTCCATACCGAATTTTAATTAAACCCGCCATAAAATCACATAAAATCTAACTAGTCTAAAACACTAATCAATTTCGAAATCGGGTGCCGATAAGGCTTCCAATTTATAGTTTAAATTTTAAAATACAAACAGATGTTTTGACACCGAACTGATAGAAACACATAATTCATTCAATGTACATGCAAATAAATTCCAGATTTTTCCCTTAATTATCATTAGACATAATTAAGTCCCAATTAGCGTTAATCAGGGTCGGGGTTATTACAGGAAGGCCCCAGAAAAAGCCCCCAGACTCAGATCTAAAAAACCAGTCTTTTATATTTATTTTCCTTTCTAGTTTTATATTTCTAGTCTTACATTTCTTGTACTTTAAATTCCTGCATTGCACTTTGTTCATAGGAGTAGTTTCAAGTAGATTGTTGCTGTAAACCTCTACGAGGCTGAATTTGGATCATTGTAAGTTTTTCATTTTTATGAGATATTTCAACTGTTCTTTATTTAATTGTTATATTGCTTAAATTCTCCTAAATCAAGCCACCAGTAAAAGTCCTCTTTATTGAGGCTGAAAGAACTAAAATACAATCGTCTGATAATTGATTGGCAATTAATTCTCTGTAAAGACTGATTGATCCTTGCTGGCACACTCACAATTACAATAATAACATTCAAAAGCCAAAAAAGCCAACAATGCCCTTTTCTTATAGTTGACAAGGGCTGCTGTATGTATCCTAGTACAGACTGAAACAGCAATTTATGACTTAAACGGCATTTAATGAACAGTAATGTTTAGGTGATCAAAGTTAACTACCGTCTCATGTAACATTATAAAAACAAAAAAAAAACATTTGTAGTTGAGTCCCACCCAAATCAAAGCTCATGATATCCGTGTAAATTTTTTTCGTTCCTTTTTTTTTCTTTTTTGGTGCAAAGGAAATACATAGGGTTCCATGGAGGGCAACAAGAAAAAAAGTTGGGTGGTGGTATGAGAAGAGGGTGTCCGGAAAAGTTATTATTGGGATTACGATGAGTGTTCAAAGAAAATAATAAAGTGACATAATTCTAGAAGTCCAAAGATGATGAAACTCTTATTTCATACATCAAAATGAATTGTTCTACATATATATATATATATATGTGTGTGTGTGTGTATATACTACTAGATCTTGTAATCAAAATACTCCTATTCTAACTAACTCTCTTGACTGATACACGTATAACAAACTATATAACTACCTAACTAACTGTTACATGTGTGCAAGTATTATAACTGTAACATTTGGAGTTGCTATCCTTCCTGAGTTGTGACTATTGTGCACACTGGAACTTGGATTGCGTTACTGATATATGAGCTGATTTGCTAATATTCTCATCATCCCCCGTCAAGCTAATGGAGTGAGGTTGCGCCATGAGCTTGTTTTTTAGAAAATGAAATTGAGGGGAAACCAAAGGCTTGGTGAATAAATTTGCAAGCTAATGCTTAGTGGGGAAAAATTGAAGATCAAGAAGCTTAGCAATAACTCTCGCACAAACAAAATGATGGTCGATTTCAATGTGTTTGGAGCGAGAGTGGAAAACTGGATTAATGGCTAAGGCCATGGCAAAGAGGTTGTCACAATGAAGTGTGGGAATGGAGAATGGCACAAACAAGTCTTTGAGCAGTTGTTGAAGCCAGCAAATCTCTACGGCAGTATGAGCTAAGGAATGATGTTCAGCTTCAATGGAAGATCGAGACACAGTATTTTGTTTCTTAGCAGACCAAGAAACTAAATTGGAGCAAAAAAAATGCAAAACCCAAAGGTAGACCTTCTATCAGAGAGGTCACCGACCCAATTTGAATATGAAAATGCTTAAAGAACCAGAGAACTAGAGGAAAAAGTCAGCCCATGAGAAAAAGTACCCTTGATATACCCTAGCAATCTTTTGACAGCACAAAAATGACCATTGGTGGGAGAGTGCATGTGTTGACATGCTTGATTAACAGCCAAAGCCAAATCTGGCCTAGTGATTGTAAGATACTAAAGACCGACAACTATACTTCTATAAAATGAGGGATTGGCAAATGGTAAGGTACCAAAATCTGAAGAAGAGGGCTTGAGAGAAAGAGGAGTGGCACATGGTTTGCAGTTAACCATTCCTACTTTGGAGAGTAATTCAAAAGCATACTTGTGTTGAGATAAAAAATATCCATGATCCTAAGCTTGGACAAAGATGCCAAGGAAATAAGAGATATCAAATTCCTTCATGGAAATGGCTTGATGCATATCATGAAGAAGTTTATCAAGGACAGCAAAATCACTTCTAGTAAGAAGAATATCATCCACATAGATGAGAAGAATGGTAATGTGTGTAGTAGTTTTTCTGACAAACAATGATGAATCTGAGTGGCTGTTATGAAAACCTTAAGAGAGGAGAAAGTTGGAGAAGGTAGAATACCAAGCCCTAGGGGCCTGCTTAAGACCATAAAGAGTTTTCTTTAACTTACAAATATGGTGGGAGTAGTAGAATTAACAAAACCAGGAGGTTCAAGCATGAAAACCTTCTTTTCGAGCTTTCCATGAAGTAAAGCATTTGAGATATCAAGCTATTTTAAAGGCCACTAAATATGTAATTCGAGTCTATTAATTTGTAATTTATGTCTCTTTAATTGTCCTTGTCACCCTTAAGCCCTTTGAGTTTTATGTTATTATTCTTTTCTTTGTGGTTGTTCATATGCATTCTAGTGTGTTTCAAGGTGTCATTTTATATCTTTGGGTGTTAGAGTGAATCCGAGAATAGTGGGAATGCTTTAAGGTTGTTTTGCCTCACTTTTGAGTTGAGACCGCTCGAGCGGTAACGTTATCCTTCTAGAACTTTTGTTTTGAATTCTAAAATATTGGAATTATGCTTTCACTGTTCAAGCGAAGGTTCTACCGCTCAAGCGATCTGTTTACAAAGGAGAGAGATTTTGAGAATTTAAATTCACCACTTGAGCACAGGTTTCACTACTCAAGCGGTCTATCCGCAGTCTGCTCCAAAAAATGTGTCCAATCTCTTAAAAATTGAACCATTACTCATCTCTTCCAAACTTTTCACTTCGACACTCTCTCTCTACATTTCTTTTCTCTCTCATTTCTCTCATCTCTCTCTAGAATACACCTACCAACCTTCATAAATTTCTTGATCCCTCCAAATCTATTGGAGCTTTGAACCTTGTGTCTTCATTAATATTGGAGAGCTCATCAAGGGCTACATTGTGTGCGGTAAAGATCAGATTTTGACATTGTCAATTTTGAAGCTCTTCTCATCTTTTTTTTTTTCCAAGACTTGAAGGAGTTTTTTTGAGTTTTATATATAGCTTGAGAATGTCTTCTTTGTGTTTGCTAAGATTTTGTGTAGAGGGTTTAGGATTTGAATGTGGGATTTTGGAAATGTTGAAAAGTGACTTTTATTGTGATAAAATTCAAATAAAATGGTTTTATGAACTTGTGAACCTCAAGGAATTGTATGGAGGATAATATCTTGAAAATGAAGGGAAAACCCTATTTTGCTCAAACCCTAGATTTGGCAAAAATTATGAAAAACTAGATTTTGAGAAATATTTATGAAATTGTTGGGAATTTCTTAGAAAATTGATAAAAATTTCTTTATTGTTGTGTTGATTAAGATATTCATGGGATGGATGAGATTTTGAGTTAAGAAATTCACGTAATAGCATGGACTATGAAAAGGAAATAAATGTGATTGTGGATATAAAAGGGTATCACATGTCATGTGAGTACGGAAATTTGGAAATAAATGTAGAATTATTGAATATTACATTCTATCTTGAGCAAATGTTGAGAATTGTAGAATGTTACAATGAAGCTTTATAATTGCATATCATTTCATTCATTTTGTATAGTTTTAAATATTGTTTATTATGGCTATGTCTTGCGAATTGATTTATTGTTTTGAGAAAACAATTAAAAATCTTGAAATATTTTGGGGTAAATACGTTTGGTAAATCCGAATAGAGGGTGTAGATGGCATTATTAAGTTGGCCTAAGTGTCCAGAGTGAAAGACCGAAAACACATGCGGAGGAGATACTATGTGCCTTCCGCTTAGGAGCCAGTAAAGTGGGAGATTGATAGTACTTGTTATGCCTACTTGCAAACACCAGCCTATGGATTACCTGAGTCGTATTTACCATCCCGTATTTAAAGTTTGAAATTTATTGAGACAATGAAGTGTCTTTAAAAGATCATTGCATATGAATTTCAAAGGAAATAAAACTTTCGATTTTGGAGCATGGCATGGCATTGCATTCATGTATATACAACTACTTACACATATATACTTTGTGAAGATATCTCTACTGGGTTTTGTGTTCACCTTTAGTGGATTTGTGCAGGAAATGATGTGGTGATTCTACCTAATTAAAAGTGTGGGAAGTCTTTGGAAAGCACGAAGCTCTTTCTTTTGTTAGTTCTTTTGACAAGCCAAGGGCTTTACTTGTGTAGGTTCAATAACCACCTTCTGTGTAACCAAGCCTAAGTCTTAGAACTTGTAGCCCTTGAGGCATTCTTTTGTTGATTTCTTCACTTCTAACTATCTCACATGCTACGAATTCAAACTTTAAGAGGATTGAATATGTATTACATGTGGACCTTTTGTAAATCTCTCACATGAATGGAATACAATTGTAAAGATTTGATCACTTAAGTTGAGTCATTATGGTTGAATGAATTAAATAGACCGATCTTTATGTCAATTATTTGGGGGCGTTACAGAAAGCAAAATACGAATAGTGGGTTGTTTAGCAACAAGACTAAAGGTCTCTCGGTAGTCAATTCCCTCTTGTTGCAAGTACCCTTTAGCTACTAACCTAGCTTTGTATCTAGCAATGCTTCTATCTGGGTCCTTTTTTATCCTAAAAACCCATTTACATCCAATGGTAATTTGGTCAGTGGAAGAGGTACAAACTCCGAAGTACATTGGTGCTAAAGAGTAGCAAATTCCTCTTGCATAGCAATTACCCAAACAGGAGAAGATAGAGCTTCTTTGACTGTAGAAGGCTCAATAATAAGCAATAAAGTAGCAAAAAGACAAATGACGTGCTAAGCTTTTGATTTTGTCACCATAGGATGAATATTAGGAGGCAAGGCTTTAGTAAAAAGAGTTGGAGCATAAGGAGAAGCTAAGGGAAGTTCAATATAGAGAGACTGAATATGAATGGAATGAAGAGTAGAATGTAAAAAAGAAGAGGGAGTTAGCATAGGAGTAGAAGCAAATGAGGATGAAGGTAATTGAGTAAGAGAAGAACACATAGTAAAAGTGGAACCCCATAAAAAATTAGGAATGTTGAGAAGAGGTATGAGGAAGTGTGAAGAATGGAAAACAAGATTGATTAAATAGCACATGTCTAGAGGTATGCACTATGCCAGTAAGAGAATCTAAACACCCATACTCTTTCATAGAAGGATGATAACCGATAAACACACAATTAGATTTAGGCTGAAGTTTATGTTGAGTGTATGGTTGAAGCCAATGAAAGCATTGGCAACCAAAGACCTTGAAAGAAGAATAGTCGGGAACATGATGAAATAAGGCCTCACAAGGGGAGATGTAATGAAGAATGGAGCTAGGCATTCTATTAATGAGAAACACTGAGGTAGAAATGGCATCAAACCACAAGGAAAGAGGAAAGATTGGATTGATGAATAATGGTAATAGCAGTTTCTAAACTGTGTCTGTGCTTCCTCTCAGCCACACCATTTTGGACTTGAGTGTAAAGGCAACTACGTTAATGAATAATGCCATGAAAGGTAAAAAAAGAATCTAATTTCTTATTAACAAATTCAAAGCCAACATCAGTCTTAAATATTTGAAGAGAAGTATGAAACTGAGTCTCAACAAGAGCCTTAAACTCTAGAAATTTAGGGAAAAAAAAAAAAAAAAAGACCTCACTCTTGTAATATAAAGGATATACCCAAGTAAATCTACTAAAATCATCCACAAACAACACATAATATTTGAAAACATTAGAAGAAGTATTAAAGGGTCCCCATACATCACTATGTATTAAAGAAAGAGGTGCATTTACAGAAGTATTTGACAGTTTAAATGGTAATCTATGAATTTTAGCAACAACACAATGTGTACAATAAGGAACTTTGTTACAAGAATCAGTAGAACATGAAACTGTGCATGCCAAAGCTTGGGAAGGTGTTTAGTAATATGCTGAAATTTCAAAGAAAATTGATGCCCAATCTTTGTTGCCATGTGAGTGCAGTGACAATTGGAGAAAAATGTGTTTGAAAAGCTTGAGGTGTAGAGGTAGCAGAAGACTTAGAGAACTGGTATATACCATTCACATTAGAGCCTCTATGTAAGACTTTGTTCGTATGTGTAGACTCGACTTTCTTCGCGCGCCCCCCTTTCGGAGAGGCGCGAATTGGTCTCCTACAGTTCGGACTCCCGTCACGATTCTGAATCTAATCTCACAAAGTGCAATGTGAGACTGATAAACACCAAAGAGTCCAAATTTGGCAAGTCATTTCGAAAAATCGATTTGTTGAATCAAATAATGCCAAAACTAGACTGCTTTGCCAGATTACAGAGTCGCTACCTAAATATTTTATTTTGGAAAATTTGGGAAACCCTAACTCATGCCAAAGGCCACATGTCCGTCATCACCAAAGTTGCCTCGGCTCGAGAACTTGGGTACGAGAGGAGAAGGTCCTAAAATGAGCAACCCCGCTTGGCCGATCAAAAGATCGGCCTCTACTAACATGATATGTTGTTTTATAAACACATGTGTTCTTATTCTGATTGTTAGCTTAACTTTACTATGTGGCACACACATATAAGTATAGACTAAGTCATGAAAATTGGAACAAAACAACTCGTGTTTGTTTTCGAAAATGGATTGAAAGTGTCACCCTCAAGTGGGCTAAAGCGTGGATTTGCCACCCTCAAAGTGGGCTTAAAACATGATTTGCCATCTCACAAAGTGGGCTTAAAACTCACAATCATCGAGTTGTTCCAATTCAAGCAATCCAGCCTTTATCCACAGGCATTCATGCAGTTAAGCAAGTAAGCACATAGCCTCATGGCAAGCATGCTCTCATGGCAACACTCACACTCATACAAGTATGCTAAAGCATAAAACTTACAGTGTACTCCGAGACAAAACAAAAGCTAGTTAGAAAATAATGCATGATCCTAACTATATTAATGATGTCTAATGCAACACATGCAATAATGCAACTAAATAGGCTCGGCTATCTAAGATGGCATATGAATGCAACAATTTGATACACGTATTCAAATAAGTATTAAAATACGATGCAATTTGAATGATGCGCCGAGCCTGATGCATTCAAAATAAATGAATGATGCAAACATGCAAGCATAAGGTATACTAATCAAAATGTGCCCTAAACTAACCATTGAAAGTGGTAAGTAAAAGGGAGAAAGACTTGGGATTGGAAGACATGCGCACACACACGCATGCTTATTACAACAATATGCCCTCACGAAAAAGGGTCCGAATAAATAAGCTAAGTTACTCTAAGTTAAGCTAAGCTAATTATTACAAAACAACTAATCAACTTTACTAGCTAATTAATTATTACAAACCAAATTGAAACAAATAGCTATGCTAAGCTAATTAAAATATTATAACACAAATTGAATAATCAGCTACACTAAGCTAATTAAAGCAATAAAATGACCTCGCGGGCGAGGGAGACATGCATGCTCGGTTGGTTTCTTCCGAAAATCCATCACTTTGCTGTCGGTTGTCTTTGTTTACACTTGCCTTAACCTCTGAACATCGAACCAACATTCCAAACTGCTTTTGCTTCAAAACAGGAACACGTTGCACAAAAATGGGCTGGTGGCCGGTCGGCCACAAAAAGTGGCTGCCGGCCACCATAACTGGCCGGTCGGCTAGTATAAGGGGCCGGTCAGCTACCTCAACTGGCCGGTCGGCCACCTGCTTTTCCAGGCTTCTGGTTTTGTTGCAACAGAGAACAACAGAGGCACAACAATGTATTTGCAAGGAAATGTGTGTACTACCACTCTCCTTATCATGTCTCAAGCTTAAAGGAGTGTGGCATTTAGCTCTTAAGCCACCAATCAAGCATTTTTATGCATGATGGCCAAAGAGTCAAGCTTGTACAAGTCAATGAATGCACAAATAGACTCAAATGGCCACCACCCTAACATGCATGATCAAGGGTGACGGTGACCAAGAAACGTGACACGTTTCATCACTTTGAGTATGAAACGTCCCTCATTTCTTGTGTTTGGATTAACGTCCGATCCAAACACATGCAATGCAACACAAATATGCTTATCTTGGTCATGTTTTACTTGGTTCATTTTATTTACACATTTTATATTACCAAGACATTCTTTAACCGATGAAGTCCAATATGGAAGTTCTCTAATTGGAAAGATGGCCTAAGCCACAAGTACCTTGAGCATGAAAGAGGCCTCATACTGCTGGTTAGTAGAAACCCTCAAGAGAGGATTAAAACCATTAGGCATGAAAGCCTCAATTCCACACTCAAGCCAATAAGGGGCTCAAGGCCACTTTCAAAACAAATTAAAAAGTGAAGAATGGTGGGAGGTCGCAGATTTTTCAGTACTGAAATGGCATGAAAAATAGTGCTACAACATGCAAGCAACACATGCACAACATGTTAAAAGCCAAAAACATCAAAGCTAGTAAAGAGCACTACACTAGAGGCATACAATATCAAGCTCAATTGACCAAACCAGCTCTGGACAGAGCTAGAACTTGCCAAATTAATGGCTAAAACATGCTGAGATAAAAGCACAAAAAGCAAGAAAAACATGCTCATGTATTGGCTCACAAACAAGGCTCAAAGCACAACTCTCAAAATCAATGAAATAGTGGAATATGTAGGAGTGTAATAGAGATACATGCACTGAAATCACATGCTAAATGATGCTATATCATGCAATCATGTCGAGCAAAGCATATTAGAGGCCTTAAAACACAAAACTAGTAAAGGCACTTGCACTATAACTATACAAAGCATGAGTCATGTGACCAATAAGGCTCAAAACAGAGCTAAAGCATGCTAAATCAGTAGCAAAAACATGCTAGAATCAAACTAACACAAGCTAGAATGATAGGCTAAATCATCAAGTATGCTAGGCTAGTAAGCATGATTGCACTACAAGTACAAAAAGCAAGCAAGAAGTGTTCCAATCAACCAAAAACAGAATTGAAACATGTCAAAACCAAGCCAAAAACATGCTTGAACTAAGCTACAAAAAGGCAGGAAAACATGCTCAAATATTAGGCCATTTATACATGCAAACAAGACACAAGGAAGGAAGGCCACCCCCTCCTATTTTGGACTTCAAAACAAACTTTTCACCACTGAAATTCTCCTAGAATTCAGTGGTTTAAAGGCCAAAAAAAGTTGCTTTAAAAGGCTTTGAAAGATGGCTCAAAAGGCTTTATAAGCCAAAGAGCAAAGGGAGGAAACCACCCCCTAACTAAACAAGACTCAAACAATCATTTTGAAACCTTAAAAACAGAGTTTTTTGGAGGTTAAAACCAGCCTCAAAGTAGCATGTAAAGGTGGTCAAACAAGTAATGAAAGCAAAGCTAAAAAGGGACAAGTCTTTACCCTTGAAGCACAGCAACAAAATAGGTACTTTTCTAAGCCAAAACCAGCTTTTCAAAGCTCAAATAAGACTTCCAAGAACCTCAGCTACAAGGTAGTCTAAGTTGGTTAAGGGGTTGTATGCAAAAATGTAAAAAAAACTCACTTTCAAGCACAATATAGCAAGAGAGAGAGAATTTCTAGAGAGATAGAGTGAAATTTTGCTCACCAAAATTCTGAACCCTCCAAATGGGGGAGGGACCTCTCCTTATATAGAAAAACAAGAAAAAAGCTTGCCCTCATCTTATGGAGGATGCATTCAGTGACCAACAGCTAGCACAGCTAGCACATAAAATATCTAAAAAAGGAGAAAATTGGCCGTCGGCCACTTCAAGTGGCCGGCCAAGAGGAAAAGTGGCCGACAATAACCAAAAGTGGCCGGCAAGGCACTTCTCTCCTCCAGGCAAGAGGCACCAAAGTTTGGCCCAAAAACAAGGCCAAAACAAAAAAGGTTTAGAGGCCCAGAGACAAGGCGCTCAGCCAAGAACTCGGGCACTCAAAACGAGCATAAACATACACAATCATCGCGTGCACAAACGATGACGTCTGAGTCTTAAGGTCAGTCAAAAATGGAGTGTCTACAATATTCTTGTCCTGAATAAGAAATGAATTAGCATAAAAAATAAATAACCACACAATTATGATCCCCGGTTAATTATTAAACAGACAAGAGATTAGAAGAAATAGAAGGCACATGCAAGAGATAATTAAGAGAGAAAGAGTAAGTAGGAATAGGCAAAATGCATGTACCAATGTGGTGAATAGGTAAACAGTGGTGATTGAGACCACTAGTAAAGCTGCTCTAAATGCAGCTCTACTAAGCTGGCATACACTTTAAAAAAGAAAAAAAAAAAACAAAATAAAGGAAAAAAACAAAATACAAAGAGGAAAAAGACAAATTAATGCTCCTCTTTTAGTGGTCTAAACCATTTTTCATAGGCAAAGAAGATCTATTCCCAATGGTAACTTGATCCTGGTTGTGATATGGTTGAGAAATGTGAAGATTGGACAAGTCATTTGTGATGTGATTTGTTGCAGTTGAGTTTATGTACCAATAGACAGTCGAAGCTGACGAAGACTGCTCATTCTGAGGAATAGTAGTAGCATAGGCTCTAGTATTCAATTGATTTCCTTGAGACTGAGATGTAGAGGTCAGAGGCCCAAAAGACTAATCCATTCTATGCCAACAATCAAAAGCAATGTGGCCCCATCTTACCACAAATTTGACAGCAAAAAGAACCATAACTAGAGGAATGATAATGTAGCTTTCCTATGTTGCTTTGATTGTAGAATCGACTACCATCACGATTACTATTGCCATTATAAAAACGACCTCTACCCCTAAAATTTCCTCTGCCTTGAAGATGTGAAGAAATGCCGCTATATGCATTGAAACATAGAATAGAGTAAGCACCATAACTAGATAAAGAGGTAGGGTTTGAACCATACGAAACAGAGTACACAACAATGAGATTATGATTATCATAGTGTTTGATTTTACATTCAATGTGAATTGCTTCTGAACACAACAAGGAACATAGCTCATCCATGGAAAGAAAGTCAGATCGTGCATGGATTGTTGTTTTAAGAGCATCATATTCATCTAGCAGACCATTAAGAATGATTAACATCATATCTTCATCATGAATATTTGCAGATGCCAAAGACAATTGATCTAAGATTTCTTTAAATTGAGCAAGATATTCTTCCATGGAGAGAGATTTCTTGGTGATTGTTTGCAACTTAGTCTTCAATTGATGAATATGTGATCTTGATAATGAAGTAGATTGTTTTTCCAGGGCTTGCCACCCTTGAAAGCAAGGAGTATAATGAAGAACAGATGAATAAACCGAAGGAGATAGAGCAATTAAGTAGCTTAGGAGGTGAGCTTCAATTACCTCCCATTTGGTAAATTCTAGATTCAGAATTCGTTGTTGTCCAATTGAATCCATGATTTCTTGAGCAGGACAAACAGTCAAAAAATATGCATAACTAAGGAGGTTTGTAGCACGAAGAACATTCTGAATCTAACTCCTCCATATGAGAAAATTATTTGAATCGAGCTTGACAGTAACTAAGGAACTAAGATTTGATATAAGCAAACTAAGATTTGAAGGAATTGAAACTGTAACTGATGTTGTTTCAGCCATTGTAGGACCTTGCTCGGTGGAGCTAGAAAGCTCTGATATCATGATGAAACTCTTATTCCATATATCAAAATGAATTGTTCTATATATATACTACTAGATCTTATAATCAATATACTCCTATTCTAACTAACTCTCTTGACTGATACACATATAACAAACTATCTAACTGTCTAACTAACTGTTACAGGTGTGCAAGTATTATAACTGTAACACTTGAAGCTGCTATCCTTCCTAAGCTGGGACTATTGTGCACGCTAGAACTTAGATTACTTTACTGATATATGAGCTAATTAGCTAATATTCTCATCAAAAGAAATGAAGGTTTTAAAGTTGAGAAACACAAGCTATTCATTCTCTAAGGCCTTTAATTTTTCAATCAAGTTTTTCTCTCAAGGCCTTTAATTTTTTTCAATCAAGTTTAAACAACTCACTATGAGAATCAACAGGACACATCACATAAATTCACTCCAATTAGTCACTTCGCCCTTTATATTGAATGTGATTTTGCTTCAGATTCAGCTGTTTTTCTAACCAAGAGAGAACATAAAAAACAAGTCCTATATTTAGTTGACTTCCCAACCAAAGTAGAGAGTAATTAACTATTTGCAGTCAAAAGCTTTCATCCAAAGGCATTTCAACAACAAAATTGTGAACTATGTACAGAGTGGGTAAAACTCCACACTGAGAACCTCAAAAAAGTATTATCATCCAGTTGAAAAGTTCCAAAGATCTCTTTGGACTCTTAGCCATGCCCATATCAAGTTCAATGCTTCCACTTGATCAAGTGGGTTAAAAGAGGATCATCAAAACCCTAGGATTGAATCCTACATCAAAATAATGTGATGATTCAAGTGGAAACACCGCATACATCCAACACCATCACAACATTAAAACACATTTAAGCACAAGATTAGCACAAATCAAATGGGTTAGATTTAGCCAAAAGACACCCCAGATTCCAATTCTGCCTCAGGACACAATTAACTACAATAAAATTCCAACACAAAAACATAACAAAACGAAGTCTAAAGGAATCCTACTCTTCACCAATGTATAGAACTATAAAGCATAGTACTAATGTTGCTCTTCTGCCAAAAGGAGCGGTGCTCAATTTTTACCACAAAAACAGCTTAAACCTATTGTATTCCAGAAAGTAGTGCAAAATAAACAAGAAAGGAAAAACACTGCTCAACAATAGAACATAACAGCTTTAACATTGTCTTTGATTTGGGGGAGTGGCTGAACCGCCAGACTCCTCTCCCTTGTGGCCTGACCTGCTCCACGTGCACCTCCACTACTTGATCCGGTTTCTAATGTTTCACCCTCGATGTAGTAGCGTGCACGAAATGCTGCCAAATGAGCATAATAGGCAGGTGGAACTGCAAAATTAAATCAACATCCTATTAATAATTAAGCACATCAAGCATAAGAATTCAAACTTTACAGACAAAAATAAAATTAAAAACATTCAACTGATCAAGGGCAAACCTATTGAGACCGAACGAGTGCACCTAGCATATCTGGAGGGCAGGCAACAAATATTTGTTATGATGGATTTGCAAAATACACAAAAGTTGTTGAAATCACAAGAAGAAAAAATCTAGAAGGGTCCAAGAAATTACGTGTAGCACAAGTTATTCGTCAGCATTTGCAAGGCATCTGCAGTAAATTTGTTCTCATCATAGAGCACATGGTAGTGTGTAGGCCGGCTTGTTCCCTGCTCAGATAAAGCAAACTCACTCAATAATTATTACTAGTACAATGAAATACTCGCTCGAACACGCATCAAATCAAACTGGAGTGGTAGATTGGGATCAACTAAGCAAAGGATAACAGAGTTTACCTGAATACCCGCATGGCTGCAAAGATAGAAATCAAATTGCGTAGGGTGGCAAATCTTTGTTTCAACAACAGTACCTAATGATCACCAAAAAAGGAAACAGTTCCCAATGAGCAAGGAGTGCTCCCACAACAAGGGCATGTATAGTTCAAATGAGAACCAAAATGCATACCTGGTAAAATGTTGCCACTCCTATCTGTTGAATTGCGATCACCATGTTCTGCAGGAAAGAGGCGGGTGTGGTGTCTCTTCTGCACCACCACAAAGGTAACTCGTGGCAAATAATCTGCCTCCAAGGAGACACAAGCCTGACAAAAAGACACTGTTATATATATATATAAAAATAAAAAAAAAGACATAGAACAAAAAACTTAACTGTTCAAGAAAATTAAGATTCCATTCAGCAGACAATGTTTCTGAGAAAGGGCTTCACGTTGCACAACAGTTGGCCCAAAAACTAATTTGTTACCTACCCACCTCTAATAAAGGCTGTCATTTCAATTAGATAAGGTAATCTAGCTAATTTTGTACCCTTTTTTTTTGTTGTTGGAAGAGGGATTGGGGGTTGGGGCACTAGTAGTGATGCTGCTCAACATGATTTTTTTTGACAAATAAACAAATATTATTAGAAAGACATCAAGACGATGCAAAGAATACAAAACACAAGCCTAAAACAAATCAATGCTCAGCATGATTTTAGTAATCATGGTCACATGAAAAACAAATTAATATGCTATAGGTCAAAAATATTGTCACATGTAAGACGAGTACTTCCTATTTTTAAGCAATAATGTGTACCTTTCTAATGGCATCCATCTCATATAACAGAACTTGATTGAATTGACCTTCACTAACTCCATCTCTGCAATAAATACCAACGTCAAAAATGTTGCATAATAGAGACAGTAGTCACTTGCATTCTCAAAGCAAGGATTCACCTGTAAAATATGATTCTACAAGGTTTTTGCCCAGTTGATCTCCGAAACGAAATCAACATATCCCTGCAATAAATGTCAATTGAACGTGAGCAAAGATTATGCTACATTTACCATAACAAATATGAAGAGAAAAGCCAACTTTTTACCTAATCATTCCTCCGTGAACTATCTCATTTTTAGCATTCAGAGAAGTTTTGTAGAGATCCTGTATAATTTCCTCCCTGTGAGGCTGTGCAGAGACCAATCCTCTGTATTTAGTTGCCTCTGGCCAGTCCATCGATGCAACCACCTATAACAAATTCCTTTTTAAAAGCAAGATAAATCCGACATTAAGCAAACCAATAAATGAAAAAAGATGCAAACAACTTACTGCAGCTATAGATGGACTAGAATCCTCCCCTGGTTGAGGATGAGTCACATCAGCACCAAATATTATCGTGGGTAGATCAGTTACAAAGGGAATTTTTTTCTCAAGAGCATTAGCCAACACAGTGTTCCGTCCACCAGCCTGTGAATAATATTATTAACAAAACGAGGGGGAAAGGAAAATCAAATTACCAAATTTTTAAATAATGAAAACCAACATGAATATTTTGAGCACATATTGAACAACACAAACACCTTCACATTGATCTTTAGAGAAACATTTTCAAGATACTGCTTGTTGCACTTCATTGCTTGCTTGGGCTGACAACACTGGGATATGATTCCCAACTCTGTTTCACACACCCGCTTAATCCTTCCTGTCAAAAGTAAAATCTCATCAAGTCAACATCTCTGTCAAATTAAAAAAAAAAAAATAGTTTTAGTTACTTACCATAAGATCCAGTGACTTCAGGTAAAATAATAAACAACATTTGAAGTTGTTCATCAGCTTTCCCTATGCTCGTTAGTTGCACATTAGACTGAGTGTGAATTTCAACAAGGGTCCTCTCAATCTGAGCAGGATGTGCGAAACGGATGGGAATTAAAGGCATCAGACTGAAATCCTTCAAATAATATCAGCAAGGTCAAGTGTCAATTTCTTCAAATTCAAAGCAGATGTTCCAAATGACCACGATGACTATAGGATGAGAAACTCATACCATCCCTTTATTCCTGCACATGTCGACCAAATTCTCACAAAATTTGAAAACCTCATTTTGCCTTAGCCGTGAGAAGCTCACACATGTCCAAAACTCCACCTTGCCACCATTAACCATTTTCTGCACAACCAAACTAACGAAGGGTCATCCTAAAGTACAAAAGGCATTAGCGTCTTCTAGTTCATAAATTCTTTAAGAGAGAATAATGCCAGAAGATTTGACTATCAATTGACTTTAAGATTCATAATAGCTTGCAGCAGAGATAAATATCAAATCAACAACCAAATACTAAACCTTATCAATCATGTTCCAACACCCCACTCGTGGGACCTCTTGTGTACCCTGGTACTTAAGCTGCAACAATTGAAGAACTGGTTAAAGTAAATAAAATAAAATAAATAAATAAAACATATGAAAGTGAAATATTTATTCATAACAGAAATTAATCGATAAAAAACTACCATTGGAGCTGGAAGGACACGAGCATCAATAGATGTAAGTTCAGTCTTTACTCGAAGCCCAAATTCATTAACAAACTTATCATTGTTGTAATTGTTACGCTCAACCATCTGCAATGGAGCAGCATCATCTAGTAAAATAATGGTGAACAAAGTAGGAGAAAACAATTTCCCTATATTTTTGGACATAAACTAAAAGATGTATACTATGAGATTTATGAAATGATTGAGAACTCTAATAATCAAAACTAACGATGATCTTAACATATTCATACCCTGCTAATACTTTGTACTCTCTCAAAAGGACGTTGACAGGTCGCCCTTAGCAGAGCAGTCACTTGCTTTTCATTCAACTTTTTTGAATACCTTTGTCCTTCTACAATCTTACAAAGCTGTAGTGGAAGACAAAACAATGCAAGCTAAGATCCCTACTGTATAACTTAAAACAAAAAATTACGTTTTAAAAATGAGAAAACCTCCATTGGTAGGTAAACAGGCTTTAAGTCACTGCCAGCTTGAAGTGCAGGCAAGTACGCAAACTTTAGATTGATGTGGTATCTCTCACGAAAGTATTGAATAACTGATATCTTAGCATCCGTGTCATCGCGGGCAAACCTATTAAAAAAATGGTCATAAACAGAAAGTGGAATAGAAAGACAACAAATACATGATAAAAACCAAACCAAAGTCAAATGGTGCACTATATATTTGTAACATCATATTTCCATCTGGTTTGTCATCCAAGCCAACAGACATAAAGTAATAAACAATAAAGCAATTTCAATAACAGTGTATTTGTGTTCAAGCTTACAATTTAAAGAGAAATAACATATACGCAATTTTAACTGGTACATAAATATTATCTTGCAGCTTTAAATTTTTGAATCATCTAATTTTGAGTTGCTTCTAAAAATCCTGAAAAACAGTTTCTGCCAATGGAAAATTTGATATAATCCATCTATAAGCATAGCAACTTCTGTTTTGCACCGGTAATAAATAAAGCAATTTGCGAGAAGGGAAAGAAGTCTAAAAATAGCTAGCTCACGTCAATTGGCTTGTTGGTTGAGTCGATACACCCGATATTTTGTACCGTTTGCCATCCTCCCTGTGGGTAAGTTCTACCCGAATACCTTTCAAAGCTTTCTTAACCTGGAATCACACAAAAAAAGAGGGGAAGTAGAAGGGCATAACGGTCAAATGTGGGTATGGAGCACAAAATATCAAAGCAAAAGCATATATATAATGACTGGTTGTGGTGGAAAACGTACTACTATAAAAAAAATTCAACAGACCACTATCTTTTACCATGACAACATTAAAAACAAAACCCTCACTTCTAGAAAAAGCTACTTAATCCCTGCTTCACAGCCATTTACTAAGGTGTTCCCATCCACAGAAAATAGCACTGAATGACTGTATGCTGTGCTAGATAGTTAAGAGAAAATACCTTAATACGATCTTGATCAGACAGAGGTCTCGTTAGATCTCTAACATTGCAATATTTTGCAACAAAATCAGAAACCAGAATTGGTTCATAAAATGCTCTCGCTGACATGTCTGCAACAAGAGAATGAATAAGATGTAATATAACACTTTTTTTTATAAATTTACATTACTTTTTCTTTTATTATTGTATCCAAAGTTAATTAGTTCAAACTTATAATTAATTCACATGTGTTTAAGCAATGGACACAAACATCCAAAGAGTATACGGATCTAAAAAACTTTTTAAAAAATATGCCATATTTTGACACATGTCGGGAAGTGTCCAACAATTGTCAATATCCGACACGAACACACCACGTTCTTAGAAGTGTGTGCTTCTTAGCTATTAATTTATGCTATGTTTGGTTGAGGGATTTGAGGAGGGGGATTGAAAAGGAAAAAAAAAAGGTAGGTGAAAAAAAAAAAAAATATTTACATCACATTTCACACCTTTCACTTTCCTTAGGATAAAATAAATATAAAAAGAAATGAAGGCCAACAATTAAAGAAATTCGTACCAATATTAAGGGAGAGACCCATTTGGGTTGGGCGAAGGCTTTGATAGAAACCTTTCCAATATTGTAAACCATCGCCAAGATCGCCAACTTCACCCAACATGGGAGAGAAGAATGACCTTCCAACAACAGTATAACTGCAATCAAAAACATATGCAATCAGTGGAGCCATCACACTCCTCAACCTAATGAATAGATATCAAGGAAAATCATAAAAAGCAAATATGTTAAATTCTTTTAAGTCGAATGAGACTCACATAGTGGAAGGTGTTGATCGAAACACTACATCAAGAACTTGTACAGTTTCTTGGGGTGCATCAAATTGCCTACCACGTAGAAACTCTTGCAAATGATGTATATCAGCTTTGGCAGCAAATTTGATTGCCACCTTGAACTCACGTTCTCTCCTGCAATTAAAACAAGCATGGAATTAAATTCAGCTAAATAGAAAGACAAGGGTGATTTACCAAAAAATAAATTTGATAGCCTAAGATACATAGAAACTTCATCAAATTGAAAATTAGTTTGCCTGACTCGATGGATTTTCACTCCGAGGAGCACAGAACTTTGGGACAAATAAAGAAAGAAATAAAAGGTCAAGGACAGTTTAGTGTTTGCATAAAAAGTATGTAGAATGTAATTATCAACTTATCATATTATCTCAATTACAACAATCTAACGTTCCTTTGCATCTAAACATTGCACAAAAAATTATCAAAATCCATAATAAATTTGCAAATAAACAAGTCGCTTTTATTTTAATGTCTACATATTTAAACAATGTTGTGTAATCCACGTCTCCAACCAATAGTAAAGAAAAAGAGAGGGAATCACCTAGTTTGATCATCTTTGTCAACAAGCTTAACAACGAAGTCCTTCGAGATGAAAGGCAATTTCCCAGCTGTGAACAAACTCTTCCTTCCATCATAAGCTGGCCATAGTTTGCCTAAGTGAGATTCCCGGTACGAAGCAATAAGCTCACTTATTATGTCCCTGCAAACTTTCTTCGACGCAACCTCAGGAGTGATTGTCACCTAAAACCATCCATTAGAGTTCAATAAGAACTAAAATTATAAAATAAGCACCAAAGAAACTAAACAGGTAACAAACAAACCATAAAGGAGCCAAAAGCAAAACTTAAAAACAAAAACTCAACACAAAAAGCAAGTAACATGTTCATGGCCTATTCATACAACAATCATTCCATTTAAACACAAAGCAACTGCCAAACTTTTGCATACTTTATTATTATGGCAGAGGATCCTCTGTCCCCAAAACTTTGTCAGTATGTCCTAAAACACTCCATCATATCAGAATATCGAGACACGAAAATATGATACAATCATTGTGAGTGTTTTGGAAGAGGATAAAAATTTGGGTGTGCCCTATATAAATAAATCCACAGAGATTCAAAACAACCTAAGCATTATAAAAGTACCAAATGAACATAATAATATGCACAAAATACAAACATAGAATGCACAATGAGTGATAAAAAATAATATTCAAAAATAAATAAATTTGTAGAAAGACAAGTACTAATATCGATTTCTAAGACCAAACAAAACCCGCAAGCATTTGAACGAAAAGAAACAAAAAATAAAATAAAATAAAGAGAGGAGTCAAAATCAGCACAGAACAAAACCGAACAAAAAAATCACGAATACCTAAGAAAAAACCAAAAGAGAAGATATAAAAACTGATTGACATGTATTCAGACTTTGAACCGACACACATAAATATAAACGTAGAGAGAGTATACAGAGACATAAATATAAACGCGTATATATATATAGGGAGAGAGAGAGAGAGTGTGCAGAGAAAGAGGAGAAGAGGAAACTGACGTCATAGTGGTGTAGATCTTTGTCGGCAACATCGACCAGAAAGTGATTCGCACGAACAATGCATTTCCGGCCGATCGTTCCGTACCCTGGCCTCGCCGGCGGCCTCAGAGACTTCGACGACGATGGCACCACCGCCATAGGCTGAACCGGCGATGGCGAAGTCTGCAACGATAACTTGCTTTCGACGTCTTGGCTGAGAGACGACACCTCAGTCCTGGTCGTCGACGACGACGGTGCTTGAGAAGGCGGAGGAGAATGTGAAACCACAGGAGGCTGACTCACCGTCGGCGGTGGCGCCTGAGTAGGGGCTGGTCCGGCACCGCCGCGACCTCTTCCGCGGCCTTGCACGGCCGGCGAAGGAAGGCCAGTGCGAGGCTGGGCTCTGCCTCGGCCTCCACCGTCACCGCCACCGCCACCAACACCGCTACCGCGTCCACGGTTGCGTCCTGACATAGCTCTGGAGAAGAGTTGTAGAGAGAAGAAAACGGAAGACTGAAAGAGACAAAAAAAAATAGTGTTATATGAGTAAACAGTAGAGAGAGAGATTTGTATGCGTATGTATTTATCGATGGAATAGCGTGTGCGTATATATAGAGAGAGAGAGAGAGAGAGAGAGAGAGAGAGAGAGTGGGGGGTTACGACGACGAAAAAGGACAGAAATAAAATGGCGCAATATTTCCGTAATTAGATTAGAAACGATTTAAATTACTGGAAATTATAGGGGTAAGGATTCAAAATTATTTTATGCAATTATTTTATGATAGTTTTATTATTTTATAATAAAAAAAAATTGTTAACGTGTATTATTATATTATATTTATGTTAAAAAAATTAAATATTTTTTTTATAAAAATATGCTTTTAAAAATTTATATATATACCTTTCAAGGAAAACATATTTATTATATTATATTTAAATCAATGATTTAAAATTAAAATAAAATTATATTAAAAGCATATATACTCCTAAATGATGTAGTTTCACTTTAATTTTAAACATAAATAGTTAGATAGGCACAATAAAATTATTACAAAAAATCTATGATGCATCTTTCTTTTTTGTAACTGTTAGATTTAAAAAGATTTCAACGTATCTGTAATTTAATTTTTCAATTAGAGAATCCCGTTTGTGGGTTTATCTCAAGCCCGTCTTAGTGATCAAAATTATTAAACTGGTAAAAAATGATTAAAAGTTAATTTTTTTGATTTTTTTTTTACTTTTTTGAAAAAATATATAAAAAATATAAGAGATTATGTGATTCATGGGTGTTTTGGGAAGGGACCAAAAAAGGTAAAAACTAGTTTCTTATCAATTTTAGGTCACATCACTTTTCACGTTAAGGTCTCATTTGGCAAGTAATTTTTTTAGTCAAAAAATTAAAAAGTTATTAAAAAAATTAAAAAGTCAACAATATATACTAAAAAGTCAAAGATTCATTTTTCTCTCTAACTTTTGTACATCTTTTCGTAAAAAATTAAAAAGTCATCCCAAATATACTATTTTTTTTTACATTATATTTTAACCAAAAATTCAAAAAATTACTTAAAAAAACTTGTTCCCAAATGAAGCCTAAATAGTCAAAAAAATCAAAAAATAAACTTTTTACTATCTTTCCAAAACATCACAAAATGAATTAAAAGCTCATTTTAATGACTATTAACCATCTTTGCAAAATAATCATAAATAGATTATTCATATATAAAATTAAATTAGCTAGATATCAATCGCTATTCAATCGAATTTTAAAAAATTAACAATAAGTATTATTTCAATAATAGATTGTATATTTTTGTATATAAATATAAATCAATCATTGACTACTTATTTTCAATAAACTTAATAATGGTCATTACAAGTCGAAGAAATTTTGAAGCAAAGAAAAACTGGGTGCATTTAAAATTTTATTTAATCTACATTTGGAGACAAACAAATTCCACTTTAATTATAATTAAAAGCACCACATTAAAATTTTTATTGATATTATTTTAAAACATAACTAAATATTATAATAAAATTTTAAACATAGGAGCCTAATATTGGTGGTAAATTTTTAATATATATATATATATATATGACAAAAAATAATTAAAATTAATTGAAAAACATTAAATCTTTAGAAAAAAGATAAAAATATCCTTTCTCTTGCTTGTCCCCACCCCTGGTTCACCATTCCAACCACCTCTCTTCTGTCACCATCCGGCCCTCTTTCGCCCTCTTCATCCCCCGATCACCCTTCTCCGCGCACCGTAACCCTTCATCCACAATACTCACCACCACTAACTCTTTCCATCTTTGGACAACCCCCCGCCTTCCCCACCTCTCATCTAGCTCTTTGTGATTTTGTAAGCCCATTAACCATTTTATCTAACACATTATTAACACTGTATTTGATTGAGAGATTTAAAAAGTAATTTGAAAGGAGAAAAGAAAAACGATTTGAAAATGAAAAAAAAAAAGATGTCTGAAATTTGGTGAAATATATGTATATTTTATTCACATTTTACATATATTTTTCATTTCATTTTCCAAATCTATTCTTAAATATTCTAACTAAACACAGCATAAGGATGTACATGGTGCAATTCAGTATGATTTGATAATAAAATCAAAATCAAATCATGAATTACGGATTAACACATTTGTTATTCATAACCAAACCATGATTTGGACGGTTTTACCAATTAGTTTATTGAATAATAACTTTAAACAATTATCAAATATTTGAGTAATATATAACATTAATTTATATAATATTATATTACTAACTAATTTTACATAATATTTTTCACATATATAATACTCATTTACACCAAATTTCGCATTAAATCTCTCTCATACTGATTTTTATTTTGATATTTAATTAAAAGTGAAACATATATATGTATAAACTATGAGAGGTAGAGCAGAATAGTTTTGAAAGTGAATTTTAAATTTTAAATCACAAAATAAATCAACTCGTTATTTGCAAGATTGAACTGTTTTAACAGATTGGACGATATTTTGCACAACCTTATACCTCACCAACCCTTAATTGACTCCCAATCCCTTTCCAACTCACAACCACTATCACCATCATTTCTATACATTCTCACCATTTTACTCCTTTCAACTCCTCTCATCAACCACACTACGACGCCTACATCTCTCACATGTCAACCCTTCATATCTAAATCAAATCTCATATTTAAACCATTATTTAGATCAGATATCAAATTTAAATCATATTTCAAATCTAAAATCTCAAAATCCTGAATCAAAATCCTAAAATAAAGAGAGATGAAGAAAAAAAATAGAGATACCATGAGAAAAGAGAAACCTAATTTCTACAATATCACAATGTTCACAAGGGATATAGAGAAACGACTTGCAAGGACAAGAAAATGTTGAGGCGGCATTGATAAAGACTCGAGTAACGGTGGGAAGGGGTAGGTAGGCAAAAACTGTCGATGAGTTAGGATTTTAAATGAGGGAAAATAAAGAAAGAAAAAATTATACTTCCATATACGTTGTTATTTATTTTGAATCTATCACTGAATTTTAATATTTTTTTCTTCTTTAAATTTTACTATAATTTTTTGAACATTATTATTGGTCATAATAATCAACATTAATTGAATATTTTTTTTAAATTAAGGAAAATGCTCTGGTGCGTAATACACACTGTATGTAACCTTACACAAAATTACATAAGTTTTTACAAAATTACATAAGTGATTTTTCAAAAATACATAAATTGAATACAAATTCGCATAAATTTTATGCAAATTTTCCTTTAATAGTGTTATTTGTACTTGACTTTTATACATGTACACTCAAATTTTATTTTTTTATATAAAAATTGTTGTTTTTGGAATTAACTATTTTAATAAATTTATAGTTTTTTAAAAAATATATACAAAACGTAAAATAAAATAAAAAATAAAAAACAATTAACTTTTTAACTATTTTAGCTACCTGCCAAAACAGCCATATAGCAATCTTAAAAAATATACAAAACGTAAAATAAAATAAAAAAATAAAAACAATTAACTTTTTAACTATTTTAGCTCCCTGCCAAAACAGCCATAGCAATCTTAAACGTTTTCAAAATATTTCTCAATTTTAAACAATATGTTATTAACACTCTTTAGCATTTAGCATGTGGCATTATTAATACAAATCACAATAGTCTCATTTTACTCTATTTGGCATCTATCTAAAAATATTACAGTTGTTTCTTGAATTTTTTTTATTTTTAATAATTTCTTGTTTAGAATTATGTCAAAGTTTTTATTTTTCAAGCCTATCTTGTGTATACGAATCTAAAAAGTAAAAGAATAATAATAAATTTTAATTTAAAAAATTCACTAAATCTTTAGGGTTTTTTAAACTTTTTTAATCTGTATAATCAAGTAAAACTTAAAAGTAAATATAAAAAAAAAATTAAAAATTTGTGAAATCTCGTATTTTTAAGAGTAAACTACCAATAGGTCCTATTTTTTAGACTTATTACCCATTAAGTCCTATTGATAAATTCATTAAGTGATAATGATAAATTTATCAGTCTTTTATTTTTATGAATAAATTTATAGTGATAAATTTATCAGTCTCTTTATTTTTATGAATAAATTTATAGTAATAAATTTATCAATCTCTTATTTTTATAGTGTTAAATTTATTAGTTAGGACTTGTACGTAATTAAGTCTAGTTAATAGCACTGATTGGTAAGTATCCCTATTTTTAATGTGTTAATATTTTAGTGAGAAACATTAGTGATTTATTATAGTATTTTAGTGATTTATTAAATTCTACACTTAAATAAAATTTTCTAAATCATAAAATTAAACCCTCACCCCCATAATTTAGATAAATTATATTTTGACTCCCTAGAAAATCAAAGAGTGTTGTGTACGCCTTAAACATGGATTATTGAGAAAGCTTTAAACATGGATTACGAAGTTTTGGAAAATTGTAGAGAAAGCTTTTGAACCCTATAAATACACCACTTCCCCTTCATATTTTGGCACAAAGAACACACGCATACACCACCTATATACACCCCAAGATTGATTGAAGATGAGAGTTATAGATTTTGTCAAACCTTACCTACCTTATGCCTTGGAATTTTGATCACCATTTTTGGAGATCTATGGAGAAATATGGATTGATTACAGTGTTGGCGACGAAGGAGATTGATTTGAGATCATTCGAATGGTATACAATATATTTCTTTTAAATCTCTTTACAAAGAGTTCTATTTTAATTACGTTCAATTTGTAAATCCTTTTAGCCTTCGTTTGGCATGCCAAAAAGCCTGACTTTTTGACTATTTTAGCTACAAAAAGACAAAATAGGCTAAAAAATCAATAAGATAAAATATCATATCGAAACCATAATCATTTCATTTTTTTCTCTCACAAAAGTCAAAAAAGCCAAAAAACCTTTCCCAAACAAAACTTTTTAGCCCCAGGCTAAACGAGACTTCTATGAAAGTATTCTGCGTTGATACATTTGATTACTCTAGTTATTTGATAAGTTCTGTGAAGTTATTCTGTGTTGAAAATGTTAATTTGTCTAACTAAATGACATAAAAATTTTCCGTACATGGATCGAGTGGACCCCCACTAATAGCTTGCAACAATATGTCCGGGTAAGCGGTTGTGCTTAGGTAAGGTGGGTGAAGTTAGTCACTAATTATGTACTGAGTAGAACCGGGTATTTTGTCCTGGGCAAGTTGTCATTTGCTGAGTGGATTTGTCTGTGCAATTTGGTAAATTACTTGATTATCGTATCGTTTGTACAATGTCGTAAATAGACGGATCCATATTAATTTATTCTCTATCTGAACATTATTAATCATGTCGTATTGTATACTTTCCGAGTTAATTTATTTTTCAGGTGTAGAGCAAATATAGTGGCGATTAAAGTTGAAGCATTTAAAAAACTTATTAAGTTAGAGATTTGGCACTATATATTATTTTTGAAGATTTGTATAAATTATAGACATTTATGTAATTATTTTGGAGTTGATTTGTATTTTTGAGGTTATTAATTAGTTGAAATTGTATATTTGAGATTTACTTAGTTTATTAACAGTCCCCGATTTTGGGACATTACAAAAATTGCAAAAAAAATCAATTGAAAACTCCCTTTTATTTAAGAGAATATTGGTGAAAAATCCAATTTAGAGAGTGTCTAACGCATTAAATCCAGTGAATATTTTTTGTTGGTAAAAGGTCTATGTTTTGTGAAATAATTTGGTAAGAAATCCTATAAAACATTTTATTCCAAATTTACCCATTGACTCTTTTTTTTTATCTATTTGACTTTTTATTGATTATTTGTTCAAATTTTTCCTATCTGTTCAATTTTTTTTATACCTGTTCAAATTTTTGACCTATCTATTCAAATTTTTTACCCTATCTGTTTAATTTTTTTAACCTTTTCAATTTAAATTTCCCTTATATGATTAAATATTTGTCTAAATAAAATTCCATATGTTCGATTTTTTGTCTATCTGTTCAATTTTTCACCCTATTTAAACAGATATATTATCTTATCTATTGAAAATCAACTATAACAAATCTGTTTAAAAAAAATCTATTCTATATTATTTTTATATATGTTCAAATCTCTTTTCTCTCTCATATCTATTGTAATCTGCTTCTTCTTTTTCATACATTATCTGTTAAAATCATTCCACAAATAAAGATTCATCATCATCATAGCACAAATTTATCATATTCATCATCATTAACAACAACAAAATTAATATTCTGAACATTTATGCTGAATATGAGAGGAAAAATACCTCTTTAAAAATCCATAAGAAAATTTTAATTCCAAAAATGTTTTTGAATACAGACATAGACATACATATGCATGTGCTCTGCTCATTGAGAATATTTAATTCTGAACAACAACAGCAAAGAAAAAAAAGAATAATCCATATCTCAAAAAAAAAAAAGAAAAAAAAAAGAAAGATAAACCAAGAAAAATGAATAGCTAAGCCTTTTGAAGTGATCTGTTCAAATTATTTTCCAAATCAAATGAGAGGGAACACACACACACAGATGATCTGCTACCTATTTAAAATATTCATCTAAATACAAATAGAAAATCCGAAATATTGATGTGTGTTAGGTTTTTATAATTGGTGATTTCGTTTGACAAAACTTCATTCAGTTGTAATTTTATTCGTTCTTTTTATTACAATAAAGCTATGAGTGTTTGGATGCGAATCCAACTCGAATTGTGCTTATGCATAGGAGTTTGTGATCTTGATTCTTTGTTGTTTGTCAATTTGCTGACAATGTACGGGGGTCGAAGTTATTTCACCTATCGAGAAGTTATTTGTAGGCTCGAGCAGTAAATGACATCATCTAGTGCTTTTGTAGAATGTCCAAACTTCTGAGAGCATCTTATATCTACTCAAGCGATGGAGTCTTGGCTCGAGTGAGAACATGCGTTTTAATGAGTTCGCTCGAGCGATGAAATGGTCGCTCGAGCGGTTAGTCTATATGTTTTGCATCGCCTTTGCTCACACCGCTTGAGTGGTGAAATGTGCGCTTGAATGGTGTTTATGATTCAGTTTACTATAAAAAGTGTGCAGTTTGTTGTCTCTAGGGTTTGAGCTGTCCAGTTTTTCAGAGAAGGGGGAAAAAAAAAAAAAACAAAGTGTTTTATATTGGAGGGTACTTTATGAGTATTTTCTTGATAAATTAAAAGTGATCAATAAATCCACGAACTTTATATCAACACCATCAAGGGGTTTGTTTATTTTCTTTTATTCGAAAAAAAAGGAGTTGTCCTTTGGTAGATTTCAGGGAACTTGGGCCTGAAACTTTGATGGATTTCAAAGTGGCTCATTTTCGTGGATTCGATATCGGCATTGTGAATTCATCGTTGGGCAAGATAATTCCGAGGTGAAAACAATAGTGGAAGAGGCACATCGGGGTTAGTTCAATTCGGGCATAGATTTGCTGGATAATTGAGGGTACACTTATGTAATTCTTTTTTGTCTTCTTAATGGATTGTTTTGTGGCTTTGGTCAGTGATTTTTTATCACAACTGAAGGCACTTCAATTGTGATTTTTTCACGTTAAATCGTTGTGTCGATTCAGCTTTGATTGTTTGATTGTTTGATTGGGATTGTTATTTGCTGTTTAAAATTGATACCTAATCACAAATTAATATTTTGGGGATTTTAAGATTTTTCAATGTGAAATTACAGGTGAAAAATGATCAACAAAAACATAGACAGACACACTGTTTGTATAACAACAAATCTATTTTACAGAAAGGGTTCCAAACTATTTATCTTCTTCCAGATCTCTCACTAATATAGGTAGTACATGTCCTTGATCCTGCAATGACCACACAGATGAGAGACTTCTTTGAGTTTTTTTCCATTATAGAAGTTCAAATTAAGATTTTTTAAACCTTCTGAAACCAAATTACTATGGAAATTGCTCATGAACAAAAATCTTGAATCCTCCACTAAAATTAAAAGAAGAAAAAATATTAAAAAATTAAGGAAGCATTTCTCTAGATGGAACAAACAAGGATTAAATGCAGAAAAGGAGTACCAGGTTTGTGTGCCATGGCCAGTGCTGCGATTAGTTGATAGGTTATTCTAACTCGCTAGTGATCCCCATAAATAATAGTGTGTTTTGCCTTAATAAATCTGGATCCGAATCTCGCCTCCAACAGTCATCGCCTTGCCCTCGCTTCGGCCCCAAATGGCGATTCCAGCAACAATGTAACCACCTCTCGTGGCTCAGCGACGAAGAGGTGGAGGCCAAGAGGTGGTGGTGGCGATGGCGATGGCGATGATGAGGCGAGACTGTAGGCGGGGAGGTCAGAGAGGAGAGGGAGGGAAAGAGAGAAAGTGTTTTGATTTTTCTGGTATGGTTCGTGTATATCATATATATAGTGTGACACCCCAAAATATATTTACTTATCTTTGAAAACAAAATGTAATTACAATATTTTTTGGGCCATAGTAGAATATAGGAAACTTATGCATAGTGTTTCAAGAAAACTCATGGAAAGTGTGGTGCCATAGTAAGGGTCTTCTCACCTATAAATAGGTGAGTTGCATAGTAATGAAATTACAAGAATAACAAACAAGGGGTATATGATAGAGTAAGCCAAAGTCAAAAGGGAGAGTAAAAAATCAAATTTGAGGTGAGTTGTATTATATTTTGAACTACCACAAACTGTTTTATGTAAATATGTTTTGCAAATTATATTAGTTTTTAAAGTATATTATTTGTTAAATGAATACTATTTGCTCATAAAAGTGTCACGACCCAAACCCGACCCTATGAGTTTAGCATCAGAATCGCCAAGAATCCGAGATTACCAAGGCCTCTTGAACAATATCTGATCAAAGCAGTCTGAGGCTGGCGGAAGCCAATACAGTAAGTAACTAGTGTCCATTGAGCTGTGGAAATCTGTATGTCAAAAACATTTTTCATGCATTCATTCAATTCAGAACAGTACAGTCTATAAACGGTCTATACAATCAGTTACAAACAGTCAGTACAGGGATCACATCCCTAGACAACAAGATCTGATAACGGTAGACAGTCTATACAAATGTACAAAACAGTGAGGAGACCGACGGGGGACACAAAAACACCCCAAGCCATAGCATGGCAACTCGGAACCTCGCAGTGAGGCACATAGGCTAGCTTGACAAAATTGGGGACCGACCCACGCTCCTAGCTCCGATCTGGCTGCTGAGAACCTACATATATATATAAACAGTAAGCTAAAGCCCAGTGAATAACATATAGCGTAAAGAGGTTATGAATGAATGTCCTTACAGTAATGAAATCAGTTCATTAAACAGTATTTCAATCTTTCAGTATTTCAGTCAATCAGTCATATGTGGTACATCCATTAGCCTATAAACAGTAGGTCCAAAAGGACCGAGTCTTAACAGACTCAACAGTAATGATGGCCATCAATCAATAAACAGTATGGTTCCACGAGGGAACCGACAGAGCTCTGTAACAATAAACAGTAAGTGCTAAGGATGCCACAATACAGTTCAGAATACAGGACATACATTCATTCAGTAAACAATATCAGTTCAGTAAACAATTCAGTTCAGTATTCAAAAGATAACCATTTTGAACATATCTTTACACAATTGTTACTCACAGAGATTGGGCTAATAGCAGCTAGAGCGCGTCCCCGAGAGCCAACCCTAAACAGTTAACAAATAGAACACACACTAAGTTTCACAGTCGGAAGGATGTTAATTAAATCCCTAAATTTCCTCGGTGTGGTTCTATGTCTAAATCCTCATTAAGATGCCTTAAACTAGGCCTAAGAATGCCTAGGATGGGATGAGGATGCAAAAATACAGTTGGAAGGCATTTTTCAAAAGTTGCTGAAAACAGAAGTCTCGCTCGAGCGAGCCTTCCTTCGCTCGAGCGAGGTTACAAAATCAAAGGCTTCGCTCGAGCGAACAATCCTTCGCTCGAGCGGTCTGATGAAACAGTAAAAGTACTGGATGCTCGATTTTTACGCGCGATGCTCGCTCGAGCGAGCTTCCAAAAACAAAGGGTTCGCTCGAGCGAGCCTTCCTTCGCTCTAGCGGTCTGATGAAACAGTAAAAGTACTAGATGCTCGATTTTTACGCTCGAGCCACCAATATTTCGCTCGAGCGTGGCTCAGAGGAAACGGTGGTCGCTCGAGCGAGGAATCCTTCGCTCGAGCGAAGAAACCAAATATGGAATTTCCAGATTTGCTTCCCAAGCTCAAACCAAGCATTCTCAACTCAATCCTCGACCTCTTGGGCCCAAATTCTGGGGAATACATCCCAAAACTATGTATAACAAGTTTGAAAAGCCAATTTATGAATTCAAGCCCCAAAGGTGAGTCAATTAAAACCATTTTCAAACCCATTTTCAAGAAAAATGTCAAAACATGCAATGCATGATCTTTAAACCAAAATCAAGCTTCAATTCTTGTCCAAATGGACTCCTTTCTTCAAGAACATGATGAATACATGGATTTAAACATGAGTATGAGCATGCATGTACATTATCACCATGGATTCAACTCAAACTCATCAATTCAAACATGCATGCATGGATTAAGCTATAATCCTACTCTTTTGAACTAATTTATGTCTTGACTCCACAATTCAACTTGACTCATGCAAGAACAACCTTAAATGCACCAATGAGAGATTCAATTACCTTGCATAAGTCTTGTATTCAAGGTGTGGGAGCTAAATGAGCAATCTACACTTCAATTCTTCTCAAATCCCAAGCATGCAAGGTGAATTTCTCCAATCTCCTACTCTCTCTCTCTAATTCTTTTGGTTTGGTCGGTTGGAGTGTAGGGAGTAGCTGATCAAATGTTTTGATTAAGTGTAATAGGGCTCAATAATAGAATTAAACAAGGGTCCACTCAAAATGGCATAATTGGTAATTAGCTCAAACTTGACAATTAACTTATTTAATCTAATTTAATCATTCCTAATCAATTTTCAGATAAATATATCATTAAATCACAAATATTCTACTAATTATAAAACACTAAACGGTTTCTAAATCGGCCGCCGATAAGGCCTTCAATTAGCAGTTTAAACATATGAATTCACACAGATAATCAATAAATCAAACAGATGCAATATGCAATTCAATAGATAAACTATTCAATTTCAGTCTCGATTTCAATCAGTCCATCCAATACTTCAATTAATTCAATTATCGGTTATTGGCGGTCCAGTTTAGCAATAATCAGTATATAATTCAGTGGTTATTCAGTAATCGGTACGAGGGTTGTTACAAAAAGGAAACTCATAGATAAAATTATTTATTAAATGTATTTTTGAACAATTATTTTGTATATACCACCACGGAGGTCCCATATCTTGGGAGACTTAAATAATCATTGGCAGTATTATCACTTTAAGTGACCTTTCTGTTTGTCATAGATCCACTAACCCTCTGATTTCTGGTGTGGAGCAAAGTGTTGTACGGAGCTAAGTGCTACACTATTGTAGGAACCATATCTAGAATTCGTATGAGTCACCTCTTGAGTCCATACACTTGTTCTATTGTGTACCATGGTTATTATTATTTGCTTATATAATTTTCCCATTATGCTTCTGTTATTCAAAATGATTTATGTATTTTCTAGTATCGGACAAATCTCTGTTTAGCCCAAATAATTATCCATGGTGAGTTTTACCCCCTTATGCTCTCAGTATAATGTTTCTTACTCGCTTATAGTTGTTAACCACTTTCAGGTGACGTGTCAAGACAAGTGCGTAGGGCAGACACAAGGCACTTTGTAGTCTTAGTACAACTTTGGTAATATAATTGATAGAAGCTCCAAAATATATATATATATATATTTGTTATAATTAAATTAAGATATATTTTCAATAAACAATTTTGATAATTTATTATTGCATAGGAGAATAGTTTTTTTCCCCCTGAGTATTGTGTTAAATTAAAATTTATAACAAATGATAATTGTAATTTTTAGTATTGTAGGACCGATTCATATTTTAAACAAACCTTATGGATGTATTTGTTATTTGTTAAAAAATAATAAAATTTATGTTTCATAATTGACCAAGAATGTTTGCATAATTATGAAAAAACCTGTTACATAATTGACTAAGAATATTTGCGTAATTACGAAAAAAAAACCTTCACTCAACATATAGGTCACCATTAGTAAATTATTCAAATGAAAGAACAAAATAGGAAAGAAAATACAAACCTCGAGCATTTAAGCGGTTCTTATATATATATAGATATATAGAGGATATTTTGGTCATTTTATTTAAGTTTGTCATTTTAGATAAAGTGTCTCAGCACTTGGACCTTTGACCAAACAAAATTGTAATTTAGACTCTTAGACTGAGTGTCTCTTATCTCTACCTACAAATGCATAAACATTAAGGGTGCTCAACAGATTTTTCGATCCGTTCAAACCGACCAAGCCAAACCAATCTGCTGCATTTTGGACGGATGAATAATGACGAGCGGACGGTTGCAGATTGATTTTTTTCCAATCCGCCTAATTTTGAACGGATGGTGGATTTGAAATTTCTTTGGCCACAACTGAGCCGCCAAAACGCGAGCACTCCTAGTAATTTGTAAGTCTTTATGTTTTCAATTTGTTTAGATATTCTGTTTGTTTTTTAAATTGAAAAAGAGTTTAGATATTCTGTTATATTTTTAATTTGAAAATCCTTTTATCAAATGACAAATGTTGATATTTGTTTTGGTTTTTGCTTTTTTTTTTTTTTTGTAAAAAATATAAAGCTTAATTTAGTTTTTTTTTAAAAAAAAAATCAAATAAATAGTTTTTGAATAAAAAAAAGTAATGAAATAGTTTTGATAATGCATGGTTTTCTTATATGTATTTGTTATTGATATTTAACAATTTACTTGATAATCTTTTGGTTATGTTGAATTGGATTGCTATCCAAAAAAAATTGTTGAAAAGTTATTGTATTATGTTCAAAATTTATAAAAATTTAAACTATCAAACCAATTTACATTCATCCGTCAATCCACTCAATCTACATCCGCTAATCTGGCAAACAAATATGGATTGATTTTTTTTCAATCTACCAATCCGACAGATGAATAACAGATTAAACAAATACGAATTGATTTTTTTCAATTCACCAATCTTACAGACGAATGGCAGATTAAAGATTTTCCGACCGTAACCAAATTACGGGCATCGCTAATAAACATGAATTTTTATCGCCATGGGCCGTTGAAAAAACAAACAAAAGTAAATTACACTTACCTTTCTTAAGATTCTTGGCAATGACACTAGCCTTCCCTCATTTCTTTTGAAATTACACTAACTCCCCTTTGGTTTACTTTCAATTTGTAGATTCTCCATTTCTATGAGGACTGTTAATTTGACTAACAATTCTGCCGAGATTCCCTCTTTACTTCTTCTTCTTCTTTTCTTTTCTTTTTTTTCTTTTTTTTTTTTAAAACTATTATGCCTTTGTTTTATATATATTAGCCCTTGATATAAATCATTAAACGACATAAATGCCCTAAAATCTCAAAGGACTAAAGTGGCCACATTACACTCCCAAAGAGAAACTGCATAATAACACCCTTTCCCTTCTCTTTCAATTGAAAAAAAATACCAAAAAAGTAAAAACTAAAAAAAAAAAAAGTTCAAAAAAGATCCAAAAAAGAATTTTTTTTTTTTTTTGAATTTGTAATTTTTATTTTTATTTTTTACTTTTCAAATTTGCCTACACAAGACGAATCATAAAAGTAAAAAAAAAAAAAAAAAGAAAAAAAAAAGAAAGAAAAAGAAAAATTGACATAATTTTGAAAAAAGACAAATCTATATCCATCACTCATCAACTAACATATGATTTCAGTTTGCTCTGTATAATATTGAATTGATTATCTATAATTCCAGAATAAAAGAATTAATAATTATTTTTGAGGTAATAAATTAGTATGAATTATTAAAGTCAAATGAGAGATACAAGAACTGTATGTACAGACTACAACAAATTATATATATATATATATATATTTATAGTCAAACAATGTGAGTATTTAGAAATATTATTTAATCCTATTGAAATAAATACAAGTTATGTGCCAATTTGATTTTTATTAGTTTAGATAGTGACATTCAATAATTTTATTTTATTTTATTTTTTATAAAGACAACCGAACAATTGTTAAAAGACGTATGATATAAAATCTTGATTAAAAATTATCAAATAACTTTTTTTTATTTATGTAATTAATATTTTAATTTATTTCACCATTACTTTTGTCATGACAATATAGGTCATTCTAGAAGTGGCCTAACTAGAAAATTTGTTTCAATAGTGTCATTTAATTAGTCGTCAACAATATCATTATTCTATATTCTTAACTCTACAAAACTTATACTAAAACAAACTTTTACATAATATAAGTGATGTTTTGAAAAGTTGGTAAAAAATTAATTTTTAAAACTTTTTAGTCTATTTTGTCTTTTTATGGATAAAAATGTATGAAAAGTGATGTGACCCAAAATGGATAAAAAGCTAAAGCAAACTTTTTTTTTTTTTTTTTTCCGCAAAAGACCCCTAAATAATATACTAAGATATAAATGTAATATCTTATATTTGCAACAAGAACATCGTATTTAATTCAGACTGGTTGAATTACATTGATTGAATAGAAAGAGAGTGTGGAAAGAAGAAAAAAAAGACAAAATAAACCTTCATTGGAGGAAAAAAGAAACGTAAACCCTTAATAATCTCATGTTTAAAAGGGAAGTTAACTCTTAATTAAGCTATACTTTAAAAAAATAAATAAATAAATGATACATGAACAAAAATTTTATACAGAATGATATGACTTTTTATTGTCCTTTTATTTTTTAATCAAAACACTCATTATTGTCTTCATAATTTCATAATTATCATTAATATTTTGCATTAAGTTTCTGTAAACTTTATGTTTGCAAATCATTTTTTACACCATTTTATTTAATTTTTAACAATTTTAGTAGTGTCAATTTATAAAAAAACCTTTCAAAAATTTACATAATACTAAAACAAAAAACTGGATGTTGAGTGGATTCAATTGAACCGACTAAACTACACATGGCCACACTCATGTAGTATATGTAAATTATGATATTTCTCGTGTTGCGTATTATAAATGTCGTAATTAAATCATTTTTAGTCATCACAAAAAAAAATAATAATAATGAGTCATAACAAAGGTTGTTAAAATCAAGACACTAGGTATGATTGTTGGGAGGAACTTAAGAATCGGATCGAGAATTGTAAGATTTTACTTTTAATGTAAAATAAAATAAGAAATGGTGAATTACTTATACAGTTCTTATAGTTTGGGACTCGTGTCATTTTGGTCCCTAACTTTTTAATTGTGACACGTTTGATCTTAAATTTTGAATCTTATCTCAAATAAGGACACTCAAAAATATCATTACTTAATTTCAAAGGCAAAGTCATCAATTTTATAAAATATAAATTAATTTGACAAAAATAAAATGTCAAAAAAATATTTTTGAATTTTTAAAAATTATTTCTATTCACCAAAGATAAAATTATATAAAATTGATAAAAATTTTAAAACATTTATTTTTTTTTTATCAAATTAATTTTTATTATGTGTTTGGATGATAATCATGTAATGGGTGGTTGTTAGTTTTTAATGTGTAATTGATATATTTTATATGAAATGTTTTTAGTTTTGAATTTTTTAATTTAATGGATTGGTTTAATAATAATATCAAAGTTGTCGCCATATTTGACTTTTGAAAAAATAGAAACTAATTTAATGAAATTAAAAACAACCACCCATTACATGATCATTATCCAAATACATAATAAAAATTAATTTGGTAAAAAAATGTGTAAAAGATTTATCAATTTTACATAATTTTTATCTTTAGTGGGTAGAAATAATTTTTTAAAATTTAAAAATATTTTTTTGACATTTATTTTTGTCAAATTAGTTTATATTTTATCAAATTGATGATTTTGTCATTGTAATTGAGCAATAGTATATTTAATTGTCCTTATTTGGAACAAGATTCAAAATTTAGAGTCAAATGTGTCACAATTAAAAAGTTAATGACCAAAGTGACATAAGTTCCAAACTATAAAGACTTTTAGTGTAATTTGCCCAACAAGAAATTATTTACAATGATAATGAATATTAAATAAAATTAAAATCATTACAAAAAAATGATAAATTTGACATAATCCATCTTTTATGTTTATATAAATTTGAGGAGATACTTGCACAAAGAATTTATAGTTAAGTTTCTTATATAAATATATATATATACAAAAAGATTTTAGTAGGATCAAGATCGTAATAGAATCGGGATCGTAGTGCAATTCTGTACGATTTTATGACTTAGATCGTAATTAAAATCTTACTGAATTTAAAATTTTAGTGTAATCCGGATCGTTTAGCCTAATTAGAGTCGTAAGATCTTAAAATTCTACAATCCAGATCTGAAGTCTGATAAACATGATCATATCCAAACATTACATAAGGTATAATCAAAACATTTTGGATCATGAGAGGGTAATTTATAAGTAAATTGGGCCGAGCTAAGGAATTGTCTTTTTTGTAAGTTGGGCTGCACATTGGGTCGGGGTAAGAGATATAGCTCGGTCCAAGCGTTAACTAGTGGGGCCTAGTTGAGGATCAGACCAAGCTAAGCATCACACATAGTAGTACCGAGATAACGACGCCATTTTTGCATAGTTAGCTCGGTCTTCCGTTTTTAGCCTAAATGGAGTATGTCAAACCGGGGTACAGACAATGAAGGGAAGAACCGAGCTAATTGGAGCTCGGTCAGATCCACTACTTTAGCATGACCATGTTAGCTCGGTCATATTGTCATTTCACCGAGGTAAAACCATCTCACTTGGTTTAAGTAGTGAGGGGAGTGTTGAAGGATAAGCATTATCTTTCAGGAGTGTGATTCCTAGGAGGACTCTACATGGAGGAATAAGAGTCCTAATAGGATTGTGTCATACGAAACCTATAAAAAGCTCATGACATAACCTATGGAAGAATTAACACAACTTTGATTCTCGAATACACAGAACTTTTGTCTATTTGTCTATTTTGCTGACTTGGGCATCGAAGAGGTATCCGGCACACACCCGCCGGCTAGCTCACGTTTGTGTTTTTAGAGAGTAAAGCGACGATGTTTGGAGGAGCGCAGACTTGATCAATAGGATTATACGAGAACATTATTTCTTGCTCGTACAATTGGCGCCGTCTGTGGAAAGTCCAGAAAGAACAAAACCTCTTGATCGAGTTTTTCCTCTCTAGTCCGAAGCAATGGCGCACAATGAAGATTTGCCACAGTCCGCTATCGACAGACAAACCCCAGAGGGGGGTGGGAGGCGCGAAGGTTTGCCTTTTATCCCTCCCATAACGGATTTGGAACCTTAGCGACAGAACCCCCGGAGGGATGTAAGGGGGAGGCGGACTAACAGCCCCCGTCGCTCTCAAAGTCCTGAAAGACAGTGGCGAATGATGGATCCTCAAATTCTGGAGGATCGCGCGAAGGAACATGACGAATTAATAAGGAAGATGACGGCAGACATGGAGTCGATGAAGCGCCAAATAAAAGGAAAAGGGGTGGCGATAGAAGAGGGGCACAAAGGCAACACGCTCCTTCGCCACTCAGAAGATCGTTATAGGCATTCCACACCATCGCAAGCAGAAAGTAGGAGCTTGAGAACAGGCAACACTCAATCAAGGACTTCCAGGACTCGTTATTCCAAGTCTAAGAGAACAAGAACAGAGAGGTCATATACTGAAGGAAGTACCTATCGGCCCTCGCACACGCACCAGACGTCATCTAGGCACACGGAGTTGCCTAGATCATCTGACTTGCGAACTGTGCTTAAGGAAAGGGCACGATGGAAGAAAAATACCAGGGCATGTGACCCGCACAGAGTTTCAACCCTTCAGCGGTTGGCCCCTCGGACGCAAGGGAGCGTCGAGGTAGGAATGTCAATACTGCGCCTTGCTTACGAACCAACAGACAAAGCATTAGCAAGGTTGTAGAGCTCGCCGTTTGTCCCGGCAATTGAGAACGCACCACTACCTTCGGGCTTTCACCAGCCTAAGGCAAGACAGACCCCTACTTGCACCTAAGCCACTTTCGCCAGATCATGGCAGTATATCGGCGAAACGAGGCTTTAATGTGCATCATTTTCCCATCCAGCCTTGGCGACCTAGGTTTAACCTGGTTCGAAAGGCTACCAGAAGGCAGCATCGCCTCCTGGGCGCAATTGGCAGAGGCGTTCGTGGCTAGGTTCAGAACGAATACCAAAACACCAGTGGAGATTGATCAGCTACTCTCCATTGACATAGGCGACAAGGAGACATTGAGATCCTACAATACTCATTACTGGGAAACCTTCAACCAGATTGGGGATTGCCCTACAAACCTCGCCATTGCACAATGCAAACGGGGCCTGCCAATCGGCAACAAATTGAGGGACTCAATTACCATGACACCACCCCTCACAATGGAGGCTTTGATGGAAAGAGTGCACCAGCATATTCAGGTGGAGGAGGAAGGCACCCGTGTTAAAGAAAAATCTGGTGCAACAGTAACGCCAGATAAAAAGACTACAGCAAAGGTCAATACGGTAGAACGATCAAGTAAAAATGGACGAGGCAGGCGGGCCAACGGAGAGGACCCAGACAAAAGGTGGTCAAGAGTTCACGCTGCCATTACCACGGTGTTCAAAAAACCAATCTATCGGATTCTCAGTGAGATACGCGACGAACCTTTCGTCCGATGGCCAGCTAAGTTGGGAGAAGCACAGAAAGACTATGACGAAAGGTCCCGGTGCACCTTCCATGATGAAAAGGGGCACCGCACTGAAAATTGCACGTCGTTGAGGCAGTATTTGGAGAAGTTAATGGCGGCTGGGCATCTGGACCAGTACATTGAAGGAGGGACACAGCCAGCCCCCAAAACCACAACAACCCAAACGGAATGCCGATCGACGCCCCACCCCAAGGCGTAATTAACATAATACATAGAGTATTCGAACCTAAGCGGGTATGTAAGCTCAGAGGAATGATTAAAAAGGCTGAGCACTTAAGGAAGGTATTAAGTGCACAACTTGCCCTCAAAAAGGGAAGAACAGAGGCTACAAATGTCATATCTTTTTCAGACAGAGACTTGGCTAGGATATATTGCCCTCACAATGATGCGCTAGTTGTCACTCTCCGCGTCAAGAATTTCGACATCAAGCGGATTTTGATTGACCAAGGGAGCTCATGTGAGATAATGTATTACGAAACCTTCAAACAACTGAAACTGGAGGACAAAGACTTGGCACCCGCAACATCTCCCCTAATCGGATTCACTTCAATGCCAGAGTGGCCAGTGGGCAAGATAATCCTCCCAGTTAGAGCAGGAAACATGACGAAACAGGTGGAATTTTGGGTATTAAAAGTTCCTTCCATTTACAATATAATTTTGGGGAGGATATGGTTGCATGTCATGTGATCGGTAGCATCAACATACCATCAAGTATTGCGGTTCCCCAATGAAGCCGGAGTAATTGAAGAGGTCTTGGGAGACCAAATCATGTCCAAACAGTGTTTCGTCACAGTAAATAGCAGCCGCGCTGCAAAAGGGTATGTACAGGTGGTGGATGAACCTGAGAGCAATGAACTATTTGTGGATGTTGGCAAGGCAACTGAACAGAAGGTAGTGGAAGGCTTGGTACAGGTAAGGATAAATAAAAAAGACCCAGAAAAGTTCTTTTTACTTGGCTCGTCTTTGTCTAGCACTGAGAAGATAGAGGTCATGGAATTCTTAACCTCTAACATCGAAGTGTTTGCCTGGACACCGTATGACATACCTGGCATAGATCCAAATTTCCTCTGTCACCAATTGAACGTCCACCCAACTGCCAGACCAATTGTACAGCGCACTCGCAGATCAGCACTTCACCACGCCGAGATAGTAGCAGAAGAAGTGGGAAACTTGCTGGAGGCAGGAGCTATCAGAGAAGTGCACTATCCCACGTGGATCTCCAATACCGTAGTAGTGCCAAAGAAGAATGGAAAATGGCGTGTTTGTGTAGACTACAAAACTGTCAACAAGGCATACCCAAAGGATAGCTTTCCTCTACCACAGATACACCAACTGGTAGACCTAACGGCAGGACACAATCGACTTAGCTTCCTTGATGCATACAGAGGTTACCATCAGATTGCTATGTATGAACCAGATCAGGAGGTCATATCCTTTACAACGCTTAGAGGATTATACTATTACAAAGTCATGCCCTTTGGCCTAAAAAACGCAAGGGCAACATCCTAGCGGATGGTCACCAAGATGTTCGAACCTTTGTTAGGCAGAACAATGGAGGCTTACATAGACGACATGGTGGTCAAGAGCAAGGATGAGAAAGACCATCTCAGGGACTTAGATGAGATGTTCTAGATTCTGAAGAAGAACAAGTTGCGCCTAAATGCATCCAAGTGTACATTCGGCGTAGGATCGGGCAAATTCCTAGGCTTCTTGGTGACCAACTGAGGTATAGAAGCAGACCCCTCTCAAATCAAAGCAATCCAGGATCTAGAGAGGCCCAACACAGTCCAAGAGGTGCCGCATCTCACTGGCCTAGCAGCCACGTTCAATCGGTTCATAAGTCGGTTGTTAGATAGATGTCGACCATTCTTCCAAGTACTAAAGGCTAAGTTTGAGTGGGATGAAGAATGCGCCCTCGCCCTAGAAAACCTGAAAGAGTACATGTCTTCTCCATCGTTGCTAATAACCCCAATACCTGGAGAAGAACTCTTTTTGTACCTGGCAATTTCACAGCACGTAGTCATCGCGGTGTTGGTCAGAGCGGAAGGAATCCAACACTTGCCCATCTTTTTATGTTAGCAAGACCTTGCTGGGCGCAGAAACCAGGTACTTACCATTGGAAAAACTGTCCTTAGCATTGATGATGGCCTTAAAGAAGTTGTCGTATTACTTCCACGCCCACACCATAATCGTCCTAACTGCTTTTTCCTTAAAAGCCTTGTTTGAGAGGGCAAACTTTTTTGGGCGAATCTTGAAATGGGCGGTAGAATTGGGGCAGTATGATATCAAGTTTCAACCCAGAACCGCAATAAAAGCCCAAGCTTTCGCAGACTTTGTGGCAGAGTTCACACCAGGAAGTCATCACATTTGCCTAGTGGATTTGACTGGCACAACAAAAAAGGGGATGGAGAGTGCCGCAGGAACTACATAACCCCCAAGACAAGATGCCCAGCCACATCCCAAGGCATACCGGATAGAAGAAATGAAAGAAGAGGCAAACCATGCTACACCAATCAAAGACCCATCAACAAGTAAAAACTTGGTACAATCAGATTGTATGGGGCAAATAGTAGATGTGGAATTTGAAGAAAACATTAGCAAAACTCACAACCCCAAGACATCATCCGATCCCTCAACTTGCTGGAAGGTATTCGTAGGAGAGATGTGGAAGCTTTTCATGGATGGAGCATCCAACAGGCACGGTGCAGGACTTGGCATAGTCCTCATCTCACTAGATGGCCTAATAGTGAAACAAGCAGTCAACCTTGGCTTCCCAGCATCAAACAACGAGGCAGAATACGAAGCACTTTTAACAGGCCTGAAATTAGCACTCTACATGAAGGCAACCGAGTTAATGGTTTACAGTGACTCCCAACTAGTTGTAAACCAAATTTCAGGCAACTATGAGGCAAATGATGAAAGAATGGCTAAGTACCAAGAGTTAGTCAGAAAGGAGATCATGAAGTTCGAAGTAGTGCAGATAGAGCAGATTGGCCGAGAAGAAAACATCAGAGCAGGCGAACTAGCAGGCTTCGCTTCGATGGCAGATACATCCATCCCACATCTATTACTGATCGACTTCCTACCAAGACCAAGCATTGAAGTACCCGAAGTAGCAGAGGTATGTTGTGCCGAACTAGACCCTTCATGGATGGATCCTATTATAGTGTTCTTAAAGGACGGCATTTTACCCGAAGAGAAGAAAGAGGCCAACAAAATAAGAGCAAAGTCATAGCGATTTTGGCTCTCTCCATCAATGGCCTTGTGCAAGAAATCCTTCACAGGACCCTACCTGAAATGTGTCCATCCTAGCAAGGTCGAGGCATTCTTGTTCGAGATACACGAAGGCGTATGCGAAAGCCACCAAGGAGGAAGATCATTGGCCTACAGAGTAATTTCGCAGGGATATTGGTGGCCTTACATGCAAGCAAATTCAGAAAAGTATGTCATGAAATGCTAGAAATGTTAGAAGTTCGCACACCAAATACATCAACTAGCCATAGAGCTTCTACCATTAACTAGCCCATGGCTTTTCGCAATGTGGGGCTTGGACATAGTAGGACCACTTCCAACATGTAACAACCCCCGTACTGATTACCGTATAACCACTGACTTATATACTGATTAATGCTAAACTGAACCGATAATGACTGATAATCGAATTAACTGAAGTACTGAATAGACCGATTGAAACTGGAACTGAAATTGAATAAGTTGTCTGTTATATTGCATATTGTATCTGTTTGATTGAATGATTATCTGTTTGCATTCGTATGTTTAAACTGCTAATTGAAGGCCTTATCGGCGGCCGATTTAGGAACCGTTTAGTGTTTCATGATCAGTAAAATATTTCTGATTTAATGATATATTTATCTGAAAATTGATTAGGAATAATTAAATTAGATTAAATTAAGTCAATTAAAGAGTTTGAGTTAATTACCGAATTGCCATTTTGAGTGGACTTTGTCTACTTCCATCACTTGAGCCTTGTTTACACTTAATCAAAACATATCATCAGCCCCTATTCTTGAGCTCTAGCCGACCAAGAGAGGAGAGGGAGAGAGTTGAGTTCATTTTGGTGATTTGCTAGAAGAACTTGAAGATTTGAGGCATAGATTGCTAGATTGACCTCCTAGACTCTCAATTGAAGACTTAGTAAGGTAATTGGACCTCTCATTGTTGTCCTTAAGGTTTATTCTTGCATGCTCCATGTTTAATTAGAGAGTAAGTCATGAATTTGCTCATAAATTGTTGAATTAGAGCTTGAATGTTGCATGCATGGTCTTTTGACACATTTTGAAGTTGAATTCTTGAAGAATCACACATGCATGTCCATGTTTTTATCATAGTCCATGTTTTCACTTCATTTTCCAACTATTGAGCTCTTTAGAGCAAGATTTGAAGGTTGATTTTGGATTAAAACTCATGCATTGCATGTTTTGGGTGTGTTCTTGAAAATTGTTTGAAATTGGGTTTAATTGAAACACCCCTGGGCCTTGATTTCTTAAATTGAGCTTTAAAACTTGTTATTCTATGTGTTTGAAAGAGTTTTCCAGAAAATGGGCCCAAGAGGATCGAATTTGGAACATTGAAACCTGGTTTGAACCCAAGAGGACGAATCTGAATTTTCCAGAATTTGGACGTCCGCTCGGCGAAGTTCCACTCGGCGAAATTCATGCTTCCGGCATTTCTTCGCATTGTTTCTGATCCGCTCGGCGGAGTTTTTCACGCCGGCGGAAAATCGCGCATCCAAGCATCTTACCTTTGTTCATCGATCCGCTCGGCGAAGAATCTGGCGCTCGGCGGAGAGGATTGTGTGTCACGCTTCGGCGGGAAGTTAACCTTCGGCGAGGACCTTTGTTGGCTTGTCCGGCGAAGGAAGTTTACGCCGGCGGAGGCCCTGTTTTACGAAAATTGGCCGATTTCTGTGCGCATTTTTGCATCCTCATCCCATCCTAGGCATTCTTAGGCCTAGTTTAAGGCATCTTAATGAGGATTTAGACATAGAACCACACCGAGGAATTTAGGGATTTAATTATCATCTTTTCGATTGTAAAACTTAGTGTGTGTTCTATTTGTTAACTGTTTAGGGTTGGCTCTCGGGGACGCGCTCTAGCTACTGATAGCCCAATCTCTGTGAGTAACAGATTGTGTAAAGATATGTTCAAATGGTTTTATCTTGAATACTGAACTGAACTGTTTATTGAACTGATATTGTTTATTGAATGAATGTATGTCCTGTATTTCGAACTGTATTGTGGCATCCTTAGCACCCACTGTTATTGATTGTTACAGAGCTCTGTCGGTTTTCTTGTGGAACCATACTGATTGATGGCCATCATTATTGTTGGGTCTGTCAAGGCCCGGTCCTTTTGGACCTACTATTTATAGGCTAATGGATGTACCACATATGACTGATTGATTGAAATACTGATTGACTGAAATACTGAAAGATTGAAATACTGTATAATGAATTGATTTCATTACTGTGAAGGACATTCATTCATAACCTCTTTACACGTTATGTTATTCACTGGGCTTTAGCTCACTGTTTATATATATATGTAGGTGCTCAGCCACCAGACCGAAGCTAGGAGCGTGGGATTGGTCCCCAGTTTTGTCAAGCCAGCCTATGTGCCTCACTGCGAGGTTCCGAGACGCCATGCCATGGCTTGGGGTGTTTTTGTTTCCCCCACCTGTCTCCCTACTGTATTGTACCTTTTGTATAGACTGTTTGACTGTACTGTTATCGAGGGATTGAGTCTCCATACTGAATGTCTGTAAATGATTGTATAGAGTGTACTGTTTTGGACTGTATGAATGCATAAAATGTTTTTGACATCTGATTTTCCTGACTCGATGGACACTAGTTACTTCTTGTTTTGGCTTCGAGCCCTCTACTCGATTGATCAGATATTCGATCTGTAGGCCTTCGGTAATCTCGGATTACTGGCCAGTTATGGTGCTAAACCCATAGGGCCGGGTTTGGGTCGTGACACAACAGCACCCAGCAACAGAAAGTTTTTTCTTGCAGCAACAGACTACTTCACAAAGTGGGTGGAGACAGAAGCACTCGCATCAATAAATGAGAAAGATGTGAAGAAGTTCGTCTGGCAAAATATCATCACTCGGTTCGACATACCAAAGGCTCTAATATCTGACAACGGCACTCAGTTTGATGGCAAAATTTTTAGAGGTTTTTGTGAAAAATACAAGATAGAATTCTACAACTCTACACCGACATACCTCCAAGCAAATGGCTAAGCGGAAGCATCAAACAAAGTCGTCTTAGATGGATTGAAGAAAAGGCTGGAGAACGCAAAAGACAAGTGGGCGGAAGAGCTCCCTCATGTTTTATGGGCTTATCGTACCACACCTTAGCGGTCTACTGGAGAAACTCCTTTTTCCTTGGCCTATGGCATGGAAGCAGTAATCCAACTGGAAGTCGGCCTCCCCACAATTAGAAGTGAAAATTTTGATCCAGACTTAAATGGAGAAGCCATAGTCTTGGAACTCGACCTTGCGGAAAAAAAAAGAGAAAGAGCACTAGTTTACATTACCTCATACCAGCAGGAGTTATCCAGAAAATATAATAAGACAGTACATCCGACGCAATTCAAGATTGGAGATTGGGTGTTACGTAAAGTAATGGGAAACACCCTGGTACTCGGAGATGGCAAGTTAGGACCTAATTGGGAATGACCTTACAAAGTGGTTGGATTAGCAAGAAAAAGGGCATACCACTTAGAAGATGGAGACAGCAAGGCTATTCCTAGACGGTGGAACACTGTCAATCTCAAACTATTTTATTTTTAGCTTTTCTTTAAAATACTTGTAATTTTTCATCTTTCAATAAAACAAGTAGTTTCTTTTCAGTATAATTGTTTTATGCTGTAAAAGGTGTTTTAGTGAGCTAGAGGCATTGAAAGCAGAGTTGGTCGGAATAACCAACTTTGAGCTCTCTTCATCTAAGATCAGGATCTAGACTGAAGAGGTTGGCTGGAAAAACCAACACTTCTCTTAAGCCAAGATAAGGTTCTAGGCTGCAGGACGTTTGGCAGGAATAACCAAACAATTCACTCTAGGTTGGCCGGAATAACCAACTTTGAGCTCTCTTCAGCCAAGATCAGGATCTAGGCTGAAGAGGTTGGCTGAAAAAACCAACACTTCTCCTAAGCCAAGATAAGGATCTAAGCTGCAAGACGTTTGGCAAGAATAACCAAACACTTCGCTCTAGGTTGGCTGGAATACCAACTTTGAGCTCTTTTAAGCCAAGATCAAGATCTAGGCTGAAGAGGTTGGCTGGAAAAACCAACACTTCTCCTAAGCCGAGGATAAGGATCTAGGCTACAGGAAGTTGGCTGAAAAAATCGACATTTATTGCTCTTTAGCCGAGATTAGGATCAAGGCTGAAGAGGTTGGCTAGAAAAACCAACACTTATTCCTCCTAAGCTAAGATAAGGATCTGGGCTGCAGGAAGTTTGGCTGGAATAACCAAACACTTTACTTTTGGTTGGCAGGAATAACTAACTTTGAGTACTCTTCAGCCGAGATAAGAATCTAGGCTGAAGAGTGGTTGGCTAGAATAACCAACTTTAAGTACTCTTCAGCCGAGATAAGGATCTAGGTTGAAGAGCGGTTGGTTGGAATAACCAACTTTAAGTACTCTTCAGCCGAGATTATATTTGGACTCCCTAGAAAATCAAAGAGTGTTGTGTACACCTTAAACATGGATTATTGAGGAAGCTTTAAACATGGATTATGAAGGAAGTTTTGGAAAATTGTAGAGAAAGCTTTTGAACCCTATAAATACACCACTCCTCCTCCATATTTTGGCACAAAGAACACACGCATACACCACCTATATGCACCCCAAGATTGATTAAAGAGGAGAGTTATAGATTTTGTCAAACCTTACCTACCTTATGTCTTGGAATTTTGATCACCAGTTTTGGAGATCCATGGAGAAATATGGATTGATTAGAGTATTGGCGATGAAGGAGATTAATTTGAGATCATTCGGATGGTATACAATATATTTCTTTTAAATCTCTTTACAAAGAGTTCCATTTTAATTACGTTCAATTTGTAAATCCTTTTAGCCTTCATTTGGCATGCCAAAAAGCCTGACTTTTTAGCTATTTTAGCCACAAAAAGGCAAAATATGCTAAAAAATCAATAAGATAAAATGTCACATTGAAACCATAATCATTTCATTTTTTTTTCTCACAAAAGTCAAAAAAGTCAAAAAGCCTATCCCAAACAAGACTTTTTAGCCCCAGACTAAACGAGACTTCTGTGAAAGTATTCTGCGTTGATACATTTGATAAGTTCTGTGAAGTTATTCTGTGTTGAAAATGTTGATTTGTCTAACTAAATGACATAAATTTTTTTTTTACATGGACCGAATGGACCCCCGCTAATAGCTTGCAACAATATATTCGGGTAAACGGTTGTGCTTAGGTAAGGTGGGTGAAGTTGGTCACTGGTTTATGTACTGAGTAGAACCGGGTATTTTGTCCTGGGCAAGTTGTCACGTGCTAAGTGGATTTGTCTGTGCAATTTGGTAAATTGCTTGATTATCGTATCGTTTGTGCAATATCGTAAATAGACAGATCCATATTAATTTATTCTCTATCTAAACATTATTATTCATGTCATATTGTATACTTTCCGAGTTAATTTATTTTTCAGGTGTAGAGCAAATATAGTGACGATTGGAGTTGAAGCATTTAAAAAACTTATTAAGTTAGAGATTTGGTACTATATATTATTTTTGGAGATTTGTATAAATTATAGACATTTATGTAATTATTTTGGAGTTGATTTGTATTTTTGAGGTTATTAATTAGTTAAAATTGTATATTTGAGATTTACTTAGTTTATTAACGGTCCCAGATTTTGGGACATTACAAAAATTGCAAAAAAAAAAAAAAAAATTGAAAACACCCTTTTATTTAAGAGAAAATTGATGAAAAATCCAATTTAGAGAGTATCTAACGCATTAAATCTGGTGGATATTTTTTGTTGGTAAAAGGTCTATGTTTTGTGAAATAGTTTGGTAAGAAATCCTATAAAACATTTTATTCCAAATTTACCTCTTGACTCTTTTTTTTTTTATCTATTTGACTTTTTATTGATTATCTGTTCAAATTTTTCCTATCTGTTCAATTTTTTTATATATATTCAAAATTTTCACCTATCTGTTCAAATTTTTTACCCTATCTGTTTAATTTTTTTAACCTTTTCAATTTAAATTTCCCTATATGTTTGAATATTTGTCTAAATAAAATTCCATATGTCCAATTTTTTGTCTATCTGTTCAATTTTTTTTTGTATTTAATAAATATATATATATTATCTCTGAAAAAAAAAATCAACTATAACATCTAAAAAAAAAAAAATATATATTATTTTATATATATATTATAATCTCTTCTCTCTCTTCTCTCTATTTTAATCTTTTTCTTTCTTCTTCTTCTTATTATCTATTAAAATTCAAATCAAAAATAAGATTCATCATCATCATCATCATCATATCATCATTCATCATCATCATCATCAACAACAACAACAAAATTTATATTATGTTATATATTGAATATGAGAAAAAAAAACTTTAAAAAATCCATAAGAAAATTTTAATTCCAAAAATGTTTTTGAATATAGATATAGACATACATATGCATGCGCTCTACTCGTTGAGAATATTTAATTCTGAACAACAACAACAAAGAAAAAAAAGAATAATCCATATCCCCCAAAAAAAAAAAAGAAAAAAGAAGATAATCCAAGAAAAATGAATCTCTGAGCCTTTTGAAGTGATCTGTTCAAATTATTTTCCAAATCAAATGAGAGGAAACACACATACACACACACACACACACACACACACACACACACAGATGATCCATTATCTATTTAAAATATTCATCTAAATACAAACAGAAAACCCGAAATATTGATGTGTGTTAGGTTTTTATAATTGGTAATCTTGTTTGACAAAACTTCATTCAATTGTAATTTTATTCGCTCTTTTTATTACAATAAAGCTATGAGTGTTTGAATGCGAATCCAACTCGAATTGTGCTTATGCATAGGAGTTTGTGATCTTGATTCTTTCTTATTTGTTACCTTGCTGACTATGTACAGGGATCGAAGTCATTTCACATATCGAGAAGTTATTTGTGGGCTCGAGCAATGAATGGCATCATCTAGAGCTTTTGTAGAATGTCCAAACTTCTGAGAGCATCTTATATCTACTCGAGCGATGGAGTCTTGGCTCGAGTGAGGGCACGCGTTTTAATGAGTTTGCCCAAGCGATGAAATGGTCGCTCGAGCGGGCCTATATGTTTTGCACAGCCTTTGCTCACATCGCTCGAGCGGTGAAATGTGCGCTTGAGTGGTGTTCGTGATTCAGTTTACCATAAAAGTGTGTAGTTTGTTGTCTCTAGGGTTTGAGCTGTCCAGTTTTTCAAAGAGGGAAAAAAAAAAAAAAACTAAGTGTTTTATATTGGAGGGTACTTTATGAGTATTTTCTTGATGATTTAAGAGTGATCAATAAATCCACAAACTTTATATCAACATCATCAAAGGGTTTGTTTATTTTCTTTTATTCACAAAAAAAGAGAGTTGTCCTTTGGTAGATTTCGGGGAACTTAGGCTTGAAACTTTGGTGGATTTCAGAGTGGCTCATTGTCGTGGATTCGATATCGGCGTTGTGGATTTATCGTTGGGCAAGATAATTCCGAGGTGAAGACAGTAATAGAAAAGGCACGTAGAGGTCAGTTCAATTCGGCCATAGATTTGCTGGATAATTGAGGGTACACTTGTATAATTCTTTTTTGTCTTCTTAGTGGATTGTTTTGTGGCTTTGGTTAGTGGTTTTTTATCACAACTGAAGGCGTTTCAATTGTGGTTTTTCCATGTTAAATTGTTGTGTCGATTCGGCTTTGATTGTTTGATTGGAATTGTTATTTGCTGTTTAAAATTGATACCTAATCACAAATTAATATTTTGGGGATTTTAAGATTTTTCAATGTGAAACTACAGGTGAAAAATGATCAACAAAAACATAGACAGACACATTGTTTGTATAACAACAAATCTATTATACAGAAAGGGTTCCAAACTATTCATCTTCTTCCAGATCTCTCACTAATATGGGTAGTACATCTCCTTGATCCTGTAGTGACCACACAGATGAGAAACTTCTTTGAGTTTTTTTCCATTATTGAAGTTCAAATTAAAAAATTTTAAACCTTCTGAAACCAAATTACTATGGAAATTGCTCATGAACAAAAATCTTGAATCCTTCACTAAAATTGAAAGAAGAAAAAATATTAAAAAATTGAGGAAGCATTTTTCTAGATGGAATAAGCAAGGATTAAATGCAAAAAAGGAGTACCAAGTTTGTGTGCCATGGCCAGTGCTGCGATTAGTTGATAGGTTATTCTAACTCGCTAGTGAGCCCCATAAATAATAGTGTGTTTTGCCTTAACAAATCTGGATCTGAATCTCGTCTCCAACGGCCATCGCCTTGTCCTCACTTCGGCCCCAAATGGCGGTTCCAGCAACAATGCAACCATCTCTCGTAGCTTAGCGACGAAGAGGTAGAGGCCAACGGCGATGAGGTCGGAGAGGAGAGGGAAGGGAAGAGAGAAAGTGTTTTGATTTTTTTGGTATGGTTCGTGTATATCATATATATAATGTGACACCCCAAAATATATTTACTTAATCTTTGAAAACAAAATATAATTACAATATTTTTTGGGCCATAGTAGAATATAGGAAACTTATGCATAGTGTTTCAAGAAAACTCATGGAAAGTGTGGTGCCATATGGTGTGTTGCATAGTGCTGCATAGTAAGGGTCTTCTCACCTATAAATAGGTAAGTTGCATGGTAATAAAATCACAAGAATAACAAACAATGGGTATATGATAGAGTAAGCCAAAGTCAAAAGTGAGAGTAAAAGATCAAGTTTGAGATGAGTTGTATTATATTTTGAACTATCACAAACTGTTTTATGTAAATATGTTTTGCAAATTATATTAGTTTTTAAAGTATATTATTTGTTAAATGAACCTTATTTGCTTATAAAAGGAAACTCATAGATAAAATTATTTATTAAATGTATTTTTGAACAATTATTTTGTATATGCCACCACGGAGGTCCCATATCTTGGGAGACTTAAATAATCATTGGCAGTATTGTCACTTTAAGTGACCTTTCTGTTTGTCATAGATCCACTAACCCTCTGATTTCTGGTGTGGAGTAAAGTGTTGTGCGGAGCTAAGTGCTACACTATTGTAGGAACCACCTCTAGAATTCATATGAGCCACCTCTTGAGTTCCTACACTTGTTCTATTGTGTACCATGGTTATGATTATTTGCTTATATAATTTTCCCATTATGCTTCTGTTATTCAAAATGATTTATGTATTTCTAGTATCAGACAAATCTCTATTTAGCCCAAATAATTATCCATGGTGAGTTTTACCCCCTTATGCTCTCAGTATAATATTTCTTACTGGCTTATAGTTGTTAACCAGTTTCACATGACGTGTCAAGATCAGTGTGTAGGGCAGACACAAGGCACTTTGTAGTCTTAGTACAACTTTGGTAATGTAATTGGATAGAAGCTCCAATATACATATATATATATATATTTGTTATAATTAAATTAAGATATATTTTTCAATAAACAATTTTGATAATTTATTATTGCATAGGAGAATAGTTTTTTCCCCTTTGAGTATTGTATTAAATTAAAATTTATAACAAACAATAATTGTAATTTCTAGCATTGTAGGACCGATTCATATTTTAAACAAACCTTATGGATGTATTTGTTATTTGTTTAAAAATAATAAAATTTATGTTTCATAATTGACCAAGAATGTTTGCATGATTACGAAAAAAACGTGTTACATAATTGACTAAGAATATTTGCGTAATTACGAAAGAAACATTCACTCAACATATAGGTCACCATTAATAAATTATTCAAAATGAAATGACAAAATCGGAAAGAAAAGACGAACCTCAAGCATTTAAGCGGTTCTTATATATATAGATATATAGAGGATATTTTTGGTCATTTTAGACAAAGTGTCTCAGCACTTGGACCTTTGACCAAACAAAATTGTAATTTAGACTCTTAGACCGAGTGTCCCTTATCTCTACCTACAAATGCATAAACATTAGGGGTGCTAAACGGATATTCCGATCCGTTCAAACCGACCAAGCCAAACCAATCTACCGCATTTTGGACGGATGAATGATGACGAGTAGATGGTTGCAGATTGATTTTTTTCCAATCCGCCTAATTTTGGACGGATGGCGGATTTGAAATTTCTTTGGCCGCAACTGAACCGCCAAAACGCGAGCACTCCTAATAATTTGTAAGTCTTTGTGTTTTCAATTTGTTTAGATATTCTGTTTGTTTTTTTAATTGAAAAAGAGTTTAGATATTCTGTTATATTTTTAATTAGAAAATCCTTTTATCAAATGGCAAATGTTGATATTTGTTTTTGTTTTTGTTTTTGTTTTTTTTGGAAAAAATATAAGGCTTAATTTAGTTTTTTTTTTAATAAAAAAAAATAAAATAAATAGTTTTTGAATAAAAAAAATAATGAAATAGTTTTAATAATGCATGGTTTTCTTATATGTATTTATTATTAATATTTAACAATTTACTTGATAATCTTTTGGTTATGTTGAGTTGGATTGTTATCTAAAAAAATTGTTGACAAGTTGTTGTACTATGTTCAAAATTTGTAAAAATTTAAACCATCAAACCAATTTGTATTCATCTGCCAATCTGCTCAATCTACATTCGCTAATCCGACAAACAGATGTGGATTGATTTTTTTCAATCTATCAATCCGACGGACGAATGACAAATTAAATAAATACAAATTAATTTTTTTTAATCTACTAATTTTACAAACGAATGACAAATTAAAAATTCTCCAACCATAACCGAACTACTAGCACTGCTAATAAACATGAATTTATATCGCCACGGCGTTGACAAAGCAAACAAAAGTAAATTACACTTACCTTTCTTAAGATTCTTGACAATGACACTAGCCTTCCCTCATTTCTTTTGAAATTACACTAACTCCCCTTTGGTTTACTTTCAATTTGTAGATTCTCCATTTCTATGAGGACTGTTAATTTGACTAATAATTCTGCCGAGATTCCCTCTTTACTCTTTTTTTTTGTTTTTTTTTTTATAACTATTATGCCTTTGTTTTATATATATTAGCCCTTGATAAAAATCATTAAACGACATAAATGCCCTCAAATCTCAAAAGACTAAAGTGGCCACATTACACTCCCAAAGAGAAATTGCATAATAATACCCTTTCCCTTCTCTTTCAATTGAAAAAAAATACCAAAAAAGTAAAACCTAAAAAAAAAAAAAAAAAAAGTTCAAAAAAGATCCAAAAAAGAATTTTTTTTTTTTTTTGAATTTGTAATTTTTTTTTTTTACTTTTCAAATTTGTCTACACAAGACGAATCATTAAAAAAAAAAAAAAAAAAAAAAAGAAAAATTGACATAATTTTGAAAAAAAGACAAATCTATATCCATCACTCATCAACTAACATATGATTTAAGTTTGCTCTGTATAATATTGAATTGATTATCAGTAATTCCAGAATAAAAGAGTCAAATGAGAGATACAAGAACTGTATGTACAGACTACAACAAATTATATATATATATATATTTTTATTTATAGTCATACAATGTGAGTATTTAGAAATATTATTTAATCCTATTGAAATAAATACAAGTTATGTGCCAATTTGATTTTTATTAGTTTAGATAGTGACATTCAATAATTTTATTTTATTTTTTATAAAGACAACCGAACAATTGTTAAAAGATGTATGATATAAAATATTGATTAAAAATTATCAAATAACTTTTTTTTATTTATGTAATGACATAAAATATTGATTAAAAATTATCAAATAACTTTTTTTTATTTATGTAATTAATATTTTAATTTATTTCACCATTACTTTTGTCATGACAACATAGGTCATTCTAGAAGTGGCCTAACTAGAAAATTTGTTTCAATAGTGTCATTTAATTAGTTGTCAACAATATCATTATTCTATATTCTTAACTCTACAAAACTTATACTAAAACAAGCTTTTACATAATATATTACGGGCTCGTTTAGGATGTCCTAAATAAGTACATTTTTTATCTTTTTAAACTAAAAAATTGAGGTTGAAAATATGGTTGTTTGGGTTAACTTTTTGACTTTTTATGGAAAAATATGTAATAAAAAATTGTAAAAATTGATTTGTAGGGAAAAATTTGAATTGGGAGTTGTGCAGCTGTAATTGTTGACTTTTGGTGAATAATGTTAACTTTTTAATTTTTTGAGTAACTTTTTGACTTTTTGACTATATGTCAAACTTGGCCTAAGTGATGTTTTGAAAAGTTGGTAAAAAGTTAATTTTTAAACTTTTTTAGTCTATTTTGTCTTTTTATGGATAAAAATGTATGAAAAGTGATGTGACCCAAAATGAGTAAAAAGCTAAAAGCTAATTTTTTTTTTCCCCAAAAGACCCCTAAATAATATACTAAGATATAAATGTAATATCTTATATTTGCAACAAGAACATCGTATTTAATTCAGACTGGTTGAATTACATTAATTGAATAGAAAGAGTGAGGAAAGAAGAAAAAAAAGACAAAATAAACCTTCATTGGAGGAAAAAAGAAACGTAAACCCTTAATAATCTCATGTTTAAAAGGGAAGTTAACTCTTAATTAAGCTATACTTTAAAAAAATAAATAAATAAATAAATAAATGATACATGAACAAAAATTTTATACAGAATGATATGACTTTTTATTGTCCTTTTATTTTTTAATCAAAACACTCATTATTGTCTTCATAATTTCATAATTATCATTAATATTTTGCATTAATTTTTTGTAAACTTTATGTTTGCAAATCATTTTTTACACCATTTTATTTAAATTTTAACAATTTTAGTAGTGTCAATTTATAAAAACCTTTCAAAAATTTACATAATACTAAAACAAAAAACTAGATGTTGAGTGGATTCAATTGAACCGACTAAACTACACATAGCCACGCTCATACTGTGTACTATATGTAAATTATGATATTTCTCGTGTTGCGTATTATAAATGTCGTAATTAAATTATTTTTAGTCATCACAAAAAAAAAATAATAGTGAGTCATAACAAAGGTTGTTAAAATCAAGACACTAGGTATGATTGTTGGGAGGAACTTAAGAATCGAATCGAGAATTGTAAGATTTTACTTTTAATGTAAAATAAAATAAGAAATGGTGAATTACTTATATAGTTCTTATAGTTTGGGACTCGTGTTATTTTGGTTCCTGACTTTTTAATTGTGGCACGTTTGATCCTAAATTTTGAATATTATTTCAAATAAGGACACTCGAAAATATCATTACTTAATTTCAAAGGCAAAGTCATCAATTTGATAAAATATAAATTAATTTGACAAAAATAAAATGTCAAAAAAATATTTTTGAATTTTTAAAAATTATTTCTATCCACCAAAGATAAAATTATATAAAATTGATAAAAATTTTAAAACATTTATTTATTTTTTTATCAAATTAATTTTTATTATGTGTTTAGATGATAATCATGTAATTGGTGGTTGTTAGTTTTTAATGTGTAATTGATATAATTTATATGAAATGTTTTAAGTTTTGAATTTTTTAATTTAATGGATTGGTTTAATAATAATATAAAAGTTGTTGCCATATTTGACTTTTGAAAAAATAGAAACTAATTTAATGAAATTAAAAACAACCACCCATTACATGATCATTATCCAAACACATAATAAAAATTAATTTGGTAAAAAAAATGTGTAAAAACTTTATCAATTTTACATAATTTTTATCTTTAGTGGGTAGAAATAATTTTTTAAAATTTAAAAATATTTTTTTGACATTTATTTTTGTCAAATTAGTTTATATTTTATCAAATTGATAATTTTGTCATTGTAATTGAGCAATAGTATATTTAATTGTCCTTATTTAGAACAAAATTCAAAATTTAGAGTCAAATGTGTCACAATTAAAAAGTTAATGACCAAAGTGACATGAATTCCAAACTATAAAGACTTTTAGTGTAATTTGCCCAACAAGAAATTATTTACAATGATAATGAATATTAAATAAAATTAAAATCATTACAAAAAAATGATAAATTTGACATAATCCATCTTTTATGTCTATATAAATTTGAGGAGATACTTGCACAAAGAATTTATAGTTAAGTTTCTTATATAAATATATATATATATATACAAAAAGATTTTAGTAGGATCAAGATCGTAATAGAATCGGGATCGTAGTGCAATTCTGTACGATTTTATGACTTAGATCGTAATTAAAATCTTACTGAATTTAAAATTTTAGTGTAATCCGGATCGTTTAGCCTAATTAGAGTCGTAAGATCTTAAAATTCTACAATCCAGATCTGAAGTCTGATAAACATGATCATATCCAAACATTACATAAGGTATAATCAAAACATTTTGGATCATGAGAGGGTAATTTATAAGTAAATTGGGCCGAGCTAAGGAATTGTCTTTTTTGTAAGTTGGGCTGCACATTGGGTCGGGGTAAGAGATATAGCTCGGTCCAAGCGCTAACTAGTGGGGCCTAGTTGAGGATCAGACCAAGCTAAGCATCACACGAGATAACGACGCCATTTTTGCATAGTTAGCTCGGTCTTCCGTTTTTAGCCTAAATGGAGTATGTCAAACCAGGGTACAAACAATGAAGAGAAGAACCAAGCTAATTGGAGCTCGGTCAGATCTGTTGGTTTAGCATGACCATGTTAGCTCGGTCATATTGTCATTTCACCGAGGTAAAACCATCTCACTTGGTTTAAGTAGTGAGGGGGGTGTTGAAGGATAAGCATTATCTTTCAGGAGTGTGATTCCTAGGAGGACTCTACATGGAGGAATAAGAGTCCTAATAGGATTGTGCCATACGAAACCTATAAAAAGCTCATGACATAACCTATGGAAGAATTAACACAACTTTGATTCTCGAATACACAGAACTTTTGTCTATTTGTCTATTTTGCTGACTTGGGCATCGAAGAGGTATCCGGCACACACCCGCCGGCTAGCTCACGTTTGTGTTTTTAGAGAGTAAAGCGACGATGTTTGGAGGAGCGCAGACTTGATCAATAGGATTATACGAGAACATTATTTCTTGCTCGTACAATTGGCGCCGTCTGTGGAAAGTCCAGAAAGAACAAAACCTCTTGATCGAGTTTTTCCTCTCTAGTCCGAAGCAATGGCGCACAATGAAGATTTGCCACAGTCCGCTATCGACAGACAAACCCCAGAGGGGGGTGGGAGGCGCGAAGGTTTGCCTTTTATCCCTCCCATGGCGGATTTGGAACCCTAGCGACAGAACCCCCGGAGGGATGTAAGGGGGAGGCGGACTAACAGCCCCTGTCGCTCTCAAAGTCCTGAAAGACAGAGGCGGAGGATGGATCCTCAAGTTCTGGAGGATCGCGCGAAGGAACATGACGAATTAATAAGGAAGATGGCGGCAGACATAGAGTCGATGAAGCGCCAAATAAAAGGAAAAGGGGTGGCGATAAATGAGGGACACAAAGGCAACACGCTCCCTCGCCACTCAAAAGATCGTGATAGGCATACCACACCATCGCAAGCAGAAAATAGGAGCCTGAGAACAGGCGACACTCAATCAAGGACTTCCAGGACTCGTTATTCCAAGTCTAAGAGAACAAGAACAGAGAGGTCATATACTGAAGGAAGCACCTATCGGCCCTCGCACACGCACCAGACGTCATCTAGGCACACGGAGTTGCCTAGATTATCTAACTTGCGAACTGTGCTTGGGGAAAGGGTACGATGGAAGAAAAATACCAGGGCACGTAACCCGCACAGAGTTTCAGCCCTTCCGCGGTTGGCCCCTCGGACGCATGGGAGAGTTTGTCCCGGCAATTGAGAACGCACCACTACCTTCGGGCTTTCACTAGCCTAAGGCAAGACAAACCCCTACATGCACCTAAGCCACTTTCGCCAGGTTATGGCAGTATACCGGCGAAACGAGGCTTTAATGTGCATCATTTTCCCATCCAACCTTGGCGACCTAGGTTTAACCTGGTTCGAAAGGCTACCAGAAGGCAGCATCGCCTCTTGGGCACAATTGGCAGAGGCGTTCGTGACTAGGTTCAGAACGAATACCAAAACACCAGTAGAAATTGATCAGCTACTCTCCATTGACATAGGCGACAAGGAGACATTGAGATCCTACAATACTCGTTACTGGGAAACCTTCAACCAGATTGGGGATTGCCCTACAAACCTCGCCATTGCACAATGCAAATGGGGCCTACCAATCGGCAACAAATTGAGGGACTCAATTACCATGATGTCACCCCTCACAATGGAGGCTTTGATGGAAAGAGTGCACCAGCATATTCGGGTGGAGGAGGAAGGCACCCGTGCTAAAGAAAAATCTGGTGCAACAATAACGCCAGATAAAAAGACTACAGCAAAAGTCAACACGGTAGAACGATCAAGTAAAAATGGGCGAGGCAGGCGGGCCAACAGAGAGGACCCAGACAAAAGGTGATCAAAAGTTCGCGCTGCCATTACCACGGTGTTCAAAAAACCAATCTACCGGATTCTCAGTGAGATACACGACGAACCTTTCGTCCGATGGCCAGCTAAGTTGGGAGAAGCACAGAAAGACTATGACGAAAGGTCCCGGTGCACCTTCCATGATGAAAAGGGGCACCGCACTGAAAATTGCACGTCGTTGAGGCAGCATTTGGAGAAGTTAGTGGCGGCTGGGCATCTGGACCAGTACATTGAAGGAGGGACACAGCCAGCCCCCAGAACCACAACAACCTAAACGGAATGCCAGTCGACGCCCCACCCCAAGCTGTAATTAACTTAATACATGGAGTATTCGAACCTGAGCGGGTATGTAAGCTCAGAGGAATGATTAAAAAGGCTGAGCACTTAAGGGAGGTATTAAGTGCACAACCTACCATCAAAAAGGGAAGAACAGAGGCTACAAATGTCATATCTTTTTCAGACAGAGACTTGGCTAGGATATATTGCCCTCACAATGATGCGCTAGTTGTCACTCTCCGCGTCAAGAATTTCGACATCAAGTGGATTTTGATTGACCAAGGAAGCTCATGTGAGACAATGTATTACGAAACCTTCAAACAACTGAAACTGGAGGACAAAGACTTGGCACCCGCAACATCTCCCCTAATCGGATTCACTTCAATACCAGAGTGGCCAGTGGGCAAGATAATCCTCACAGTTAGAGCAGGAAACACGACGAAACAGGTGGAATTCTGGGTATTAAAAGTTCCTTCCACTTACAATAGAATTTTGGGGAGGATATGGTTGCATGCCATGCGATCGGTAGCATCAACATACCATCAAGTATTACAGTTCCCCAACGAAGCCGGAGTAATTGAAGAGGTCTTGGGAGACCAAATCATGTCTAAACAGTGCTTCGTCATAGTAAATAGCAGCCGCGCTGCAAAGGGTATATACAGGTGGTGGATGAGCCTGAGAGCAATGAACTATTTGTGGATGTTGGCAAGGAAGCTGAACAAAAGGCGGTAGAAGACTTGGTACAGGTAAGGATAGATAAAAAAGACCCAGAAAAGTTTTTTTTGCTTGGCTCGTCTTTGTCCAGCACTGAGAAGATAGAGGTCATGGAATTCTTAACCTCTAACATCGAAGTGTTTGCCTGGACATCGTATGACATACCTGGCATAGATCCAAATTTCATCTGTCAATCGAACGCCCACCCAACCGCGGACCAATTATACAATAAGATCAAGAATCAAGACTTCACCACGCCGAGATAGTGGCAGAAGAAGTGGGAAACTTGCTGGAGGCAGGAGCTATCAGAGAAGTGCACTATCCCACGTGGATCTCCAATACCGTAGTAGTGCCAAAGAAGAATGGAAAATGGCGTATTTGCGTAGACTACAAAACTGTCAACAAGGCATGCCCAAAGGATAGCTTTCCTCTACCACAGATAGACCAACTGGTAGACCTAACGGTAGGACACAATCGACTTAGCTTCCTTGATGCATACAGAGGTTGCCATCAGATTACTATGTATGAACCAGATCAGAAGGTCACATCCTTTACAACGCCTTGAGGATTATACTGTTACAAGGTCATGCCCTTTGGCCTAAAAAACGCAAGGGCAACATTCTAGCGAATGGTCACCAAAATGTTCAAACCTTTGTTAGGCAGAACAATGGAGGCTTACATAGACGGCATGGTGGTCAAGAGCAAGTATGAGAAGGACCATCTCAGGGACTTAGATGAGATGTTCCAAATTCTGAAGAAGAACAAGTTGCGCCTAAATGCATCCAAGTGTGCATTCGGCGTAGGATCGGGCAAATTCTTAGGCTTTCTGGTGACCAACCGAGGTATAGAAGCAGACCCCTCTCAAATCAAAGCAATCCAGGATCTGGAGAGGCCCAACACAATCAAAGAGGTGCAGCATCTCACTGGTCTAGCAGCCACGCTCAATCGGTTCATAAGTCGGTCGTCAGATAGATGTCGACCATTCTTCCAAGTACTAAAGGCTAAGTTTGAGTGGGATGAAGAATGCGACCTCACCCTAGAAAACCTGAAAGAGTACATGTCTTGTCATGACCCGAACCCGCCCCTATGGGTTAAGGCCATAACCGGCCAGTAATCATGAGATTACCTACGGCCTCAAACCAAATAAGACAAAACTCATCAGAGAAAAAGGGGCCAAACGGAAGCAAATTAAAAACTTTGTCCATAGAGCCGTGCTTATATGCACATCAAAACATTCTAGACATACATATGTTAATAACCCACAACAGAAAGCGTAGCAACATAAATTTCTATACAGACAGGATCATTCAAAACTAAGTCAACCAAGCAGAACTATACACAGACGTACTCAAAACTTCGCCAACATAACAGAATAGAAAGAAACGACAAAGGCGAAGGCGGGTCTCGTGCGTGAGACACAAGGGCTGACTTCCCTAAAAATATTTGTTGTTCTACACTGACTTCACTGAGGCTAGGTTTACGCTTCTCTGGGCTCACCTACAAATACATGAATGAGCGTGAGCGAAAGCCCAGTGAATAATACCAAATAAAGAACATACATTGGAACAACATACATCAAACGGCCTTGGGCCCAATTTGCATTTCTAACTAATACATACATACATAGACATATGTAAGTTAAGTAATTGAGGTTCCAAATGCAACGTACGGCCTCAGGCCCAATTCATTCATGTTGGACTATCATTCATTTCAGACTATTATTCGTGTCAAAACGGCCTTTGGCCCACTCATTCATGTCAATCGGCCTTCGGCCCAATCATTCATCAATCGGCCTTCGGCCCAATCATTTGTCAATCGGCCTTCGGCCCAATCATTTATCAATCGGCCTTTGGCCCAATCATTTATCAATCGGCCATCGGCCCACATTTATATCAAACGGCCTTCGGCTCACGTTTATATCAAACGGCCTTCGGCCCATATACACTTTCGTGTCAAACGGCTTTCAGCCCATATATACTTTCGTGTCAAACGGCCTTCGGCCCATTCATGTTTATCAAAACGGCCTTCGGCCCATTCATGTTTATCAAAACAACCTTTGGTCCATTCATGTTTAACAAAACGACCTTTGGTCCATTCACGTTTAACAAAACGACCTTTGGTCCATTCATGTTTAACAAAACAACCTTTGGTCCATTCATGTTTAACAAAACGACCTTTGGTCCATTCATGTTCATCTTACATCCACAATCCCAAGTAGCAATTTATAAGCTTAAAGGGAATAAACAATTGAACATTCACAAGCATTCAAATATCGATATTACTCACAGTGATCGGCTTGCAGATTTGTCCTGGAGCTTGATCCTACACATCACATAACATATACGGGTCACAAATAACTCAATCCGTTCTTTAATTCACATATTCCTCTTTAGGCTTTATTCTTATCTCATTAACTCATTTACAATGCTTAACATATGCCTAAGAGTGCTTACAAGTGAAAGAGAACGGAAAAATATAACACAGAATGCATTTTCAGAATTTCAGAAAACAGGGTCCCCGCTCGAGCGTGGACTTCCCCGCTCGAGCGGACCCTTAGGTCTGCAAAAGTGCTGGTTGCCTCAAATCCACGCTCGAGCGTGAACTCGGCCGCTCGAGTGGAAGGTCTGTCTACATAGCTCCCCGCTCGAGCGTCAGCTTTCCCACTCGAGCAGGAAGCCTGTCTGCAAAATATGCTGGGAGCATGAATTCCCCGCTCGAGCGGCGGTTCCCCCGCTCGAGCGCACACCATAAATTCTGGGTTTTCCAGAATGGTTCCCTGAGTTCATTTTCGACATTCAATCTATTTTTCTTGCATGCTATGACACAAATCTCACATATACACATGCTAACATGATACTAATGCAAGATTACAACATTAGGAAACCCAATTTCACAAGTTAACCAAATGCATGCCCCAAAATTAACTCCAACTCATGCATTCAAGGTTCCCATTTTAAATAAACAACATGCATGCCCAATTTGACTTCCATTTCCACTTCTAATAATGCAATTAGTGCTTCTTCCCATGAAATTCAACAAAAACATGCTTGCATGCGAGATTACACTTCTAATCTTTCAAAATTTACAATTCACATGCTTGATTTTGTGATTCCATAGGTGTTCTTTACATGCATGCACATATCAAGCCTCAATTTCAACAAAACCAACTCAAATCATGCTCTTGATTACAAACAAACCTTGAACACACAAGATTACACATTACACTCAGGAATTCGATGATCAATGCTTACCTAGGGGCTCAATTCTTCCAATTTATGGTTAAATCTAGAGTTAGCCTTCAAGTATTCAAGCTTAAATGATCAAACTTCAATTTTTGAGCTCCCTCTCTCACTATGGCCGGCCCTCTCTCTCTCACAATTGTAAACCCAGATTTTTGAAGTCCCAAGAGACAAATAAGGGTGTGTATGGCCCTTATATGGCTCCACTAAGCCATTACTTTAATATTAAAACAATTGGGCACTTAATTCATTAATTTAATCGATTTAATCTGACCCGAATCAATTTTCAATTAAATTTCACCGTAAGCTCTAAAAATTACGCTAATCACAATGGCGTAACCAATTTCAGGTTCTGTGGCCGATAAGGCCTCCAATTTAATTTTCAAAGTAGATAATCAAACAAATATTCCTACGGTGAACAAATAGAAATTCAAAACCGCATATTTTCACATAATGGCACACAAAATCATATCAAACACATAATCCTACTCATGTTAAGGACCAATTAGCATAATACAGAACAGGGGTATTACATGTCTTCTCCATCGTTGTTAATAACCCCAATACCTAGAGAAGAACTCTTTTTGTACCTGGCAATTTCACAGCACGTAGTCAGCGCGGTGTTGGTCAGAGCGGAAGGAATCCAACACTTGCCCATCTTTTTATGTTAGCAAGACCTTGCTGGGCGCAGAAACCAGGTACTTACCATTGGAAAAACTATCCTTAGCATTAATGATGGCCTTAAGGAAGTTGTCGCATTACTTCCACGCCCACACCATAATCGTCCTAACTGCTTTTTCCTTAAAAGCCTTGTTTGAGAGGGCGAACTTTTTTGGGCGAATCTTGAAATGGGCGGTAGAATTGGGGCAGTACGATATCAAGTTTCAACCCAGAACCGCAATAAAAGCCCAAGCTTTGGCAGACTTTGTGGCATCGTTCACACCAGGAAGTCATCACATTTGTCCAGTGGAATTGACTGGCACAACAAAAAAGGGGATGGAGAGTGCCGCAGGAACTGCACAACCCCCAAGACAAGATGCCCAGCCACATCCCAAGGCATACCGGATAAAAGAAAGGAAAGAAGAGGCAAACCATGCTACATCAAGCAAAGACCCACCAACAAGTAAAAACTTGGTACAATCAGATAGTAAGGGGCAAATAGTAGATGTGGAATTTGAAGAAAACATCAGCAAAACTCACGACCCCAAGACATCGTCCGACCCCTCAACTTGCTGGAAGCTATTCGTAGGAGAGATGTGGAAGCTTTTCGTGGATGGAGCATCCAACAGGCACGGTGCAGGACTTGGCATAGTCTTCATCTCACCAGATGGCCTAATAGTGAAACAAGCTGTCAACCTTGGCTTCCCAGCATCAAACAACGAGGCAGAATATGAAACACTTTTAACAGGCCTGAAATTAGCACTCTACATGAAGGCAACCGAGCTAATAGTTTACAGTGACTCCCAGCTAGTTGTAAACCAAATTTCAGGCAACTACGAGGCAAAGGATGAAAGAATGGCTAAGTACCAAGAGTTAGTCAGAAAGGAGATCATAAAGTTCGAAGTAGTACGGATAGAGCAGATTGGCCGAGAAGAAAACGTCAGAGCAGACGAACTAACAGGCTTCGCTTCGATGGCAGATACATCCATCCCACATCCAATACTGATCGACTTCCTACCAAGACCAAGCATTAAAGTACCCGAAGTAGCAGAGGTATGTTGTGCCGAACTAGACCCTTCATGGATGGATCCTATTATAGTGTTCTTAAAGGACGGCATTTTACCCGAAGAGAAGAAAGAGGCCAACAAAATAAGAGCAAAGTCATAGCAATTTTGGCTCTCTCCATTAATGGCCTTGTACAATAAATCCTTCACAGGACCCTACCTGAAATGTGTCAATCCTAGCAAGGTCGAGGCATTCTTGTTCGAGATACACGAAGGCGTATACGGAAGCCACTAAGGAGGAAGATCATTGGCCTACAGAGTAATTTCGCAGGGATATTGGTGGCCTTACATGCAAGCAAATTCAGAAAAGTATGTCAAGAAATGCTAGAAATGTTAGAAGTTCGCACACCAAATACATCAACTAGCCAGAGAGCTTCTACCATTAACTAGCCCATGGCCCTTCGCAATGTGGGGCTTGGACATAGTAGGACCACTTCCAACAGCACCCGGCAACAGAAAGTTTTTTCTTGTAGCAACAGACTACTTCACAAAGTGGGTGGAGACAGAAGCACTCGCATCACTAAAGGAGAAAGATGTAAAGAAGTTCGTCCGGCAAAATATCATCACTCGGTTCGGTATACCCAAGGCTCTAATATCTGACAACGGCACTCAGTTTGATGGCAAAATTTTTAGAGGCTTTTGTGAAAAATACAAGATAGAATTCTACAACTCTACACTGGCATACATCCAAGCAAATGGCTAAGCGGAAGCATCAAACAAAGTCGTCTTAGATGGATTGAAGAAAAGGCTGGAGAACGCAAAAGGCAAGTAGGCGGAAGAGCTCCCTCATGTTTTATGGGCTTGTCGTACCACACCTTGGCGGTCTACTGGAGAAACTCCTTTTTCCTTGGCCTATGGCACGGAAGCAGTAATCCCACTGGAAGTCGGCCTCCCCACAATTAGAAGTGAAAATTTTGATCCAGACTTAAATGGAGAAGCCATAGCCTTGGAACTCGATCTTGCGGAAGAAAGAAGAGAAAGAGCACTAGTTTACATTGCCTCATACCAACCGGAGTTATCCAGAAAATATAACAAAACAGTACATCTGAGGCAATTCAAGATTGGAGATTGGGTGTTACGTAAAGTAATGGGAAGCACCCTAGTACTCGGAGATGGCAAGTTAGGACCTAATTGGGAAGGACCTTACAAAGTGGTTGGATTAGCAAGAAAAGGGGCATAGCACTTGGAGGATGGAGACAGCAAGGCTATTCCTAGGCCGTGGAACACTGCCAATCTCAAACTATTTTATTTTTAGCTTTTCTTTAAAATACTTGTAATTTTTCATCTTTCAATAAAACAAGTAGTTTCTTTTCAGTATAATTGTTTTATGCTGTAAAAGGTATTTTAGTGAGCTAGAGGCATTGAAAGCAGAGTTGGTCGGAATAACCAACTTTGAGCTCTCTTCATCCAAGATCAGGATCTAGACTGAAGAGGTTGGCTGGAAAAACCAACACTTCTCTTAAGCCAAGATAAGGATCTAGCCTGCAGGATGTTTGGCAGGAATAACCAAACAATTCACTCTAGGTTGGCCGGAATAACCAACTTTGAGCTCTCTTCAGCCAAGATCAGCATCTAGGCTGAAGAGGTTGGCTGAAAAAACCAACACTTCTCCTAAGCCAAGATAAGGATCTAAGCTGCAAGACGTTTGGCAAGAATAACCAAACACTTCGCTCTAGGTTGGCTGGAATACCAACTTTGAGCTCTTTTAAGCCAAGATCAAGATCTAGGCTGAAGAGGTTGGCTAGAAAAACCAACACTTCTCCTAAGCCGAGGATAAGGATCTAGGCTATAGGAAGTTGGCTGAAAAAACCAACATTTATTGCTCTTCAGCCGAGATTAGGATCAAGGCTGAAGAGGTTGGCTAGAAAAACCAACACTTATTCCTCCTAAGCTGAGATAAGGATCTGGGCTGCAGGAAGTTTGGCTGGAATAACCAAACACTTTACTTTTGGTTGGCAGGAATAACTAACTTTGAGTACTCTTCAGCCGAGATAAGAATCTAGGCTGAAGAGTGGTTGGCTAGAATAACCAACTTTAAGTACTCTTTAGCCGAGATAAGGATCTAGGCTGAAGAGTGGTTGGCTGGAATAACCAACTTTAAGTACTCTTCAGCCGAGATAAGGATCTAGGCTGAAGAGCGGTTGGCTGGAATAACCAACTTTAAGTACTCTTCAGCCGAGATAAGGATCTAGGTTGAAGAGCGGTTGGCTGGAATAACCAACTTTAAGTACTCTTCAGCCGAGATAAGGATCTAGGTTGAAGAGCGGTTGGCTGGAATAACCAACTTTAAGTACTCTTCAGCCGAGATAAGGATTTAGGCTGAAGAGTGGTTGGCTGGAATAACCAACTTTTAGTATTTTTCAGCCGAGATAAGGATCTAGGCTGAAGAGTGGTTTGCAGGTATGGAATAAAACCAAACAAAAAGATGAAAAAACTAAAGATTTCATTCCAAAAGTGCATTACAAAAGGAGGGGCCGTAGCCCGGTTACAAACTTCATTGATAGTAAAAGAAGAAAAATACAAAATCAGGCAAAGAGATCTTCCAAATCGATGTTCATATCAACCCGGGCTTCACACAAAGGTAGCTCGATTGTGGCAAGCACACCTTCGTTGAGCTCGGTTGAGAACACCGCGTTTGTCACAGTAGGGAAAGGCGGAATGGAGACCACCGGAGTGGGAGAGATAGACTGGCGACCAAGCTAGACGTTGCCTTCAGGAGCAGGATCCTCGTCGTCCTCCCCTTCTTGAAGAAATTTTTGCTGAATGGCAGTAGCATACTCTACCATGTAGCTCGGTATGAAATGAGGAAGAGGGTTGAGGAAGACCTTGGTCTTTTGGTTATGACCGAGCTGCGCCACAGCCGCCTTCCATCCACATTTGAAGAATATATCTTTCCCTGCTTCGCACTGTTGGATGTAAGTGGCCTCCTGTAGACACCCCATTTTTGACCGACCTTAAGACTCAGACGTCACCGATTGAGCGCTCGGTGATGTTGCATCTCATTCGAAGTCTCGAGTCACTCTCTTTCGTGCCTTGTCTCGGTTTTCTCTGTTTTCTTTCCGAGGAAGAGTGGTCAGACTATCTCCCGGGCGCCGAGAGTTTTTTTTTTCGCAGGTATTTTTTTTTTTTCCCCATTTCGGTTTTGGGGCTGCTGTCACGTCCCGTGCGTGCCTCCGCCTAACCATCTCCGATTTCTCCGGTTTGGCATGCACCTCTGTTTTATCGCTCGAGTAACACCGTCTCTGAAACCCACTAACACCACTTCATTTCGGATCCGAAACTGCGGTTTTGGCATTCATTTTGCATCGATGTCTGTTCATTTTTGGCAGACACCTCTATTTTATCGTTCAGTTCGAACAGGTCTCGAAACCCACAACACCAGACCCCAACCGCGGTTTTGGTCCCGAGCATTCATTTCGATCCGTTTTCTCCGATTTTTGGACCTCTATTTTATTGTTAGGAACACTGGGCCTCTCGATGCCCACACACCACTTCCTTTGGTCCCTGAGCTTTTGCATCGGTTTTTGTTCAATTTTGGCGGTACCTCTGTTTCATCATTTAACAAAATCTTTTTTTCGCCTCAAAATATCTAGATATTTTGCCTCAAAATATCTAGATATTTGAGGCAAGATATTTTTCACCCTTTTGGCTATAAAACCAGCAGCTCCCCACTGTTTGAGGGTTACAAAAATTTCTTGAAGAGCTCCTCTTCCAATTCCTTCATTTCCATAGCCAAAATTCCAAGGACAACTTCAAGTCTTGGCCAATTCCTTCATCAACCCTTAGCTCCATCATCCACAACACCATTCCAGCAGCAAAGGGATGATTTTCAGTGGTCAAGGATCAACAAATTCCAGCTAATAAGTTGCAACAATCGGATCTTCAAGGGTAAGTTCCCAAATCCATCTTTTGTACCATTTTCTTGCTTCATATTTTTACCCTATTTCCTTTTGTTTTTGGGGCTCCGACCCATACTGGTTTTAGGCTTATTTTGAGCCCCTCTACAACTTTTTAGAAGGGCTCAACTTCATTTGGTGTCTCCATGATACACTTCCTTCAATATCCATCTTGTATGTCACCAATTTGCATGCTAGTTTTAGCCTATTTGCATTTGTTTTTGGGGCTCCGACCCCTACTAGTTTTGTGATTATTTTGAGCCCCTCTACAACATTGTAGAAGGGCTCAACCTCATTTGGCCATTCTATATACCACCTCTCTTGGAAATTCACTTTAGGCCCTAATTCTTGCATGCTTTGTTAGGCTTACTTGGCTCCGGATTTCAGCCTTCATCAGGCTTAGAAATAGCCTTTTTTTTGTCTCCTTTTCATGTTATGTTGAGGGCCTTAAGCCATTTGGTGTATATTTTTGGTACTTCCTTTGAAATCCATCAAATTTACCGTATTCTTGCATGTTTTGTAGCCTCTTGTGCTTTTGGTTTTGGCCTTTGGTCAGAACTGAAAGGGGTCTTATTTTTACCCCCTTTACATGTTTCATGAAGAAAAGTTTGCTGTTTGGTGCATGGTTTGGCAAGTCTCATGATATAGCCTATTTTGAGCCTATTTTGCATGGAATTTCTAGCATGTTTTTATTCTGATTTTGGGGTTGCCATAAACTGAATATGTGCATATTTTTGGCCCTTATTTAAAGTTGTAGAACTGAGTTTTTGGGTTTGAGCATTGTAGATATCACTTGCTTTGTAATTCCTCTCTTTTACCGTATTTTTGCATGCTAATGTTGCCATATCTGCTATTAATTTGGCCATGTTTTGTACTGAAAAATGCCATATTTGGGACTGCCTTGCTACTGCTTTTGCTTTCATGAGTGGATTTTGTCTGTTTAGCATAGGCCATTTCGCACTTAGAATTGCATTTCGATGATTTCATGCATTGATTGTCATTTCATCATTTGGCTGTTTTCCCTTTATTTAGTGGCTGAAATTTGGTTTGCATGCTTGCATATCATTTCCCATGTCATTTTATGCCTTAATGCATTGCCTCGGTTTGCGTGCATTCATCGGCATCCCATGTGAGTGTGGCTGAGGCCCTCTCATGTTGGTATAAGCCCAATCTACATTTTCCATGTCATGGCATTGTGTATGCCTTTTGCGTGCGGTGTGCGCGCGCATTTTCGGACCTCGTTTGCTATTCGGCATCCTATGTGAGTGTGATTGAGGCCCTCTCATGTTGGCGTAAGCCCAATTTGCATTTTCATGCGTGTATGCCATTGTGCACGCATTTTGAGGCACTTCATTTTTATCCAGGCTCTCCCATGTTGGTGTAAGCCCATCGTTGCATTCCGTATGCCATTTCATCTCATTTCATCATCGCCTCGGTTTGCGTATCCGCGCATTTCGAGGCACTTCGGTTCATCCGATTTTGCATCGCATTATCTCCATTTTAACGCCTCGGTTTGCGTTTTATCGATCTCTATTTTGGCTTATCCGCTTGGCATTGCGTATGCCGCCTCCCGGTTTTGCGTGCCCGTGGTGCACGCGATTTGAAAATTTTATTCGCTTGGCATTGCGATCCGATGATATTTCATCATTGCCCATCCTTATCATTCCGCATCCTATGTCCCTTCATGTTGGTATAAGTCCATCATTACATTTCGCATGTCATTCGCCTCGGTTTGCGTGCATCTCATTTTCATAGCATTGAGCATGCTAGGTTGTATATTAGTCGCATTTCATGCATACCATGCATATTGCATCGGTCCCAATTCCCAAGTCACCGACACTCCGGATTACCCATGATGGAGTTCGGTTTTGTTGTAGCATTCACTTACATTCATCCCTACATTGAGTTGTGCAATTTCGACTCCTCCATCATGCATCGTGATTGGTGGCACGAGGATCGAGGCATGCATATATTTGTGAAATACATTGCTATGCCCTTTTCAAAATCGAGGACCAACGACTTTTTCGAATCCGAAAAGTGCAAACAGAGGCTAATCCATCATCTATCGGCTTGCATGCCGCTTTACTTCTTTTATAATTAATTTGTTAATTAATTAGAATCATTATTATATTCTTTTATTATTTATTATGTTGTAATAAGGGTGTGAGTGTGATGTATGTCTTCCAACCCCCACTTCTTTCTTCCCTTTTATTTACCTTTGATGGTTAGATATAGGGCATATTTCCATTAGCATTGACATGTTTGCATCATTCATCTGATTCCAAGTTGAATATATGATAGTTGCATCTCACATGCCATCTTTAGAATAGTATAGTTGCATTTTGTATGTGTTGCATTAGGCATTTCAAGATACTTAGGATCATGCATGATTTCTAATCGGTTTTTGGCTTGGAGTACAGTTTTATGCTTTAGCATCCTTGCATGCGTGAGTGTTGCCATGATAGCATGCTTACCATGAGGCTATGTGCTTATGTGATATAAGCGCCTTGAATGCCCGTGGGTGGAGGTTGAGTTATTTGAATTGGGACAATTCATTGCTTGTTTTAAGCCCACTAGATAGTGGCAAAATCATGTTTCCTAAGCCCACCCGGTGGCAAATCCACCATCACATCATTTTCAAACAAACAAACATGAAATGTTATACTTGTTTGCATCACATAGTAATCTAGGCTAATAACCGAATAAGAACTCACAATGTTTTCAAAAACAGATATCATGGTTAGTAAAGGCGGTCTTTGACGGGCGAGAAGAGGGTCACGATGTGACCTTCCCTAATCGTACCCAAGTTCGAGCCAACTTTGGTGATGACGGTATGGCCGGTTTCCTAAATTTCCCATTTTAAAATATTTAGGTGGCGACTACGATATCGGCAAAGCGTCCATGTTTGGCACTTCTTTCTTTCTTCAAAACGATTTGCGAATTTGGACTCTTTGGTTCAAGATTGAGAACGGAGTTAGAGAACTTGACCTACTCGTGATATCTGGTTTTGACTACACTTGTGTGTTTTTTGCATTGCATTTGCCTAGGACACCGTGTTTGCCATATGCCATTGAGGCTTGTCTTGTCAAGTCATGTCCGGAACACAAACCCGCACCCTTTTGACCATTCGACCTAGTGCATATTCGGATCCATAGTGACCATTCCAAACTAGGACGGGTTTGCCTTATAGGTTGTTTGAAGTGAAACCCTAGTTCGACAAAATAGGACGAAACCCTACCCCAACATAGGGGTGTTTTTGGCTCTCACTTATCTGTTATGTGCTTGCATGTATCGCTTTTGAGTTAGGGCATCGAGGGCACCAATTCAAGATTTGGGCATCAGCCCCACGCGCCCATTCATATTTTCGATTCATCAAGCCAGGCGATCGATATGAGGTCAGGCGAATTTTGGGATGAGAATCGAGGGGCATGAAATCAGATGCTACATGTTTTCTTTTGCGTAGTCCCGAACCATAAGGCTCCACTATCCCCGGTACATTGGACTAGTCTTGCCGAGTAGACGATTAGGTCGAATTCAATTCAAGGGCAACCGTTGTTCTTCGCTAAGGCAAGGCAAAGAAAGGCCCGATCCGCCATTACCTCGACGAGCACTAGCATTTACCTCTATCATGGCGCGACCTCTCAAATTTGGAGGATTTGTCGATCCATTTCCAAAGATAAGACATGGTTAGGCAAGCAAACATTGCGAATATGATATTCAAATTTAAGGACCTCCGTGACATCGGGTTCAAATCAAGGAGGCCATCGACAAGGGATCTTTGTGGAAGATAATGAGCCGTCAAAGAAGGATGTTGTTCATAGCCCAATGCTACCACCGATGGTACCTATCACCACTTCCTCATTAGCCAAAGACCAACCATTTCAACACGGCACCAAGAATTTCCATCCTCTCAGACATGAGTCTTTCTCAAGCTTTGCAAATGTTACGGAAAAAGGGCACCTAGAACTCCTAGAACCCCAACCCCTTTCAAGCCCTCTTCCATCCAGATATGACCCAAATAAAAACACATCTACCATCAACAAAGACGGGAGATGATATGATAACCTTAACCCGCCTCCCCGTTAAGATTTCAACCTCATCCATATCCTATGACTATACATCACCCATCTACCCAAGTTGTTTATCCCGAAAGCATGGACTTATGCATGATGGGTGCATCTGAACCCACTCATCCCAAACTGTGAACCCATTACTTAAGCTAAAGAGAATGATCAAGATCTTCAAAGTGGCCTCCTGACATTGGCTCCATCATCGACCACACCACATGTTGGGAATTTCATGTCAAAAGGCTGAAGGCCAATCCCTTGGCAAAGTGGAAGCGTGGAAAGAACAAGGCAGGGCGCATGGATCCCCATGAACATCTTTTGTTGGTCGTTGAGGCTTTGAAAGCCGCGCCGACAAAGAGCAAGTCCTCACATTGTTGCTTGCCACTCAAGTTGGGGTAGTTTGAATCAAGAGGCAAGCCTAAGAGAAGCCGACCAAGAATGTTCCTTTCGGGTCTAATCCTGCTTGGAAGAGATCAAAATCCACAAGCCTTGAAGTAACCCCGAGGTCGAGGGTCTTCCATGCCCTCCACATGCCTTTATCCAAAGCTTTCCAAATCCTTGTTGGACAAGGCCATCTCAAACATGATGATACCCAATCTGCGGCGTACCATCATCGGCAAGTGCCCATACTATACGGACCGCCGCCCTTCGCCATGAAGTACAAGATCTATTTGACAACGGGGTTGTCCTGGGATAATGTTATGTGAATGGGGATGAACCATTTATGGGCGACACTCAAATTACTCCAAATGGTGGATGGCATTTTTGAGCATTCGCGAATATCGATCTTTTATTTTTGCTTTGGGTATTGGGTATGAGCTACTTTGTTTTGAATCATCCTTTTGTTTTTGTCTTTTGTTGTATCGAGTGATCTGTTGTATAAGTGATTCCGGTGTTACACCATTTTGTTTTTGTCTTTTGTTTTGTTTTGAGTCATTTTGAATGGAACATCGGTGATTTTCACGCCTCACATTTGCTTCGCTGTGCTAGTTGTGATTTGAATGAAATGGCGGCATTTCACCGCTTCTTGTGCCTTGAAGTCATTGTAATGACTGAGTTTTTCAAAACTTTTTGAACAGAATTCCTGATTTACAAAACTTTGATCAAAATGAGAGAAAGAGAGGCATGCTAAGCCCTTAATGAATGAAATCATGCTTGTTAGCATGCTTGATCGTTTCACACTATCTTCGATTTGTCGCTTAAAAATTTTCAAAACAAAATGTTTTGAATCGCTTGAGATTGTGCAGGATCGCTCTCTCGAGACTCAACCCTTTGCTTCCAAACCTTGAACTTGAATTGAAGGTTCAACTACAAGAGGCACCAAAGTCGATCAAGAAGATCGACCTCGTCAAAAGAAGCTTGCAAAGCTAGATCAGAAGCACCTCTCGAACTAGGGGCAAAAAATATACGATATGCTCGAAGAGCCGAAGATGGACCCTTCTGCGAATCAATACATTTTCCGGATTCGGATGACTTCAGATCTCAAAACCATTTGGCATGGACTGTTACACTTTTACCCTTTGAGGCTCAAACCAAAGTTAGAGCAAGAAAAATGCAAAAAGAAAAATGCAAAAAAAAGAAGAAGAAAAAGGAATGAAAAGAATAAAAAAAAAAGAAAAGAAAAGAAAGAAGAACAAAGCTCGCAAGGTCGAAAACCTGCAATAGGCGCCTTGGCAAAAGTTATAGCATAAAAGGAGAGGTTAAATACCCGAGTGTACCTTAACCCCGAACTACGTAAGGCTTGATTCCCATGTTTGGGATACGTAGGCAACTTCATTCTGAAGTCCAGCCATAAAACAAATTCAAATTCGATTGTGTCCATGCGATGGTTCTGACCATCTTTGCCTCCTCTGTGTTCATCGCTCTGAGGGTACAATGTATCTGCTTGGTGCCATTCAAACAAGGCAACTTTATTCAAACAAACAAGGGCAACTTTCCGCTGCCATTCATGCGCCATCAAACAAGGCAACTTTCTCTCTTCAAGAACGAGGCGCTTTTCCTTTGGATCCGAGGTTGTGCATCTCAGAGTAGGTTCTATGCAAAATAGATTTTGAGAATTTTCTTTGAGGACTAGTTCTCTCAAATTGTTCCATCTTTCCCAAAAATCGACCACTTCTTGGACCCAAAAAGGAAAATTTTTTATAACCCGACTTGCATGATTTCAAATCAAAAATTGAACAAGCATGTTAATCTAACTCTCATGTCGGTCAAAATTACTTTAGCAAAGCTCAAAAAATAAAAATGGTCAACATGATGAACTAGGGGCGCAGTTAGTCGTGTTTTATCAATGCATTTGCCAAGAAGGGCACTCTGCATGCCAAGAAAAGGGCACAATTGAAGCTAACAACAAATCTCTCACATCCTCCAAGCAACGAGGTATCAATAGAATGGGGCGGACATTACACTCCCTCATCTCGACTCCAAACTCGGCATCATCGACCGATGTCAAGAGCAGACGGTTACATACCCATTTGTAGCACAACCCCTCGGAGGACTTCACTAACCGCGAGAAGAAAGAAAATCTAGCATGCTAGAGGCACGAGCCCACAACTTTTATCCATCAACCACCCGGGGAGGGATTGAAAAATGAGAGATTGAAGAATAGAGATGTGCGATGAGAGAAAAAGTGAGAAAATGGCTTTTAAAACAAAGCTTGAGGGCCGAGTGATGTGAGAATCACAAATAAGAAAGGATGGGAAACATACGGTGAAATAGGCTCCTGCACGCCCGAGTGTCGTGTCTTTTTGTTTTATCTCGATCCTTGTTTTGAGTCGCCTCGAGTGTTACTCGATGTGTCTAGGTTGTGTGCCTTTTATTTCCTTGTTGAGTCGTTTATTTGTGTTCGTTGTAGGCTCAATAATCCTTTTCTCATTTTCAAAAATAAAATCGTTTTGTGCTATGAGTGCCGTTCTCCACATTTCTCAAAAATAGAATTTGTTCTTTCATAAAACCGCAGGTTCAACCCAGTCATGTGAGAACAAGAAACCAGACCTATCTGAAGCTATGAGTTTCGGGCCGCAAAGAAAAGCAAAGAGGAAAATGTCGAGCATCGAGTTTGTTCCAACAGACTACACTGTGTGTACCTCTTGTGTCTTGCCAATGTTCAGTATGAGTGTGCCTCTACCTCAAGCTCAAAATCAAGTCTACTTCAATAGCGATCGGAAGTGCTCTTGTACCATTCGACATCTTGGATGAGTTCCTAAGACCAAGCTGCGGCGGTGGAAATTAAAGTTCGAATGGCGTGGCCTAGAAGGTTCAGATTTCGAGACTAAAGTCTGGTTTAAATACCTGCAGCGAGAGGCGTCTCTGAAATCAGGAAGCCCCATAGGTTGAGATAGCATGTATGCACCTCAAAACCAACCTAGTCTGTCACCCGTTGGAGAATAGGGAAAGTTGTGAGTATGATCAGAAGACAAGCGGCAGTGGCTCCTACATGGATATTGTTACTTGTTAGCATTCCAAAGCCTTTGTACTGTGAGTTCAAGGTAAAGTGTTCGAAGAGCACAAGGGGAGATCCCCATCAGAGTAGAGCGGTTCACCGCCACTCTCCTCATGAGGCGCTTTCTAAAGTGCCGCTTTGTCCATTTATTGCTTTCATAAGCATCATGCATTGTAATGCATTATACCAAGTTTCTTTCTCGGTCATGCGATATTATTGTACGGTTCATTCAAAAAAGTTCCGTTTGAGACCATTCACTTAGTGTATCAATCATGCACATACTCACTTTTTTGTGTATCGATCACACATACTTACACCTTTGTTTCCCCGGTTAAAACCTTCCCTCTCTCCGTATGAAATACGTTGAGATACGCTTGTTGGTTACACCATTGTTTCCCCGGGTAAAACCTTCCCTCTCTCCGTATGAAATACGTTGAGATGTTACACCATTGTTTCCAAACCTTCCCTCTCTCCGTATGAAATACGTTGAGATATGCTTGTTGGTTACACCATTGTTTCCTAAAACCTTCCCTCTCTCCGTATGAAATACGTTGAGATACGCTTGTTGGTTACACCATTGTTTCCAAACCTTCCCTCTCTCCGTATGAAATACGTTGAGATACGCTTGTTGGTTACACCATTGTTTCCAAACCTTCCCTCTCTCCGTATGAAATACGTTGAGATATGCTTGTTGGTTACACCATTGTTTAAACCTTCCCTCTCTCCGTATGAAATCGTTGAGATATGCTTGTTGGTTACACCATTGTTTCCTAAAACCTTCCTCTCTCCGTATGAAATCGTTGAGATACGCTTGTTGGTTACACCATTGTTCACGGTTAAAACCTTCCCTCTCTCCGTATGAAATACGTTGAGATCGCTTGTTGGTTACACCATTGTTTTAAAACCTTCCCTCTCTCCGTATGAAATCGTTGAGATTTGGTTACACCATTGTTTCCTGGTTAAAACCTTCCCTCTCTCCGTATGAAATCGTTGAGATATGCTTGTTGGTTACACCATTGTTTAAAACCTTCCTCTCTCCGTATGAAATACGTTGAGATGTTACACCATTGTTCCCCGGTTAAAACCTTCCCTCTCCGTATGAAATCGTTGAGAAATGCTGGTTATACCTTTGTTTACGTTTCTACCTTTTCCTCTCTTGTGTGTGATACGCAGAGATGTCTTGTGTGAGACTCAGGTACTCTTCAGTCACTTTAAGCCTTCTCCGATGAGAATTGAATAATTCTCCGCATTCCTAACTGCATGAAATGTAGTTGTTGCTTTGCATTCTTGCTTAAAAGCTGTTGCATCTATTTGTTAATACTTGCTTCATTACAAATTTTGCACTTGCATGATCACAGCTCTGTGCATATCTTTTATGCCCCATTTTGCTGCGAGCATGCTCAAGGCACACATTCTTTGCTTATCTTGTATGATTGTCTAAGTCTTGCCTTGTCAAAAATGGGTCGGGCTTTGACATTCACTCCCGCCTTGTTGTGACTTAAGAGTTTTGACCGACCTTAAGACTGATGTTGCATCTTTCGTGCCTTGTCTCTTTCTTTCGAGGGAAGGAGTGGTCCCAGACTATCTCCCGAGGCCGTGAGCCATTTTTCCCATTTCGAGCAACCATCTCCGATTTCTCCTTTTGGCATGCACCTCTGTTTTATCGTTTCCGAGTAACACTGGGTCTGAAACCCACTTAACACCACTTCGGTGCTTAAGCCCTTTTTTTGATCCCCCCAGCGCTTTTTTTGGCCCCGATCATTTTGCATCGATGTCTGTTCATTTTTGGCGACACCTCTATTTTATCGTTACGAGAACACCGAACACCACTTACCCATTTTCTTTGGTCCCGAGCATTCATTTCGCATGCGTTTTCTCCGATTTTTGGACCTCTATTTTATTGTTCAGGAACACTGGGCCTCGATGCCCACCATTTTCGACCCCGCGGTTTTGGTCCCTGAGCTTTTGCATCGGTTTTGTTCAATTTTGGCGGTACTCTCTTTCATCATTTCGAAACAAAATCTTTTTTTCGCCTCAAAATATCTAGATATTTTGCCCTCAAAATATCTAGATATTTGAGGCAAGATATTTTCACCCTTTTGGCTATAAAACCTTTGAGGGTTACAAAAATTTCTTGAAGAGCTCCTCTTCCAATTCCTTCATTTCCATAGCCAAAATACCAAGGACAACTTCAAGTCTAGGCCAATACCTTCATCAACCCTTAGCACCATCATCCACAACACCATTCCAGCAGCAAAGGGATGATTTTCAGTGGTCAAGGATCAACAAATTCCAGCTAATAAGTTGCAACAATCGGATCTTCAAGGGTAAGTTCCCAAATCCATCTTTTGTACCATTTTCTTGCTTCATATTTTTACCCTATTTCCTTTTTGTTTTTGGGGCTCCGACCCATACTGGTTTTAGGCTTATTTTGAGCCCCTCTACAACTTTTTAGAAGGGCTCAACTTCATTTGGTGTCTCCATGATACACTTCCTTCAATATCCATCTTGTATGTCACCAATTTGCATGCTAGTTTTAGCCTATTTGCATTTGTTTTTGGGGCTCCGACCCCTACTAGTTTTGTGATTATTTTGAGCCCTCTACAACATTGTAGAAGGGCTCAACCTCATTGGCCATTCTATATACCACCTCTCTTGGAAATTCACTTTAGGCCCTAATTCTTGCATGCTTTGTTAGGCTTACTTGGCTCCGGATTTCAGCCTTCATCAGGCTTAGAAATAGCCTTGTTTTTGTCTCCTTTTCATGTTATGTTGAGGGCCTTAAGCCATTTGGTGTATATTTTTGGTACTTCCTTTGAAATCCATCAAATTTACCGTATTCTTGCATGTTTTGTAGCCTCTTGTGCTTTTGGTTTTGGCCTTTGGTCAGAACTGAAAGGGTCTTATTTTACCCCTTTACATGTTTCATGAAGAAAAGTTTGCTGTTTGGTGCATGGTTTGGCAAGTCTCATGATATAGCCTATTTTGAGCCTATTTTGCATGGAATTTCTAGCATGTTTTTATTCTGATTTTGGGGTTGCCATAAACTGAATATGTGCATATTTTTGGCCCTTATTTAAAGTTGTAGAACTGAGTTTTTGGGTTTGAGCATTGTAGATATCACTTGCTTTGTAATTCCTCTCTTTTACCGTATTTTTGCATGCTAATGTTGCCATATCTGTGCTATTAATTTGGCCATGTTTTGTACTGAAAAAATGCCATATTTGGGACTGCCTTGCTACTGCTTTTGCTGTCATGAGTGGATTTTGTCTGTTTAGCATAGCCGTAGGCCATTTCGGGCACTTAGAATTGCATTTCGGGATGATTTCATGCATTGATTGTCATTTCGTATCATTTCGGGGCTGTTTTCCCCTTTATTTAGTGGCTGAAATTTGGTTTGCATGCTTGCATATCATTTCCCATGTCATTTTATGCCTTAATGCATTGTCATTCATCGGCATCCCATGTGAGTGTGGCTGAGGCCCTCTCATGTTGGTATAATCCCAATCTACATTTTCCATGTCATGTCATTGTGTATGCCTTCGCCTCGGTTGCGTGCCGGCGTGGCGCGCATTTTATTGCGGCGCTTTTATATCCGCGGCGGGCTATGTGAGTGTGATTGAGGCCCTCTCATGTTGGCGTAAGCCCAATTTGCATTTTCATGCGTGTATGCCATTGCCTCGGTTTGCGTGCTCGTGTGTACGCATTTCGAGACACTTCATTTTTATCCGACGGCCTCCTATGTAAGTGAGCTGAGGCTCTCCCATGTTGGTGTAAGCCCATCGTTGCATTCCGTATGCCATTTCATCTCATTTCATCATCGCCTCGATTTGCGTGTCCGTGTGCACGCATTTTTATCCGATTTTGCATCGTATCGCCTTAGTTTGCGTGCTTTATCGATCTTCATTTTAATCGATCTCCATTTGTTTCGAGGCACTCTATTTTATCCGCTAGCATTGGCAGATGCCGCCGCGCTTTGCGCTTTATCCGCTTGGCATTGCGTATGCCTCCGCTCCGGTTTGCGTGCCGTGTGGTGCATTTTGAGACTTCTGTTTTATTCGGTTTGCATTGCGTATGCGAGGCACTCTTTTATCCGATTTATATTTCATCATTGCCTCGGTTTGTGTGCGGTGGGCACGCATTTGAGGCACCCCATCCTTATCATTCCTAGATCCTATGTGAGTGTGGTGAGGCCCCTTCATGTTGGTATAAATCCATCATTACATTTCGCATGTCATTCGCGTCGCCTCGGTTTGCGTGATCTCATTTTCATAGCATTGAGCATGCTAGGTTGTATATTAGCTGCATTTCATGCATACCATGCATATTGCATCGTGTTCGGGATAGGCGTTAGTCCGGGCACGGGAACCGAGCAAACAGATGTATAAATTAAGACAAGAAAAAGGAGAACTTACCAGCACCATTGATTTTGTTGCCGAGCGAATGGCTTTCAGCTCGGTGAGATAGTCGTGGTGCTAGAAGACATACGCTCTTGGCAAAGTTAAAAGCCAGCAAATGATATTTCTCCGCGACCACCGAATCAGTGCTAGTAACAGCACGGTTCTTGAAGTTGATCTTGGGTACCCACTCAGAGGAGTTAGCTCGGTCTGAGCGCTCAAGTTATGGGCTCGGTTGTGTGGTTTGGGGAAGCATGGTTTCATTCTTGTCGACAAGGCGTGGCTCGGTTGTGGAAGTCCAAGCACGCTTGCTTGGCCGAGATGATGAAGGCTGAGGACTACCACGGCCTCTTGTGTCTGGCCGGCTTGTGGTACCTTGGCCTGATTTGTTTCGATGATAAGGGCTCTTACTGCTCTCTTTTTGGCCATTTCTTGTTCTGCAGTCAATGGGATAAGGGTGATTTGTGGAAGGGTTGAATCAGGTTCAGGAGAGGGTTCCAGAAGAAAATCTGTTACCCTGGTCTTCCTTCTACTACTGTATCTGTATGTCGGCTCAAAGTTGAGTAGCTCGGCCTAACCTCGTTCGTGGTATCGGAGTGCAGTGTGGAATGCGTCAAGATTGGGGTAACTATACTGTGACTTCAGAAAGTCCAAATCTGCATAAGGGAAAAAGTAACGGTTAGTGCGGTTCATAGCTTACAAACAGAGTAAAGAATGCACAAAACTAAGCCGAGGTAATTATACCGGCTACTCCTTTATTCCAGTTGATTCGGTCGCCCGGGATTTGGGGTTCTTGGTCTTCAAAGTTACCAAAGACCCAAAAAGAGTCGTCATCATTTACATCTTTGTCTGAGGTGTTTTTTATTATCTTTTCTCGGCGTCTTCTTATTCTTAAATAATAGACCCAGCCATCTTCGTTCTGGCCAATTGAATACTGGTGAAATAGCTCGGCTAAACCAAGATTAAGGCCAAGCCGGCGGTTTAGCTTAGCGATGCCATTTATTATTCTATACGAATTTGTAGAAAGCTGGGTTGGGCAAAGATTTGTTTGTCTAAGGAATTCACAAAGAAGAGGCTATACAGGGAATCGGAGTCCGGTTTCTACAATTGAAAGAAGGGTGAAGTGAACGAAGCCCGATTTTCCCCAGGGAGTGGTGTCTAGTTCGGCTAGACTAAGATGGACATCATCAAGGATATGGTAGTCCCTTCAGAACTCGGCCATAGCCCCTGGAGAGTTTACTAAAATCCTATATTTACCCATGTGGTCTTAAGTTATGTATAAATTAACTGTAGTACTGGCTCGGTGGTGAGATGACGCTGAGTATCTCGGTTGAGCGATCAAGTTAGTACCTAGCCAACCTAAGTCTGCAAAGTGAAAAAGAAAGGTGTTAAGCACAGCTCGTTGCATCGTGCTAAAAGAAATAAAGGCATAATAAATTGAGTCCTAGCTCGGCTACGTGGGATACTATCCATCCTTAGCTCAGTTGTAGTGAAGAATGTTAGCCCGGTTAAGTAAACAAGGGGTTCATATCCCAGTTTATGCTTAAGGTGCAACATTTCTAGTTCGGTTTTGACTAAGTCAGAGAGCTGGTTTGGCTCCCTGATAACTCGATCATTGGTAAAGGCTTTCTAGTGCGGTAGTGCGCAAACCTAATACAATTCGCTAGCCCGGCTAAATGATACAGAAGGCTCTTAAACTGATTGCAACTACAGGTATGGCGTGAAGTTTTAGTCCGGTTGTTAGAAGAGTTATCCAGTTTGACTAAGCTTGCACCTAATACAAACAAGATCGTAGTTTGGTTGGAGTATTATTTTGGATCAAAAATGTTGTTTCTCAGATTGTTCATAAATCTATTGGTTCTACTAAGTGGTTATTTCCCATAGAAACTACAAAAAAGTGTTTTTGAAAAACACATATACTGTCCTATGTATTACAGTACAATGCAAAATGAGTGGAAAAGCAGAAGATTTGAGTCACATACCAGTTCGAAATGAAGGGACCGAAGATGGAAAACGGTACTAGCAGGAACACGAGCTTGGCAAGTGCTGGGGTTGCAAGAACAAAGACTCTGAGGAAGAGAGAGAGGGAAGATGAATAGTGATATGTTGATTCGAAGAATAGGGTTTTGTTTTGTGTAAAGAGAATAAAAAAGGCGGGACCGTTCAAAATTCACGAGATACGAAGTCGGCGTTGACAGTTGTAATTAACCAATAAGGCCTTGCCACGTGTCTATGGAATAGCAAGCGATTCAGATGACAGCGTGACTGAAGAGACGTTTTTAACCGAACCAATCGGTAGTCCGGCAACATTTTTAGCTCAGTTAAAAGGGTAAAGTTTTTAGCTCGGCTGGTAACAAGTAATCCCAATCATGATGCGCAGATGTAATTAAGAGGCAATTGAGAGGATAATTTATAAATAAATTGGGCCGAGCTAAGAAATTGCCTTCTTTGTAAGTTGGGCTGCACATTGGGCCGGGGTAAGAGATATAGCTCGGTCCAAGCGCTAACTAGTTGGGCCTAGTTGAGGATCAGACCGAGCTAAGCATCACACATAGTAACGCCGAGATAACGACGCCATTTTTGCATAGTTAGCTCGGTCTTCCATTTTTAGCCTAAATGGAGTATGTCAAACCGGGTACAGGCAATGAAGGGAAGAACTGAGCTAGTTAGAGCTCGGTCAGATCCGCTGCTTTAGCATGACCATGTTAGCTCGGTCATATTGTCATTTCACTGAGGTAAAACCATCTCACTTGGTTTAAGCAGTGAGGAGGGTGTTGAAGGATAAGCATTATCTTTCAGGAGTGTGATTCCTAGGAGGACTCTACATGGAGGAATAAGAGTCCTACTAGGATTGTGCCACACGGAACCTATAAAAAGCTCATGACAGAACCTATGGAAGAGGTAACACTACTTTGATTCTCAAATACACAGAGCTTTTGTCTATTTGTCTATTTTGCTGACTTGGGCATCGGAGAGATATTTGGCACACACCTGCCGGCTAGCTTACGTTTGTGTTTTCAGAGAGTAAAGCGACGACGTTTGAAGGAGGGCAGACTTGATTAACAGGATTATACGAGAACATTATTTCTTGCTCGTACAGATCATAATCAAAATAATAATCACATTATGTCATAACCAACACTACAATGAGTTATGACTAACAAATACCACAAAACATTGTAACCTCATTTTAGATTGTGTACTGTATGCTCCGGCTACGACGTTTGTGATATTTAGTCATGACCTATTATAGCGTTAATTATAACTTGGTTACGACTCATTGTGATATTAAATATGACTCATTATGATATTAATTATAACCTATTGTTGGATTATAATCACAAAAATTATTTAATTATATCTTATATAATATTTAGTTATAATACATTTTTTTTTTTTATAATTATAACCAAAAATAATTTAATTTAACTAATGTCGTAATTTATTCTAGAATGACTCATGTGCATATACCTTTTGTTGACGGTGTATTTTGTTACTTTTCTTTCACATTTAGGATTGTTTTGGGAAATTAATTAAAAATTAATTTTTAATTTTCTTTAAAAAAATATATAAAAAAGTAGAGAGGTGATATAAATCAAAATAGATTAAAAGCTGACTTTAGGCTTTTAGTTAAGTTCCCGAATTGAGCCTTAGGTCTCGTTTGGAAACATTTTATTTTGTTAATTTTTTAGTTTTTTGGATAAAATATAAGATAAAAAAAATTAATATGTTTGGAATGACTTTTAATTTTTTTCAAAAGATATGCAAAAAGTATTAAAAAATATATATATTTAACTTTTATATAAATTATTGACTTTTTACTTATTTTAATAACTTTTTAATTTCTAAACTAATTAAGGCATTAGTTTCATCACTTTATTTTGATATAAATGTCCATTTTTGTGGGAAGTCCAGTAGGATAAAAAAAAACATTGATCCATACAATTGACTTCCCGGACGATGTTATTGAGAAAACATTGTCTTATTTTATTTTGATATAAATGTTCATTTTTGTGGGATAGTAGGATAGAAAACATTAATCTTGTTTGGAAAGTTAGCTATTTGAATAGGTTATTTTAATTTTTAATTATTTTAATAGATTAAAATAGTTGTGTTTTGGATTTTTTTTTTATAGTTTGATATGATATTTGTAAGAAAAAAAGTGAAGTGATTATAAATTTGATGTAATATTTTGTCTTATTAACTATTTTAACGTATTTTGTCTTTTAGGTTTCGTTTGAGAATAGATTATTTTAGTAACTTTTTGATTTTTTACGAAAAGATGTACAGAAAAATAAAAAGAGTGATATGACAATTTATAGTAACCTTTTGACTACTTAGTTCCTAAACGAGGCCTTAGTACTATTTTAACCCAAAAAATAAAATAAAAAATTCTTCCCAAACACCCCTACACATTTGACTTCTTGGACGATGTTAAAACATAAAAGCAATATGGTATCAGTAGTGTTTTACAAAAATAATTATAAATTACTGAGAAATTTTATATATTTTATTAATTAAATTAATTTTTTTATTGTAAATTTTTATTTTTTTATTGACACCCACTAGAGTGTAATTATCCCCAAAAAAATCCATAATATTAAGGTTTTGTTTGGAGAATGATTAAAATAGTTGAAAATTTTAAAAATCATTATAAATTATCACATTATCCTTTTAATTTTTTACCTGATTTCTCATAAAAAAATTAATTAAAATAAATAATTTTTAAAACTATTCCTCCCATTGACATCGTTTGCCACACTGCACCGATAGAGGAGGTAAGTGCAATTTTAGAAAACTCATTTTCGTCATCAAATAGTGTGGTGGAGAACATTTTTTTTTTCATCTTGTTCAAAGAAGAAAAAACAGAACATGTTTTTTCTATTTACAAATATGTAAATTTTTTTCTGGCACTCATTGGAGTGTAATTATTCCCAAAAAAAATGTAATATTAAGGTTTTGTTTGGAGAATGATTAAAATAATTAAAATTTCAAAATATCATTATAAATTATCGCATTATTTTTTTAAATTTTTTACAAATTTTCTGATAAAGAAATCAATTAAAATAGATAATTCTCAAAACTATCCTTCCCGTTAATCCCGTTTGCCACACTGCACGGATAGGGGAGTTCAGTGTAATTTTTGGAGTTGGTTTGGGATATGGGTTAACTTTTTAGCTTTTTAATTATTTTAATTTGGGGTTAAAAAGTCTCGTTTGTAATAAAGTTTTTGATTTTTTTTAACTTTTATAAGAGAAAAAATGAAATAATTATAAATTAGATGTGATATTTTATTTTATTTTATTAAAATAATTAATTTTAACTATTTTAGTCTAAATATGTATCTTACACGGATCTCATTTTTGTCGTCGAATAATACACCGGAGAACATGAAAAATGAAGAGGATTGGTATGGACACACGTCACATATTGGAATTTAGAAGTGAGTACAGAGAGGAATGCAACCATGATACAGACTCCACTATCCCCTACTCTTATACATACGTGAGGGTTAGTAATTGAAAAAAAATAAAATTCTGGCTAATGACCGCCCACTGAAAGTCTTGGAGGTGTCTCCCAATGGGAGTCCCAAGCAATATACAGGAGTGAAACATACAATAAAGCTTGGGACCCCACTAGGGAAACCCCAAGACCCCCAATGAATGGTGGTTGGTCAATTATTTTTTATTTTTTTGTTGATTTTCAATTACTAACTTCCACATGTGTGTAGGATAGTGAGGGTGAGAGATAGTGGGGGTCGCTATCATTATGGGTGAAACATATGCCCGAATAGTAGAAAGTATTTAGAGAAAGGATTGTTAATGATCCATTAAATTCACTCAACAACTTTCACTATCATAGAAAATATAAAATACTATAAATGTATTTTATTTGTAGATTAAATTATTATTTTTTTAATTGTATATTTTAACATTTTATACTTTTCAAAATAGATTTTTTTTTTAATTTTTTTTTATTATCATGAAGGTAAATTTCTTTTATTTTTAAATGACATTTTGTAGTTTTTTATTTTTATTTTTTAATATTCTTTATTTTGAATCATTCAAAGCTTAATATGCAATAATGATATTATAAATTCATATTCCTTTGTTGATTGATCTTATAAATTTCTTTTTATATTTGTTATAATTTTTAAATTCATTTTTTACCATATAATTTAATTATGATTGAAGATAAATAATTTTTTAATTTTTTTTTTAAAAAACTATGAAATGTTATTTAAAAATAAAGGATATTTACTTTTATGATAAAAAAATGTTTAAAAAAAACTGTATTTTAAAAAGTATAGATTGTAAATATATTCAATTAAAAAAAAAAAAAACAAACAAACAAACAAACAATGAAGATAATTGGGTACTTTTTCAGTAAATCCATTATCTAAGAGTGTTATTCCATAAGACCCATAGTGTTTTTTAATATTCCATTAGGTCCATTTCATACCAAAAGACCAAAAGAACCATCAAACAAACATGCACCTCTCTCTCTCTTTGAATCTAATAATCGTCTCTCTTCCCATCTATTCTTGCGCAGGAAATCACGCACAGTATCTCTATCATTCTAGAAATCCAAATCCATATTTCACATCGCCTCAACGCCCATAAGATTGTCTTTGTTCCATCGTCGCATTGTCACATCGTCTTCTTCGTTGTCCCTACGCCGTCGGTCGCCGAAATTGTGGAATCACCATTGTTGAACATCCGTAAAGTCTATCTTCGTCAAAATCACCTTCAACGACTATTTGTGACAACGCAACCGTCAAAATGGGAAAAAAACGTAAGCATTCTACTCATTCGTGTATTTAAACCCTAAATCTCTTTATCAACAAACAATATTGTGAATTTTCACAAATATCCCCTATTTCTATACATATAATAAATAGGAGTCCATATTGTTCATATCCTAACCTTTAATCTAAACCCCTCAATTGTAATACCTAATTATATTGATTTTTTCAGTCAAAAACATTACAGTTACCATTATGTTGTGTTCACAACTGTGAACATTCAAATGGTTTGGAAAGATGTTGTCCAAACCAAATTGTTTATGTTGTTGTTGTTGAAAGCTATGAACATTCACATTAATTGATAATATTTGGATAAACAAATTATTCAAGATGTTATTGGGTTATTGTTCAATGCTGTGAACATTCACATGGAATGAAAATGTTTGGTCAATTCTGTTGTTGTTGTTGTTTAAAGATGTGAACATTCACATTGATTGAAAATGTTTGGGTAATCAGATATTAATGGTGTTGTTGTTCTATGCTGTGAACATTCACATGGATTGAATATGTTTGGTTAGATTCTGTTGTTGTTGATGAAAGATGTGAACATTCACATTGATTGAAAATGGTTGGATAGTCAGATATTATTGGTGTTATTGCTCTATGCTGTGAACATTCACATGGATTGAAAATGTTTGTGTTAACATCCATATGTTCTTGAATGTTGTTCATGGTTGTATAAAAACACATTGATTTTTACACACTTACACAATATGTACATTGTGTTTGTGCTGACACAGTCAACATACACATCCATATACAGATGTGGATATTCACATCTATACACAAACTGTGGTCATTCACACTCATGCACACAACTGTGAACATGCACATCTGTGGCAATGTTGTGAATGTTCACATCTGTTCCACTATGCTAATCATATGAGCCTTGACTTAATTTTTTTTAAATGCTCTATTTTGCAGATCTTGCACAGAAGAAAACCTCAAAGAGAAAAAAAGATGAGTACCATGTCAAGGAAGAAAGCCCACAAGCAAATACTAGCAACAATGTTGACATGCAGCATGTGAACTACAGATCTAACATGACCGGACCGGTGAAATTAATGAAAAACACCAAATTCACACAAGCACAGATTGGCTGCAACAAACCCCTTTTTGGCTTTTGTTAGATGCGTTGAAAAACAGTGAGATCAACCTTGACAAATGCATGAAGTACGATGATATTATTGTGCATGTCCCACAAATGTACAAAGCTTCAAAAAATGCCTTCTACATTGGGGAGAAAAAGATGAACATACACGACAACGACATCAAGCTAATTTTTGATGTGGACTGTGGCATCAAGCCGATGGACATATCATATGGTGCGAAACCAAAGACTGACATTGTAAACAAAAGGTGCAAAAATGTCAGCCGGTTGACTTCAAAATAGATACGCACCCTTTTGACCAAGGCATTGAAAGGCAAAAAGAAAAATGACAACGAAGAAGTCGCTCGACTAGTCTGCATATATGCTTGCCAAAAACTTTTTTTCTCAACAAGCGGAGAGACAATATGATGGGGCTACTACGCATATATGGTCCCATTGGAAAGCATGCAAGAATATGTTTGGGCCAAGCAAATTAGAACAACGTTGACATCGTCCATTTCCCAAAACGACAAAAAGTCGGCAAAAGTCACCGGTTGTGTCATGTTATTGATGGTAAGTACCCATGTTGTCAAATAATATCGTTCACATGTCCTTCAGTGTTGTTCATCTAAGCCAACTGTGAACATTCACATCTGTACCACTGATGTGAATGTCCATATGCACTTATGTTTCACAGATGTGAATGTTCGCATCTGTACCACTGCTGTGAATGTTCATATTCACTCATGATATACTACTGTGAATGTTCACAACAGTGCCACTGTTATTAATGTTCACATATGTTGAGATTACTATGCAAATGCTAAATAACATATGTCTTTGTTGTTTTATTGAAGTATTGGTTCTGTAAGCACACAACCATCTTACAACCTCACAAGCCCAATGTTTTTCCTCACTGTGTCAGTGGGATCTAACTGCTTTACAAAAAAAGATGAAAACCACCTCTTTGGCTGATATTGGTTTTAATGAGGTAGGGCCTTCAACTACTGATCAAAACATTCACATTATAACACCACCCAAATATATACGTTAAATAACATAATTTTTTCATTTTCAGGTTAATGCCAGTGAACTCTTTACAACCCCAACAGAATTACAAAAGTTCAGGTGTAAAACATTGAAAGTAGAGCCTGAAATTTATGAACCAGCCACAATATCTCCCAACCTATCTAACATCAAGGAAGAACAACACAATGGCAGCAACTTCCAATTTTCTGGGGATGGAGTGGAGCTAAACGACAGTAATGAGGACATTCACATTCCGTTTAGCAGCCCACATGATGAGAGAGCTATTGTCATACCAAACACAAACCAACCTGAATTCATTGATGTGCTTATCAAAGAAAATCGGAAGGCTTGGGGCGTCATAAGGCAATAGGAAGCAAAGTACAGACATCTTCAATTCTCATGGGATTTAAGGGCAAGAGTCATAGCTGATCTTGAACATAAATTGTTCAACTAGTCAAGCCCACCCAACATGAATACCAAAATAAAAAAGTGCATGGAGCAAAAGGATGAAGAAATAAAACGCTTAACGCAGTTGGTCATTGACTTAGAATGCGAGAAAACAATTCTTCAAGACCTTTACGATGACCAATCAGTCTACATTGTCACACAGACTGTGGCACAGAAGTAACCCCCTTGCCCAATGTAACACAATCTTAGCCCACCTTCTAGGGTGAAGCGTCTAAAAGAAAAAGATTGAAAAGAACATCGCTTGCCTGACTTCTAGTATCCAGACTTACCTGGCCAAAAGCAGCCCCATACAGTTGAAATGGTTGAAGATGTGGACAAACACCCACCAGCGAAGCACCCAAAAAAATTAACCTTGACCAACAAGTTCAAACTCTGGAGCAAAATGTCCAAACAAGAAAGCAAAAGGTCCAGGCTTTACAAAAGAGTGGAAGTGATGAGTAAGTGACTGTACAAACACCTAATGTCAACATTCACATTCCATAATTGTTAATATTCACCACTGTGCTTATTTATTTGATTTGTTCAGATCTGTGCAATGTTAATATTCACATTGGTTTGTTTAAAATGCACAAGCTGCTTGTGTGGAAAGGAAACTCGAAGTCTACACATGTGTTTTTTGATGACATTGTCAACCTTATCAAGGAGGAATCGATACACATCAATGTATGCCATTACGAAGATGATTCACTCTTCATGCATATATGCACAGACACACACACACACACCCACAGCCACAGACACGCATTGTTCACCCACCACAATAATATAATATGACCCTATGTTTGTGCAGCTCATAGATGCATATGCCGAACTATTACATGAACAACAAGAGGTGGTCAACCCAACTTCAGATGAAGCGTCATTCATTTTCACGAGCATGTGTTTGGTAAAATCTATCATTCCATTTTTTCTACTGTGAATGTGAAACTTCACAGTGCATTAATTATTTGTCCAATGTGTACAAAAAGTGATACGAGAGTACCAACCTCGCAAAATGAGTAAACACATTGATGCACATATCAAAAATTACCAAGGAGAGAGATACCTACTATTCCCATTACACCACGACTTCCACTGGACGATAGTTGTGTATGATGCTAAAGACAATTTGTGGAGGCATTACAACTCATTACGCCCAAGGACAGGCATACATGACCCGCATATTGACCAAGCATAGGAAATTGTAAATGGCTCTTTTTGAACACAAATATGACTTCTTGTCATGCATTAAATGAATGTACACACACATATGTTTGTTGGTGCCTAATTTGAAATTTCCTACACAGAGGAAGTATATCGAGCATGTTGTGCACGTTATTGGCGCGTCATCACCGCTATGCACTAAACTAGCAGGCCAATATCCATCACAACCAATCATATCAGTTGATGTCTGTCCTCCGAAGGGCGACGACTTGTAAGCCTCACTACACTTTTTACAAATTCTCCATAACCATTATACAAACATACATGTCAACTGCTAATCAAAACCATTTTGCATTTACAGAGTGGACTGCGGACCTGTAGTATGTTACATCATACAGGCGCACGTATACCATGAAGAAATTGTGGGCAGCCTCACTAGTTCAGAATGATGTAGACTACGAGATTTGTTAGTATATAGTTTTTGAATCATAAGAAATCAGAGCATTATTAAAACCTATAGGTGAGGGGTGTCCACCTAGAAACTAACCAACACTCGATATGAATGTTAATATCAAATGCTTTCACATTTTGACACAACAACTGATTGTAAAACAGTGATACAACATCTATTAATGGGAAAAAGTCACCTGTGAATTTTGATCTACCTTTGGTGTTGTTATGTTTTACAGATGTGAATGTTCACAGTTGCACCACTGATGTGAATGTTCATATTCACTTATGATATTCATACTATTGTGTTGTTATGAGTGTAAATTATGTGATTATTTGAACCCGATTGTTCTATAATACACATATTTTGTCCAGGAATATACACTTGGTCTGCATGACATCATTATGGATCACATACACATGTGTGAATATTCACATTTCTTCTTATTCATAACAGTTATGAATGATATTCTTCTCTGCCAAATGTAAACATTCACTTATGATATTCATATGCACTAATGTTTTACATATGTGAATGTTCACAGTTACAACATTGATGTGAATGTTCATATTCACTTATGATATCCATACTGCTGTGTTGTGATGAGCATAATTTATGTGATGGTTTGAACCCGATTATTCTATACTACACATATTTTTTCCAGGAATGTCTACATGACATCATTACAGATCACATTCACATGTGTGAATATTCACATTTGTTCTTGTTCATAACAGTTGTGAATGTTATTCTTGTCTGTTAAATGTGAACATTCACTTACGATATTCATATGCACTAATGTTTTGTAGATGTGAATGTTCACAGTTACAACACTGATGTGAATGTTCATAATCACTTATCATATTCACATTGTTGTGTTGTGATGACCATAATTGATGCGATTTTTTGAACTCGATTTTTCTGTAATACACATACTTTGTGCAGGAATGTACACATTGTCTACATGATATCATTACAGATAACATACACAGGTGTGAATATGCACATTTGTTCTTATTCATAATAGTTGTGAATATTCACACCATGTCAATCTTTATGCAAGTGAAAGTTCACATCACAGTTTATATTCATGTCAACATTGACAATAATAATGTAAAAAAGTTCAACCCATGTGCAAGTTTTCACACAATATGATTCTTTTATGCAAGTGTGAATGTCCACATCATGTATTCATCATTAAAACTATAACAAAATATTAGTTTCGTACCGAAAAAGAAAAAGAAAAAACACAAATGAAATACTAAGTTTGCCAAACCATTATTCTGCTTGCCAACACAACGTAATCTTATTGCAACACAATGTTTGCCAACACAACACAATCTTATTTCAAAAATCAATATAAGAATCCAATGTAAAACACAATGTTGAAATGAAAAATGTACATCCTATATCGGCTCCTTGCATGATTTCCGATTATGGCTCCCCAACTTATCGTATCTCCCGCACCTTATTTGCTTCAGTTTCTCACCCCTTGATGGAATCCTATTCTTTTTCGGCCTTCCGGGTTGTCTTTTCACAGTTTGCGAGTATATAGTGAAGTCTGTGGGATCAAAAAGCGGCTTTTTCACCGATGGTATAGAGAATATGGCACCCGAATAGGCTGCACGATATGTCTCTACATGAAAGTAATGTTCCACACAATCATTGAGATTGTAGCGGCTCTTCTGAATATCAATTACAGCATGGTCACATGGGAATCCGTTGATTTGCCATTTGAAGTAAGAACATGTACGCCTTGCAATATTAACTGTAACAGATGGTATCGAATGAACTTTAAACACATCCTCATTGGCTTTGTTAACTTGCCAAGACCTGTTGTCGTTGAACGAATCCATAAGCATTGTTTTGAATGTAGGACAAATAAGCTTATTCTATTTGTTTGCTTGGTCACGCCGTGTAGACATTTGCTATATCAATTACGTACGAATTGTGTCTACTATTTGAGTGATAGAAAGATTGCGTGTTTCTTTAATCCAATTATTAAATGACTTCGCCGCATTGGATGTCATCTCCCCATAACGTATGCCCCTACACAACATCACAAACATTGTACAATACGAAATTTAATTTCTTCGAAACTGAATATGAAATTTCACATTGCCACAAAACATAACTGAAACTTCATATCGTTACCATTCTAAACTTGATAAATGGAATACATTAGGAAACTACTATTACCTGAAGTATGAATTTGCCCAATGCTCAGGTGCCAAGTCCTTGAAAAAATTATGTGTTCGTTGCTTACCCTTCTTTTTTAATTTCGCAAGCTTTTCATAGAATCCTATCACAGTTAGCTCGTAAGTACAGTCACCCAAACTACTAACTAAGTGATCCCTAAATTCATTATCGATTCCTTTCATCCGATCTCTTAAATTGCTCTTCAAGTGTTTTAAGCAATAACCGTGATGAGCTGATGGGAACACCTTTGGCATAGCTTCTAATAGACCAAGATTACGATCCGAAATAAAAAGTAATTTAGCGCTTACCATCAACAATCTTCCCAAGTTCGTGCAAGAACCACGACCAATTGGCCGTGGTCTCAGAATCAACAATCGCAAAGGCAACAGGAAATAGACCTACAACACAACACACCATTACACAACTGTTCACAATATTCCAAAGTGAATAGAAAACAATATAAAACAAACAGATCATGTGGATGTTTATATCTACATTGCCCTATTACTATTGTTGGTTTTGGATTTGGGTTCGTAAACATCAATGATGTGAACATTCACATTAATGTTCATTAATTGATAAACTCACATTAGTAGACATTGATGTGAACATACACATCAGTGTATAGTAATGTGAATGTTCACATTACTGTTAATTTGTCAATCACTCATATTATGTTATTGTTGACATCAATTTGTATTGATGTAAACATTGACACTAGTGTAGAAGTTCTCAATGTGAATATTTATATGAATAGACAGCTAAAAAAAATACTAACCATTGTTTCCATCTTTCGCTGTTGCCGCAAGTAGTTGACCTTTGTACTTTCCTTTGAGGAATGTTCTATCTAGGAATAATAAAAGCCGACAAGAATTGAACCCAGACATACACGCAGCGAATGATACAAAGAAACGACAAAATTGTTGACTACTCGCATCATAGTCAATATTGACATAACTCCCCGAATTGTAACGCATTATAACATCCGAATACCACCGCAACTGATCAAACGATAATGAGTGATCTCCATGAATAACAACCTTTGCTTTCTCCACGCCCAACCATGCCACATGGTAACTCATATCAAGCCCATAATCCTTCTTCAAAATAGTCACCACCTCACATGGCCGAGTCAATGGCTTGTCCCTCACAATTTCAAATATGGTACTCGACACCAAATCAGAACTAACTAGCGCATTCTTCGATGTTCGGATATTCGTACCACAACTATGCACATCACTAAAACTCTTGATGTAGAAAAAACCATTTGCTCGTTGTACTCTACAATGTATAGCCCACAAGCAGCCTCTCTCTTCACGCATCGCACACACAACAGTAACCCTTGTTGTCTCGTTCTTGACATACGTAAACTGAAACCCACATTGAATGGCATACTTATATAAAACATCACGAAATTCTTGTGCACCTCTAACAAACCGTTGTCCCACATGCGTAATACCATTTGCCCAAGGGGCTGACAACAACACCTTCTCCTTATGGTGGCAAAATCTCAGTAGTGCATCAATTTCTTCCTCACCCCCCACATGCAGCGACACAGAGCTACTCGATTGACTAATATCACTTTTTAACTCAACGACAACTTCTACATGTTGTACCTCCATTGATTTAGCAAGCAATAACATGTTCTGAATTCTTCCTCGTTGTCCAAATCACACCTATTAATCCCAGGTAGCCGACAGAACAATGAAATAGAACCAGCAAACAACTCACCTTATTTTTCACACAAACACTCCACCAAACGCGAATAACACAATGCACGGGCAACATTTATTACAGTTATACTGCAACCATATGTACACACCAACATCATAAAGGTATCCATCTCCTGTAAAAACACAACAATACAACCATCAACAATAATCCAAAATGATATGAAAATTCACAGAGTGCAAAATTAGATGCCTATGTGTACAGTGCAAGTGCTAAATCCATAATGAAAACTATCACCACTATTTTTACACAACATAAAACATTTAACAATATCAAAATGACGCCACCACATTAAGGTGACAGTACACAACATGCAATCAACCCTTCATAACTTCACATTAACAAGATGTGAACATTCACATTGATATATATACTCTGAATTACATCACCGACACAGAATCTCATTGATTCTTCACATAATATTAATAAGATGTGCACATTCACATTGATACATATACTCTGAATTATATCACCCACATAGAGCCTCATTACGCAAACATCAAAGTAAAATGAGAATATCCACATTCTGCACATAATATAAATAAGATGTGCACATTCATATTGATACATATACTCTAAATTATTTCACCCACACAAAGCCTCATTACGCAAACATCAAAGTAAAATGAGAACATCCATATTCTACACATAATCTGAATGACCTCCCCTCCACAAGACCACATAAAATGCATATAATAAAAAAACAGAGCATCCGATCCATATCAATGAAAAAATAGAGCATCTGATCCATCATACAAATTAAAACATAAACTGAACATGTATTTATAATCAAAATTATACTAACCATAATCATGCAATCCTACAATCGTCCTGTAACTCGAAAACAACTTATTTGAACTAGTTATACTCCAGAAAATGTGAAAATCGAACTCTGTCCAATTTGTTGTCTTCACTCGAAAATCACTGAACCATACTATAACAACAACAATAAAACCTTAGCACATCAAAGCCTTCGAACAGGCATGCAAAATAGAAATGTATAGAATGATGATGAAGATAGAAATTACCAAAACTGAATCAACAAAAAAAGAGGCAACGTGTTAGGTGTATTAACACAATATATATATATATATATAAGGGCAAAATAGTCCAGGTATAAATATAAAATTAGTAAAATGGACCTTATGGAATAAAAAGAAATGTATATGGGACTAATCAGATTATAATATTTTTTTGTGCACCCAATGGATTATAACAACTCCAAAATGGATTTATCAATAAAAATCCCAAGATAATTTAGTGTCATTTTGGAAAGTATGTTAAAATTTATTTTTTTTGATTTTTTTAATTTTTTATAAAAAAATATGTAAGAAAATAAAGATATAATATAACTCAAAAAAATAAAAATAAAAAAAACTAAAATTGTTAAAAGTCTACAAATAAAATGAATTTATAATATGGAAAATGCTATAGGCCCAAATAAATGACCAAATGTTTCATGGATGTGTAACCCACAGTAATATAGATTTGATGTAAAATATTTAATTATTTATTCAGTAAAAATTTTAATATTTCTAAGGATTGGTTTGGGAAGTGGGTTGGCCTTTTAGCTTTTTGGCTATTTTAGCTTGGGCTAAAAAGCTTAGTTTGAGAATAATTTTTTGGCTTTTTAACTTTTTTAATAAGAGAATAGTGTAATGATTATGGGTTGGATGTGATGTTTTGTTTGTTGTGGTTAAAATAGCCTATTTTATCTTTTATGATTAAAATAGCAAAAAAAGCCCACAACCTATCTTCCCAAATGGAGTCTAACATTAATCTTATAATGTAAAATTTATATTTCTTATAATAATAGTGGTGGTCGTAAGTTTAATATAAGGATGTTTTAGGGAGAAAATAAAAAGTTAACTTTTAATTTTTTATTCATTTTAAGTCATATCACTTATCATATTTTATAAATTAAAAAAATCAAAAAATTAATTTTTTTATCAATCTTTCAAAACATCACATATTCTTAAAAAAATGCCCCTTAAAGAAAAAGCAATCATTTGAAAACGCCAATAGGCGGCGCTCTGCTATGCGGACGGAGAGAGGAGAAGACCCACAAAATCACTGTTGATGAGAACAGTGGTGTCTGTGTGTTGTACCCCACCCTTTGCCTTAGGCTTGCGAACCATTCAAAAAAATATAACTTAAAAAAAGTCATAATTTTTATTTTTTTTGTTTTTAGTAAAAATAAATTAAATTAAACTTATGTCAATTTTTTTTATTTTATATTTTACCTGGTTTAAAAGACTATAAAAGTACAGTAAATTAAAATGGAAAATGGAAAAATTTCATCACACAAAAAAATCAACTTTTTTAATTTGTCTTTAGCAGATCTAGGTGATTGTCCAACTAGTCATCGAGATGGTATGTCAAGGTAAATGAGATTTTAAGTTTGAGTTTATAAAAATACATTAGTTTGTGTTATAATCTAATTAATATTTTATGTAAAATAAAAATAAAAAATAGTCTTTAGCATTTTATTTTTATATTACTTAAGTGGTAAGAGTGTTTTTACTTAAACCAAAAAATTTATATTCAAACCTTGCGTACCTCTTTATATAGTTTTTTGTTTTAAAATAAAAAAATCTACATGTGACATAAGGAGAAGGAATCCTTAACACCAACTGAAACATTTGTTTAATAATAGTATAGATTAGTTGAGTAAGATTCAGAATTTCATTAAAAATAAAAAAATTAATCAAACAATTGTTAGAAAAGCAATTGTAAAACCCAATATTGTGTCTGTTTAGTACAAGTTTTATGGTTGGAAAAATAATATCTTTGCTTGTTTTTAGTGTCGCACTTCCGGATAATATTATCTAGGTCTCTCCTCAGCTCAACAATCTGTGAAGCAGCCTGACCTCCTCTGATTACGTAGTTCGACCCTATCCTCATGTGTGGAGGAAGGATCGGTCCTGTGGACACTGATGCATACCATTCAACATAGTCCTTGCTGTCGGTTAAATGCATCTTGAAGAAGTCTCCTCCAACATTGAAGTGCCTAATATGATCTTTGAAAGTGTCCAGTAAGCTATATCTAGCAACTTCACCCATCCGCGATGCATGGAAGGATTGGGGTGGCGGATCAGGAACCGGCCGATCAATCCCAAACTGCCGTAACACTATCTCACCCAGGTACCACGCGACCTGGTCCAGGTATATCAGCTCTACTCGAGCAAGAAAGTACGGATCAGATATAGCTACAGTTGGCCTAGCAGCGTAAGGCCTATCTCTAAAAGGCCTCCAGGTGATCTACATCCACATAGCATCAATCGGTCATCCACGCAAACGAAGAAGGAAATATCGCAGAAGAACAAGCTTACTTTAGGATCGTATCAGAGAGCTCAAGACCCAGTTGAGGAGTCGAGCTGATACAAAGCAGGAGAGAGATCTATCCTCTAGAGTCACAGAATCAAAACCTCTTATCTGCGAAGCTGGAGTGGGATATATGCGCAAATCCCCGGCATCATGGGTCACCTTCCTTCTTTCCTCCCTCTTAATTAGGAGGTCTGGGAATTTTCACAAACAAGTAAGAGGCTTGTGCCGGTAACTATGCCTCTCGTTAAAGAGTTCATGAAGGATGTGAAACCTACTTCATTGCCAGTGTAAAGGTAGGCGGCTAAAAGGAAGCTTATTCTAAAAACACTTTTTAGAAAATTTTACTTTTTTATTTTTCGTGTTTTTTTGTTTTTGCTAAAATTTTTTAATATTTTAAGTATTTTTTTAATTTTTAGACACACTTAACATAAATACACATAAAAAGTATAATTTTTGTGAAAAATATCGTTTAAAATTTCACTAAATACCAAAAATGTTAATATATATCTATATAATAAGAGAGGACTGTTTTTGAAAATGTATAAAATGTATGTGAGATACATTTAGGTTTAAAGGCTCAGATCAATCTTACAAATATATTAAAGGCGTAGATCAATTTGATTCCCGCTCAAACCTTCTCTGCTCTCTCTCTCCCACGTCTGCCCAAACACGTCTCTGCAACTCCTTCCCTCTCTCCTGCAACTGTCCCTCTTATCTCTCTCTCACTCTTTCTTCTTCTGCTTTAACAGACCCTCTTGAATCGACAAACATGAAAGTTGAAAGTTGAATCGGAAGCTAATCCGGCGGCCGCACCATATGAGAAAAGTTTGGTCCCAATCCTCTCTCTCTCCAAAACCCTTGCCATACCTGAAAGTAAAACCTCTCTCTCTCTCTCTCTCTCTCTCTCTCTCTCTCTGTTTTGTGGATTGGGTTTGTAACAGAACTGGATTTCGATTAAATTTGATCACTTTCTCCCTCTACTTCTCTATCTCTCTCTGTTTCTGTATTTCGAAACCCTAGATCTGGTTTTCTAGCAATGAACAATGAACAACGCAAGTCAGAGAGGTTGAGAACAGCTCTCTCCGAATTTTCAATTGATGAGGTCGTTTGAATAAGGTACAAAATTAACTGTTCCTTTGAGCTTCTGGACATTTACATTCAAATTTTTATTGTGCAATTTTTCCTTGATAGATATTGATCTTGGATTCTTGATTAACCAATAGCAGTGACTTTGTCGGCCTCTGCTATCTTTCATTTTATTTCACGTGTTTTCCTAGATCATTTGCAATCTCAATGTTACTGTCCTGTGAATAATGCAGTCATTACTAATGGAAGGGGGAGCTTTATATGGGCCATTTTAGGATCATTGAAATCAAATCAGCTCAAATCAGCTTTATATGGGCCATTTTTGTATATATAATCAATATATATTATCTGTAAACACATAGATTGCATTTTGTTGTTACACCATTTTTGGAAATTCATTGGTACAGATGAGATTAATCTTGGTTTATGCTTATAAGGTGTAAATAATGAGAGGGACTAAGGTGTTTTAGTGTGGAAATCCATTTAATATATGAGGTGGACTAAGGTGCTTAATTATAAGGTGGAAATCCATTTATTGCTTATAAGGTGCAAATAATGGGATTAATCTAAGGTGTTTGCTCTGTTGTCTGAGGAGGAAATTGCCAAGGGAATTTATACAGTAACTGCTGTTACAACAGACTGTTCACAAAAAGGGAATTGCCTTGGAACTAGCATTGTCACTTGCAGTCATTACTAATGGAAGGGTGAGCTTTATATGGGCCATTTTTGCTTAATTGAAATTAACTTAGATCTATTTATTTAGGATCATTGAAATCAAATCAGCTCCAACAATATTAGCCTCTGGATGTATATATAATCAATATATGTTATCTATAAACACATAGATTGCATTTTGTTGTTACACAATTTTTGGAAATTCATTGATACAGATGGGATTAATCTTGGTTTATGCTTATAAGGTGTAAATAATGAGAGGGACTAAGGTGTTTTAGTGTGGAAATCCATTTAATATATGAGGTGGACTAAGGTGTTTAATTATAAGGTGGAAATTATTAGGGATTTTAAGTTAAAACCCATGTTTGTTTGCATGTGTTTTGAGATGGAAATTGAATTTTTTAGGCTGAGATTTTATTTCTTTTTGTTTTTTGTTTTTTTTTCCCTTCTTTAATTTTGTAATTATGTTTCAAGTGGGTTGTTGGATTCTTTGATTTCTGTGTTATCTCTTTTTGGGGTTTTTCCATCTCTCTCTCTCTCTAGAGAGTTCAGTCAGGTGGGTTCTATTTCTCTTCATTCTTAAATGGATCTGTGTTCATGTTTCAACTTTGGTAAGGGTTAGCAACAGCTATAGATGGGAGTAGCCAGTTTTTTCTGTGACAATTGGTGGTGATGTTTTTGCTTCTCCTCTAATATAGTTAAGTGTTTGATGCATGCCAATTGTTTGATGAACTCTGTTGAGTGGATTAGCATTTTAGTCTCTTTGTTGAGTGAAGGAGAGCAGTGGTTGGAGGTGGCTGGGATTGAAGTGGTGATTGTTACGTGGCAGTTTTGGTGGGTAAGAATTGTCACTCTGAAATACTATTCAAGTATATTGTTATTATATATTTATATCTATTTTAATATATGAAGTGAAATCTTAAGTTGGTATTGATACAATTTTTTCCTCATATTTTGAGTTTTCAAAAAAATCCCTATATTTGACTTTTTGTAAAAAGTATGAAAAAATTTGATCCAATAATGAAAGCTCTTACCATTTGAATAATACACATTATATGTGTATTTTTCTTTCTTATTATTTTTATATTCTCAATTTTCCTAAAACTTCTGCTCTGTGGAATTTAGATAATAACAACAAAAAAAATCCATGTTTCCTTACAATATTAGTTAATTTTGGTATCCTCAAGGTTTGCCATGTGAAATTTATATAATAATAAATAAAAAAATCATCCACGTTCCCATCTCAACATAAATATAGAAATTAAAACAAAAATCACTTCCACTTTCCACATTCCCTAAACTGTTGTGGAGTTTCAATTCACTTTCACCATTTTCACTTCTCTCTATTCACTGTGAATACCCATCTTTGATTTTGTTATTTGTTTACCAATTTTTTTGGGTAATCGGGAATTTTTGTTGGGTTTGTTTGTTTGATATGGTGTTTTGATGATGGATGGTAGGGGAAGACAGCCAAGACCACAAAACAGAAAATCGTCTCTGGGTATGTATGTACACTTTCTGTTTTTTTATTCTCTTATTATTTATATGTTGGATTATTATGCTTTTGTATCTTTATATTCAATTTATTTATTAAGTTTACATTCAGTTTTTTTTTTTTTTTTTAATTTTATTTTAATGTTTCACTTTTTTAAGCTTTTCTATGTTTTTTGTGTATAAATTATGTTTTAAAAAAATTGGTATGTTTGTTTACTTAACTTTTTTTGTGTGTGTTTTTTTAAAAAAATAATAATAATTCAGTGCTCTTAATTTTATTTTTAAAAAATAGGTTTTTTTTTTTATTGGTTTTTGTTATTTTACTTTTTGTATAAATCTCTTTAATTGTAATTGTTCTAAGAGTCTTAGGTTTGTATCATTTCTCTCTTTAAAAAATTATTAGGGATTTTAAGTTAGAACCCATGTTTGTTTGCATGTGTTTTGAGATGTAAATTGAATTTTTTAGTCTAAGATTTTATTTCTTTTCGTTGTTTGTTTTTTTTTCCCTTCTTTAATTTTGTAATTATGTTTCAAGTGAGTTGTTGTATTCTTTGATTTGTGGGTTATCTCTTTTTGGGGGTTTTCCATCTCTCTCTCTCTCTCTCTAGAGAGTTCAGTCAGGTGGGTTCTATTTCTCTTCATTCTTAAATGAATCTGTGTTCATGTTTCAACTTTGGTAAGGGTTAGCAACAACAATAGATGAGAGTAGCCAGTTTTTTTTTGTGACAATTGGTGGTGATGTTTTTGCTTCTCCTCTAATATAGTTAAGTGTTTGATGCATGCCAATTGTTTGATGAACTCTGTTGAGTGAATTAGTATTTTAGTCTCTTTGTTGAGTGAAGGAGAGCAGTGGTTGGAGGTGGCTGGGATTGAAGTGGTGACTGTTAGGTGGCAGTTTTGGTGGGTAAGAACTGTCACTCTGTTCCTTATTTTTATTTTTTTCTCATTCCCTTTTTTTTCTCTATCCGACCAACCAACCAATTGTAACTGGCTTCAATTCGCAACCCTTTGATTTGAAATTTTTGAATCATTTTTTTCATGGAAATCTTATAAGCCTCCTCGAGTTCTTGAGTAGTTAACATAGTTGTTTATTCTGAAATCTATCTATTCTGAATGAGTTTATGTTGTTCATTCTATTTATTTCTTTTGTGTAGTATAAGTTTGGTTGCTGAGAAATTTGGAAGAAAAAGGGGAAAAAAAACTCATCATTTAGAATTAGAAGTCACACCCATTAAGTGTTTGTTTGAATGGGTCTGAGAGGTTCTTCCATTTTTTAACTGAATTGGCAGTTGGGTTTTCTTGAGCTGTCCATTTCATGGGTTTGTGCTGCTGGGTTGTCTGGTTCGGGTTCAAGATGGTATTACCATTGAAAATACTGAATTTATACACACACACAAAAAAAAAAAAAAAAGCTTAAAAAAGTGAAATGAGAAAAAATCCCAAACAGTTTAAGAACATTGAATTATTGAAGAACATTGAATTTTTTAAACACACACCAAAAATTTAAGAACACAGTTTTTAAACACACAAAATGAAGACACAGAAAATTTAAGAACATTGATTTTGTTTTTTTTAAACACACACAAATTTTATGAACACTAATTGTATTAAACATTTCAATTTCCTATTTCAATTCCAAGCTTTGCGAGCTATGGTGCAGGCCAATCCACAAATTTTGCAGGTTCTTATCCGCCACTCTGCTGCCAGTCTTTTTGTTTGTCCATCTAACATTTAAAAATGTTAACATTTTATTTTTCATTTTTCTTCTGAAAAAAAAAAGAAGAAAAAAACCCACCCTAAACAGCCCCAGTTACTCTTCTTATTGACAGCCCATACTTCAGGAGCTAGGGAAGCAAAACCCTTACCTGATGAGGCTTATTCAGGAGCACCAGGCTGATTTTCTTCGCCTGATCAATGAACCTGTTGAAGGTGGAGAGGGGTATGTTCTCTGGCTGGTTATATTCATTTAAATGATAGTTATGAATGTTCACGGTCCTAATTTGCTGTTAATATGTTATTAGTGACATCTTTGGGACAGCTTCGCAGAATGCCACAATCAGTAATGATTACACCTGAGGAGCGTGAAGCCATAGAACGTGTAAGTATTGCCTTTTCCTAATTTTTATTTGAATTTAGATGTGTTTAGTGTGGTGGTCTTGAAGTGATCTTTTGATAGGGTTTTTTTTCCAATACCTATGAATTCTATTGGATCCATAACTATACATTGGAAGACTCCTTTGGATCTCCTAGAAATATATCCATCCCTGACCCCTCATATCAATTCCATGATCCTCTTAATCCTTTCTCATTCGAGTCCAATATCTGTTGGAATTGATACTTTGGATCCAGTTAGATAATATTTTGTAAATTTTAATTTTTTGTCAATTGTCCTTTATGTAAGCCACTTTATTTATTTGCATTTTTTTTTTGTCCAACTCATGTTTTTTGTTGTTCAAAAGTTTGAATTTTGTATTAGATGCTTGCTCTATTATTAGAATCTTGCGGTTTGCGATTCAGGTCATGATTCGATTTGCAATTCATGCATATATTGATACAAATCTATGGGTGAATCTATTATGAGATAGAATCTATTTTGAGAGTAGTGTTTATAGACATACGAGCCTTGCTTGGAGATACATTTTCTCAAGACTGTATGTTATGTTTGCCCTTAATTTATGTTTTTAGGGGCTTGGAGCAGAGTAAGGAGGCGAATTCGTCCTTCTTTCTCTATTTCTAAGATCACCTTGAAATCGTCTAAAGGGCACCACAAAGGAAATATTGAAATATTAGATCTCTTTCCATGATGTTCTTTGTGGTACATCTGTTCAAACGCCAAAACAGAAGATTAATCCCAACTTCTTTTTTCTGAATCTTATGACAACCAAAACTATTCCTTTAACATAAACAGAGTGATACACAGAGTGATTAATCTTCAGAATTATTTTGGGATTAATTTTCTGAATGTTTATATAAACAAACCACAGAGAGATAGGTTATGTTATGTTATGATAAACAGAGTGATAAACAGGATTAATCTTCAAAATTATGTAAAAATATTATGTTATGTTAAAGGAATACTTCTTAGTTGAATGTTTTGGTGGTCATAGGTTATGTTAAAGGAATAGTTTTGGTGGATATAGCAACCATGGTTTAAAGGAATATTATGAAAATATTCAAAGTTTGATTTTTTTATTTTGTATTCAAACAATCTGCCTTATTTTTACAATCTGCTTTATTTTTGTATTCAAACAATCTGCTCTATTTTTATTTTGTATATGGAAAGTATTTTTTCTGAGTTCTGAGGTACGGAGATAAATAAGGATTATAAGATTTACATGGTGTGAATGCAACTGATTTTTGTGTTTGGAAAAAACTCTGGGAATCTTGAATTCCCTCTAAATGGGCACTATTCGTGTGGAAGTGTCTTGATAATATAGTATCTGTGAGATGATAGTTAAAGATAAGAGATATTCCCAATCCAGTGTGATCGATGTGCGAATGCGGCCGAAACCATTGAACATCTCTTTTTTCAATGTCATGTATCACTAAGAATTTGGAGAGGTATTTCTAGGGGCTTGGACTTTACCTGTGGTCACCCAGTTTGCTTTAAACATGGTGGATCAATTGGGTTACAATGATTAAAGAAGAGGACATGATTGTTCAACCTATTGCCTTGCTCTGGGCAATTTGGAGGCAGTGAAATAGTGTGGTCTTCCATAATGAAAAGATGACAATAGAGCAGAACTATTTCAATGGCTAATGAGATTCATCAACATTGGACTAACTGTGCATTCATGTTTTCCAATGATAATATCTTAGAATGTCTCACTGATATCTTTGGAAAAAGATGGAAATACAGAGAATTGTGGTCTTCTTGCTAATAACCTATCTTTAAATTCTGTTTTCCAGTTATACACATGTGGTAGATGGAGCATGGAAGTGCAAAAATGGAGAGGCAGGAATAGCATGGGTCTGTTTCAATGAAAATCAAGACATTGTCTATCAACAAGCTGATTGTCTATCAATGAAAATCAAGACATTGCAGAATCCATTTTTAAGAAGTAAAACATGCTTTGGCAATTTTGAATTTTTATAATGAGCAGATGTTTTGAAGATGTTTTATAAAAATGGAGTGCAGTAATTTTGAATCCAAAATTTTTTTATAAAAACATTTGTAATTTTGATTTTACAGATGTAATTTTCAGCAGATGTTTTGAACAAAAATGGTGTAATTTTGAAAATGGAGTAATTTTGAACAAAAATGGAGCAGATGTAATTACTGTACTCAATTTTGATGATGTTTTTGTAAAATTACTGCACTCCATCTCATTAATTTTTTATTTCAAAATTTTAATTTTTGAATTCAAAACATTTGTTTTATAAAAATTCAGAATCCATTAATTCAAAATTTTGAAGTAATATTACTTTGGGAATTTTGAATTTTTACAAAACATCTGCTCATTTTAAAAACATCTGCTCAAAAATTACTGCACTCTATGTAATATCTATTTTTATAAAACATGTTTTTATAAGAAGTAAAAATTACTTCTATTCAAAATTACATCTGTTTATAAAAATATGTTTAAAGCATCTTTATAATGAGCATTTGTTTATAACATCTGTTTTTGAGATGATAAGTAATATCTCAAAGCATCTTTATAAAACATATTTTTGTAATCTGTCAATAAATAAAAATTTATTAGTGACAACATTTTTAAAGTAGAAAAATTGTCAGTAAATCCAAGTTGAGGGGTGCATTAATTATTAGATCCAAGCTTTGGTCTTTGTTGTTTATAAAGACTCATATGTTTATTTTTCTTATGTAGTTAGAATTTGATTGGCAGCAATGACATTAATTGGTGTGCATTTTAATTTTAATTTCTTTTAAATTACAGAGTACTGGCTGGTGTGCATTATTTGATATTTATTATTATTATTTTTATATTTGATTTGTTTTGAATTGTAGAGTGTAGTCTATTAAATATATTTTTATAATTGCATTTTAATCTTAAATTTAAATAGTGTTGCGATTATAATTATATTATAATCCTAGCATTATTTGCACCGTGCCTTCAGGCACGGGCATACGCTAGTATATATATATGAGAAATCAGTATAGTTTTCTTATTTTTATGTATTTATTAATTTTTTAAAATATTATTTCACAAATTTTTTAATTTTTAGATACATCTAAGTAAGGTGCATCTAAACAAAAATGCTTAAAATTTTAAAAATATTCACTAAAAAAAAACATGAAAAATAAAAAACTTAATCCAAAAAACTCAAACCAAGCACACACAATGATTTTTTGGTGACTTTAATGCAATATTAAAGTGGGTGACAATTCTCAATTGAGGTAGATTAAAGTGGGTTTAGATTCTTTGTAATGAAATCTTTACACTACAAAAAGAATGACTAAAAATCATTAAGATTTGAATGAGAAATTTACTAATTAAATTGGCCTCATGAAAGAAGTATTGGGAATGGTGTAAAACCTTCTATCCCACATTGATTGTAGATGAGAGCATTGATGGGTATTTAAATCCCATTTTTTTGCCTAAGGGTGTGAACCCTTTGGGGCATCTAAATTTTTCGAAGGAAGAGAGTTATGATTGCTTCAAGGATGGACTTCAGCCAAGACTATGGTCCAAATTGGTTATGAAAAAATTGCCATACGCGTGCGCGCGCGTGCGCCGCCCCGCCTAGATCGGGCTGAATCTTGGATCTTGAGACTTGAGGCTTGCTAGACTAGATTGAGTGTGGGGGTTGGGCTTGGTCCAACAGTGCTTGAAGCTTGCTAGACTAGATTGAGTGTGGGGTTGGGCTTGGCCCACCCATCTTAATCTTTTTGGGCCAAGCCAGTGTTGTGGGTTGCAGAATTATACACATTACACAGGTATATAAAATGTATGTAACTTCTTGCTAGGATAGATTGAGTGTGGGGGTTAGGCTTGGCCCACCCATCTTAATCTTGTTACTCCAAGCCAGTGTTGTGGGCGGTAGAATTATATACGTTACACAAGTGTATAAAATGTGTGTAACTCCTCTATAATGATGATGAATTATTCCAGCAGTTTTATAGATTTAATACAAAATTCATTTATGCATTTGTAATTGGCCTTGATGGCTGGGGTCTTTTCCTCTCTCCCTCCATGTGTATAAAAGGAGGCCCTTTCCTTTATTTTCATTACCCAGAATATTTGTTCTTCTTGTCTTCAAAAGTTTTTCTCCAGTTTTATACTCTTCCTAGTAAGAGAGTGCAGCCTTAGTTCTGTTTGTCGAAACTACACAATCAGTGCATTGCTATAGTTGGTCCAACCGTCGTATCGTGGGAGACAGACGTCGGAGAACCTCCAGCACCGAACCTGTAAGGCGGCAAATTTGTTTTAAGGACACTGTCTAGTGCATGTTTCGGTTTGCTTTCCTTTGCCATTTTATTTTATTATGTATTGTAATTTTCAGCATGGTTTGCTTGTTCTGAAATTTCAATTGTCAATTATGAATCTATTTGTTTTAAGTTTAATTTCTAGAACTCAGAATAGTGAAATTCTATTGCATTTTTCAAAAATGACAACTGTCACAAATGCTGCTGCTGTTGCTACTAATGTTGGCAGGAATCAGAACCCCATGGCAACTAGCTTGCCAACCCCTGTTACTGTGACCTCTGTGGTCAACCTTGTTGTTGCTCCTACTATTTTGGGAGGCCCGCTCAACTATTACGAGCGTTTGAAGAAGTTCACGGGAGTGAATTTCAAGAGGTGGCAACAGAAGATGCCGTTCTACCTGACTACTCTAAGCCTTGCGAGGTTTTTGAGTGAAGATTCACCAGCCGTGGAGGAGAATGGGCAAGGCAAGCAGAAGCTCATGACTTTAGGTGCTTGGAAGTAGTCAGACTTCCTTGCTGGAGCCATGTTCTAAATGGCTTGGCAGATTCACTTTTCAACGTGTTTTATGCTAAGAAGTCAGCAAAGGAGATATGGGATGCAATGGACAAGAAGTACAAGACTGAGGATGTCGGGGCAAAGAAATTTGTCGTTGGCCGATTTCTGGATTTCAAGATGGTGGACTCAAAAACGGTCATCAGTTAAGTCTAAGAGTTCCAAGTAATTCTGAATGAGATTTATATAAAGGAAATGTTTCTAAGCGAATCATTCCAAGTAGCTATGCTGATTGAGAAGCTGCTGAACGGTTGGAAAGACTTCAAGAACTACTTAAAGCGGAAGTGAAAGGAGATGATAGTCGAAGAGCTCGTTGTCAGGCTCCGTATTGAGGAAGACAACAAGAAGAAAGGGGGGAGTACCTCCACGGTAAAAGCAAATGTGGTAGAACATGGCCAGTCCTTGAGGGTGAACAAAAAGCCACCGACAAGCAAAAGCTCGAAGTTAGGGCCGAGAGGCGGTGTCTCCAAAAAAGGCTAGTGTACAAGCCGCAAGAACCTACTTTTATATTCAATGGAAAGTGTTTCAACTGTGGAAGCGATGGGCATCGAGCAGTTGACTGCCGCAAGAAGAAGAAGCCTTACACGAAATTACCTCCACAAAAAAAAAAAAAAACTGAGCTCACATGGTTGAGATGGAGGATCTATCATAAGATGTGGACGACATGCATCTGGCAACTTTCATCTCGGAAGTGAACATGGTGGGGTCTAACTCGAAGGAATGGTGGGTGGACAGTGGGGCCATTCGCCACATCTGTGCTAAGAAGAAGATGTTCACAACCTTCGAACCGGTTTCAAATGGAGAGAAGTTGTTCATGGGGAATTCTGTCACCTCAACTATTGAGGGAAAGAGCAAGGTGGTTCTAAAGATGACTTCAGGGAAAGAGCTGACTCTGAACGATGTTCTATATGTGCCAGACATTCATAAGAACCATGTCTCGGGGTCACTCTTAAGTAAGCTTGGCTTCCGCATGGTGTTTGAGATTGATAAGGTCTTGTTGATAAAAAACAGGGTCTATGTGGGGAAATGGTATATGTCGGACGGTATGTTTAAGCTCAATGTAATCACTCTTGTCCCTAAAATTAATGAGAAAGCTTATTCTTCTGAGTATATGCTTGATTCTCCTAATTTATGGCATGGTAGAATAGGTCATATAAATTTTGACTCTTTGTGTGGATTAATCAAATTAGATCACATACCATCTTTCAAGATTAATCCAAATCACAAGTGTGAAACTTGTATAGAAGCAAAATTGACAAAGACTTTTTTTTCATTCTATTGAAAGAAGTACCGAGCCTTTAGATTTAGTACATAGTGTTGTGTGTGTGTGTAGACACCCCATTTTTGACCGACCTTAAAACTCAGACATCATCGATTGAGCGCTCGGTGATTGCGCATGTTGTGCTCGTTCTGAGATTTCGGAGTTTCGGCTGAGGTCCTTACCTCTGGACCTCGAGACTCTTTTATGCTTTGCCTCGGTCTGCGGACCAAGTTTTGTTTTCTCTTCCCGGAGGGAGGGAGAGGTCTTGTAGACCATCTCTCAGTGGCCGTAGGCTACTTTTCGTGGTCGCAGGCCACTGTTCCCGTTTGGAGACTAGTTTTCAATTTTCGGAGCCGTCAGTCGTGCGTCTCGGTTCGGGAGCGTTTAACATTCTCTGTTTGGCACGGTTTTTGGCACACACCTTGTCTGGAGGGACACTGCGGCCTGGAAGACCACCTTTGTGGTCGCACGCCACTTTTGGTGCTTAACAGCTTGTTTTCGGGGCACCTAGCCGCGCGCTTTGCCCCCCGAACCCTCGTTTTGCATCCGTGTTGGTTCATTTTTGGCATGAACCTTGTTTTCCTTGTTTGGGAGGTAGTACAAGGGTGGGAGACCACCTTTTCTCCTTGGAGACCACTTTCTCCCTGCAAGCCGGTTTTCTTGTCGGGAAGCTGGTTTTCTTGGTCTTTGGGCCACATTTGCTAGTTTTCCACCCCACCACTAGCTTGCTTTCAAAGTGGAGACCACCAAATGGAGCTGCCGACCACCCTTTCTGGTCGGCCAGATTCTTCATGTTTTGTCTGTCTGAGTGCATGCCAGCTGTGCCAGCTAGAAGGCACAAACTGTATCCCCAATACATGTGTATGGAGGATTTGCACCCTTGTTTTAGCGTCTTGAGGAAGCTTGAACCTTTGCTCTAGCTTCTTGAGGAAGCTTGAACCCTTGTTTTAGCTTCTCGAGAAAGCTTGAACCTTTTGAACCCTTGTTTTAGTTTCTTGAGGAAGCTTGAACCTTTTGAACCTTTGTTTTAGCTTCTTGAGGAAGCTTGAACCTTTGCCCTAGCTTCTCCAAGAAGCTTGAACCCTCTTGTTTCTCTATAAGAGAGGCCTTCTCTCTTCTTTAGAGAGGTTGAAAAAAATTGTCTAAGGCACAAGGGTTGTATCTCTCTCTATATCTCAATATTTAGGCTTAGAAAGTGTTGGTTCTTGATCCCTTTGCACGACAACTCTTAAGCACACACCTCCACCATTGTTCTAAGGTTCTTGGAGGGTCTTGAGAGGTCTGAAATGGTTTTTGGTCCAAGAAGCTGCTGTCTTTGCTGAGCTACAAGGGTAACTCATTTTCCCTCTTTTAAGCATTATCTTGATCCTTCTCTTAGTCTTATTTGCATACATATTTGAGCTTTGTTGTCAACTAAAAAAAGCTTCATATTTAAGTTTTTTTCATGTTTGTTTAAGATCATTTTGGTATTGGGGGTCATCTACCCTCTTGCATGCTTGTTTTGGCCTTGTTTTGTACCATGCCATAAGGCATTCGAGATAGTCTTTGCTTGGCCTTCCTACCACTGAAATCCAGTAGATTTTCAATGGTGGTTTTGTGGTTTTGAGGGCCAAAATTAGAGAGGGGTGACCCTCTCTCTTTTGGCCTTGTTTGTTTGCATATTTGGCCTTTCAAAGGAGCCCATATTTTCATACTTCCAAGCCTTGGTTCAGACACTTTTTGGTGATTTTTGAGACCTGCCTAGGCTCTATCCATAGTTGTTTTGGCCACCTTTTGTTTGCTTCTTGCATGTGTAGAGCAATCCCATTCATAGCTTATTAAAGGAGCATGTCATTCTTGCATGTATTGACCATATTTCAGTGGATTTTTGGTCATATTTTGGCATGCCATGATTCTGTTTTTTTTTCCTGGTTTGGTGGCCCCTCACATGCTTCATAGGCTTGTAGTGTAAATCATGCTTACTAGCTCACATTGCATGTTGTTTTGGCCCTCTATTCTAGCACCTTTTGGCCACACTCTAAACATGTTTTGTTCATATTTTGGGCTGTCTTAGCTCTTTTTTTAGGCCTCTTGGTCGATTGGTGCTTGCCATGCATGGTTATAGTGTAATAGCCTTGCTTACCTTTGAGTTTTTGGGTCCCTTGCATGTGTTGCTTGAGGTATTTTAGTGTTTTGGCATCATTGAATATGATATTTTAGAGTTTATAGGTGTGCCATATTCTCATGTTTATCATGCCTTCAATGTGTTTGAGAGTTATGCTTTTATACCCCATTTGTGAGCCATTGCATGAGCTTCATTTTGGTGCATGTCAAGCCATCATTTTAGCTCATTTTGCCACTGTTTTGGACCTGCATAAGGTCTGTTAGAAGTTGGTTTGGTCATTTGAGCATTGCTTTGCATACCTCTAGTGTAATGTGCTTTACTAGTTTCAGTACTTGAGCCTTCCAACATGCATTGTGTGAGTCGTTTGCATGATTCGGAGCCTTTTTGTATGCCATTTCAGAGCTGGAATATGTGTCATTGTATGCCATATTTCATCATTTCCATGCTCTTGGAGAGTTGCATCTTGTGCCCTTGGCTTGGAGCCTTTGCATTGTGCATTGTGTGTATCTTGTTGCTTTGATTTCATCATCCATTGGCCACTGAGTTGGACATGGCTGAGGCCTATCCATCTTGGTTTAAGTCCATTTAGCATTGCGCATGCCATGTAGTTCGTCGCATTGAGTATGCTATTTGACATTCGCATTGTGTATGCTAGTCTCATTTTGTTATATTGTTGCATGCTTATGATTGTCTCGCATTGAGTATGTGTACATTAGCATTGTGCATTGTGCATTGTGTATGCCATTAGCCTTGCTAGGTTGTTCATATTGCATTCCATATTGACATTGTGTATGCTAGGTGCATGTTTGCATGTTTCACCCCTTGCATGTTTGCATGACCAAGTTGCAGTGCATTTAGCTTGCATACTAAAGTCGCATTGTGCATGCCATACTTGTTGCATTTTGTTTGGAATAGGAGTTAGTCCAAACACGGGAAACGAGGAACGTTTTGTACTCAAAGTGACGAAACGTACCTCAATTCCTGGTCGCCGACCCTCTTGACTAATACATGATGGAGTTTAGGCATTTATGTGTTCATATGTGCATTCATTCCATATCAAGTCATGCAATTCGACTCCTCGTCCATCATGCATCAAGATGCGTGATTGGTGGCCCGAGGGTCGAGGACTACACTCCTTTGAGCTTGTGCAATGATGAGTGAGTGGTCGTGCACACATTTGTTGAAAATACCTTGCTATGCCTCTCTCTTGCTTTGTGTTGCAGAAAACCAAGAATAAGAGGCAGAAACTGGTCGGCCGACCAGCTTTTTTGGCAGGCCGACCACCTCTTTTAGTCTCCACCACAAAAGGTGGTCGGCAGGTGGTCTCCAAGGCCAAGGGCTGGCACCTTCCCAGCCTTCCTGTGGTGGAGTTTTAGCCTTTTAGAGTCTTGTGCAAGTTTCTGACATCAATTTCAAACAAAGGCGAGTCAGGGCGTCGCGAGGGATTTCCTAACAAGGCGGTTCAAGCATGCATGCATCCTTTTTCAATCAAAACAGAGCCGAGGCTGCCTACTTCATTTAGTTTACATGCTTACTTAGTTAATTTGTTGATTAATTAGAGTTGTGTAATAATTAGCTGTAGCTTGTTGGTTTTGTATTATTTATTCAGACCCTCCGAGAGAGAGCACAACTGTTGTAATAAGTGTGCGTGTGTGTGATGCATGTCTTCTAACCCCACGTCTTTCTCCCTTTTATTTACCAGCTTATGATGATTAGTTTTAGGGCACGTTTCAATTAGCAACCTAATGCACGTATGTTTGCATCCATTCATCCGTCTTGCATGCATCGGGCTCGGCACATCATACTAACTACATTGTATTTCAATTTCAAGTTGAATACATGTATCAATTGTTGCATTTTGTATGCCATCGTAGAATAGCCGAGCCTATTGTAGTTGCATTTTTGCATGTGTTGCATTAGCCATCTTAGCATGAACTAAGATCACGCATTGATTATAACTAGTTTCTGTTTTGACTCGGAGTACTCGGTAAGTGTTTATGCTTTAGCATCCTTGTATGTGTGTGAGTGACTGCTATGATAGCATGTTTACCATGAGGCTAATTGCTTATGTGACATAACTGCCTGAATGCCTGTGGGTGAAGGTTGGATTATCTGAATTGGAACAATTCATTGAATGCGAGTTTTAAGCCCACTTGAGAGTGGCAAAATCATGTTTTCTAAGCCCACTTGAGGGTAGCAAAATCTGCATTTTAGCCTACTTGCTAGTAGCAAACTGCTTTCAAAAACAAACATGAGATGTTTTGTTCCAACTTAGGCAATCCAATCTATACATGTATGTTGTGCGCATCACAAAGTAATTCTAGGCTAATATACCGGAATAAGAAAGCATGTGTTCTCAAAAACAAAATATCATGTTTAGTAGTAGGCGATCTTTGATCGGGTGTGCGGGGGTGCTCATAGCTAACCTTCCCCAATCGTACCTAAGTTCTCGAGCTGAGGCAACTTTGGTAATGACGGACACGTGGCCTTAGGCACGAGTCAGGGTTTCTTAAATTCCCCCAAAATAAAATATTTAGGTGGCAACTGTGTATCTGGCAAAGCAGTCCATGTTTGACACTTCTTTCTAAAAAATCAATTTTCTAAAACGATTTGCCGGATTTGGACTCTTTGGTGATTTATCAGTCTTGCATTGCACTTTGCAAGATCAAATTAAGAACCGTGACATTTGAGTCCGAACTGTAGTGAGCCCAATGAACCAAACGGGATTTTCCCGGGACGTTCGGGCGCGTCTACAATGTGACTTGAAAGTTATACAATCACGTGGTGGCAACAAATACTTCATCACTTTTGTTGATGATTGCACTAAATACTGTTATGTGTATTTGCTAGAAAGCAAAGATGAGGTGATTGATAAATTTATTCTTTTCAAGAATAAAGTTGAGAATCAACTAAGCCGAAAGATTAAGGTTATGTTTGGTTATGTGTTCTAAACACATTTACACCCATTGATTTGGGTGTGGTGTTTATTTTGAGCTTTCAAATTATAATTCCATACCCACTTTTGAAAACTCCTTTCCATGTGGGGAAAATTTGGCTAACCCGATCATCCCCCGGATGTCCAATTGGTTGACCGGAATAGTGTTCAGATTTTTTTTTTTTGACATCTGTTATTTTTATATTTTAAATAAAAAATATTTTAGAAATTTTTTAAAAATGTTTAATGAGCTTTGCATATAATTTTGAGTTGTGTGTTTGGTTATGAGTTGTAAATTTTTAAATCAAATATCATATGTCACATCATTTAATTTAAACTCTTTTCAATACTCATAACTAAACAAATTTTCCATACTCAAATCATAATTCCAAAACTCACAAACTCAAAATACAACTCTATTTTTAAATCATAATTCTAAAGCTATACCAAATGCAACCTAAGGCTTTAAGATGTGATCATGGTGGTGAGTATGAATCCCAGTTTGTTGAGCTTTGTGCTCAATTTGGGATTATCCACCAAACCATAGCTTCTTATTCCCCTCAGTCAAATGGTGGTGCTGAGCGAAAAAATAGGACGTTAAAATAAATGATATGTGCAATGTTAATAAGTTCTGAGCTGCCACAAAACTTGTGAGGGGAAGCAATTCTCTTTGCAAATTACATTCTTAATAGAATACCTTGGAAGAATGTAGACAAGACTCCATATGGGTTGTGGAAAGGCCACAAGCCTTCATATAAATACCTATGAATATAGGGGTGTCTTGTAAAAGTAGCAGTGCCTACACCCAAGCGAGTTCGGATAGGACTAAAGTCAGTAGATTGTATATTCATTGGCTATGCTCATTATAGCAGTGCATATCGATTTCTTGTGCATAGGTCTACTATTCCAGATATGCACAAGAATACTATCATGGAATCAAAAAATACATCTTTCTTTGAAGATGTATTTCATTGTTGTCTCCAAAAAGGGGTTCTAAGTTCCATGAAAGAAGTTGAAGGTGACAATGATCACATAGATGATCAAGTCGATGATCAGAATGAGCCAAGAATGAGTAAAAGGGCTAGGACTGCAAAGTCCTTTGGTCCAGACTTCTTGACTTATATGTTAAAGGTAGAACCTCAAACTTTTCATGAAGCTCTGACTTTACCCAAAAGTCCCTTGTGGAAAGAAGCTATTAAGAGTGAGATTGACTTCATCTTACAAAACCATACCTAGGAGTTGGTTGATCTACCCTAGGCAGTAAGGCCTTGGGGAGCAAGTGGATCTTTAGAAGAAAGATGAAAGCGAATGGATCAATTGATAAGTATAAAGTTAGACTAGTCATCAACGGATATAGATAGCGAGAAGGCTTGGAATACTTTAATACATATTCACCTGTGACAAGAATTACATCTATTCACATAGTGATTGCGATAGCAGCTTTACGTGGTCTGAAGATACATCAGATGGATGTAAAGACAACTTTCTTAAATGGAGATTTAGATGAAGGAATCTACATAGAGCAACCCGAGGGGTTTTCAGCTCCAAGACAAAATAAGAACGTTTGTAAGCTTGTTAAATCATTGTATAGTTTGAAGCAAGCTCGTAAGCAATGGCATAAGAAGTTTGACAATGCTATGTTGTCAAATGGGTTCAAAATCAATAAGTGTGACAAATGTGTATATGTCAAAGACACTGATAGAGGTTATGTCATTTTGTGTCTATACATTGATGGCATACGCATTGTTGGTAGTAATGATGAGATAATTAAAACTACCAAGAGATTGTTAAACTCTAAGTTTGACATGAAAGATATGGGTTTTGCAGATATAATTCTAGGTGTTAAGATTATTAGAAAATCTTATGGTATTGTATTTTCTCAATCTCACCATGTTGAGAAAATACTTGAGAAATTTGGTAAATCAGATACAAGTATGCCTAGGACACCGGTAGACTTAAGTCTACACTTAACCAAGAATAATGGTGAGAGTATCTTTCAGCTAGAATATTCTCGGGTCATTAAAAGTTTGATGTATCTGATGAGTTGTACAAGCTCGAACATAGCCTATTCTGTTAGCAGGCTTAGTAGATACATGAGTAATCCAAATGCTACTCATTTGAGGGGCATTATGCGGGTGTTAGGTTATCCACGTTACACCCAGGGTTATGGGCTGCATTATACCAGATACCCAGCAGTACTAGAAGGGTACAGTGACGCTAATTGGATATTTGATATAAAGGACTCCAAATCTGCTAGTGGTTATGTGTTTACCCTCGGAGGGCAGCCGTGTCCTGGAAATCTTCCAAGCAAATGTGTATATTGAGATGAACGATGGAATCTGAGTTTATTTCTTTGGATAAAGTAACTGAAGAAGCTGAATGGCTTCCCTAGTTCGTTGAAGATATTCCACGTTGGTCGAAACCTGTGCCAGCCATTTGTATTCATTGTGACAGCCAATCGGCTATTGAACAGACATAGAGTAATATGTATAATGGAAAGTTTAGACATATTCGTCGTAGACATAATTCCATAGGACAACTACTCTTTAACGGAGTTGTCACTTTAGACTATGTAAAGTCTAAGGACAATATTGCTAGTTTGCCAACCAAAAGGTTAAATCGATTATTAGTAGAGAAGTCGTCAGAAGGAATAGGTTTAAGGCCTTTAATGTAAGGTGTTACCGAAATGGAAACCCAACATAGTTGACTGGAGATCCTAAGATCTTGGTTCAATAGGACAACCTAATTGCGTGTAATAATGGCATGTCACTAAGGAGGTTAAACCTCCAGCCATTCCTTTTATCAGTGATACCTACAAGTATAGAAGTTAAGCTAAGCTTTTAATAACTGTAGTGTATTGAGCTGTTGAGCTAAGTCTAACAGGATACTCAAGTAGAGTCATCTATGTGAGTGTGAAGTGGGGCCGCTTCTATAAGAATTGACAAGGCCTAATTCTTTAAACCACTCACTAAATCAGGCTAGTGTTCCAGGGCCAAAACGGACACAACAGCAAGAACAAAATGATAGTTGAAGTAATTCCTGTGTGAGGTCTGTTGTCTTGGTTTACATAAATGACAAAACAGTTTAAGACTTCGTGTTCACTGGGTAGCCATTAAATCCGATAGACTTCACTAGGAGGGGTTCAAAGCCAAAAGCTACCATTTCCGATACCGGGGTTATTCCGTTGCACTCTTTCCGAGTCTTTGTTGTTAAGTGTTGTCCGTTTGTTGTTATTCAGTCAATTTTTATTCATGTAGGGGATTGTTGGAAAAATAATAGTTTTTTGGAGACTATAATGCAATATTAAAATGGGTGTCAATCATTAAAGTGGGTTTTAGATTCTTTGTAATGAAATCTTTACACCATAAAAAGAATGACAAAAAATCATTAAAATTTGAACGAGAAATTGACTTATTAAGTTGGCCACATGGAACAGGTATTGGGAAAGGTGTAAAACCTTCTATTTCACATTGATTGCAGAGGAGAGCATTGATGGGTATTTAAATCCTATTTTTTGCCTAAGGGTGTGAGCCCTTTGAGGCATCTAAAATTTTTGAAAGAATGGAGTTATGGATGCTTCGACGATGAACTTGGGCCAAGACTATGGTCCAAGTTGGTTATGAAAAAATTGCCACAAGCGCGCACATACGCCACCCGCCCAGATCGGGCCGGGTTTGGGTCCGTAGGTCATAGATCTTGGATCTTGGGCTTGGGCTTAGGCTTGAGGCTTGCTGACCTGGATTGAGTGTGGGGGTTGGGCTTGGCCCACCCATCTTACTCTTTTTGGGCTAAGCCACTGTTGGTGGTTGCAGAATTATACACATTACACAGGTGTATAAAATGTGGGTAACTCCTCTATAATGATGATGAATTATTCCAGCAATTTTACTGGTTTAATACAGAATTCATTTCTTCATTTGTGATGGGCCTTGATGGCAGAGATCTTTTCCTCTCTCTCTCTCTCTCTCCATGTGTATAAAAGGAGGCTCTCTCCTTCCTTTTCATCACCCATAATATTTGTTCTTCTTGTCTTCAAAAGTTTTCCTCCAGTTTTAAATTCTTCCTAGTAAGAGAGTGCATCGTATCCTGGGAGACAGACGTCGAAGAACCTCCAGTACCTAACCAATGAGGCAGCGAATCTGTTTTAAGGATACTGTCTAGTATAAGTTTTGGTTTGCTTTCCTTTGTTATTTTATTTTGTTATGTATTGTAATTTTCAGCATGGTTTCCTTGTTTTGAAATTTCAATTGTCGATTATGAATCTATTTGTTTTATGTTATCACACAATTTGTACAACATTTATATGTTAAAAATTGAATAAAAAATCTAAGCTAAAAAATTTGCTTTTCAATAATCAATTTGTTTAAGTTATTTTAGTCTCATAAAGTGTAAGTACAATTTACACAAAATAGTTTGACATAATTTTCCAAAAAAAAAAATACTGTAACTAAAATTTGTGATCTTTCACCTTAATTTCATCAAATTAAAACTTTTGATGAAACAACAACCATTTTGTACCTACGACCTTATTTGGGAAGAAGGTTAAGCTAAAATAGTTTACTAAATGATAAAATAAATTAAAATAATTAATAAGACAAAATGTTATATTTAAGCTTAAGGCACTCTTAACTCTTGACTTTCACTCTCTATCCATATTATCTATCAGCTACTTTTTGATTTCCTCTTGGGATTGAGTGCATAGAAACCTTTGCGTTGAAACATATAATAAAATAAAATATAGAAGACTGCTTTCACTGGGCTTATTAATTACCAGCACAAGAAGGGAACAAAGAAAGAGAGAAAGGCATACAGTGAACACTTGAGTTCAAGCATGCCGATAGGATGGTTCAAGTTCAGCGGCTAGGGGAGGCATACTGAGAAAGATGGTAAGCAACAAGCATAATGAAGTATAGAACATCATTCGTTCAGGCTTAAAAAATTTCATTTTTTTTGGCAATCATCAAACCAACTAAAAAAATAAAATAAAATAAATTTCCCAAACACAACTTTTTAACCAATCTAAAATAGTCAACTTCCCAAACAAGACCGAACATATATCAAATTAAGGGTTACTCAATTTTTTTTCCTTGAAATTACACTAATACCAAATGGTTCATGATGCTTGTGACTATTTGCCCTGATGGTCCGTGATTAAAGTCTCTTTTGGAAAGAGTAAAAAAAAAATCAATTTATTAGTTTTTTTTATTTATTTAGATTGTGTTATATCTTTTATTTTTTGTTTTTTTTTTAATAAGTCAAAAAATCAATTTTTTTAGCACTTCTCAAAACAATCCAAAGTGGGATGGCTCGCGACAAATGTGGTGGTTGGCCAAGAGTGGTGGTGATTTAGTTGCAGGAAAGGCAGGGGTGGAGGGAAGGTAATGGTGAGTTTGAATTTTTTTTTTTTTGAATTAAAATTTAATTTTACAATTAAAGCAAATAAATTAAGTGTTTGGTCCAAATTGTTATTTAAAATTCATGAAAAAAATTAATGAAAATGAGATGTTCTAAAAAAGTGAAACGACAAAATCTAATGGTTCCGTTTGGGAACTTGGTTATTTTTGTTTGCTTTTTAGCTATTTGATTACTTTAACCTAACTAAAAAAGTTATGTTTGAAATGATAGTTATGTTTTTTTTAGTTAATTTGATAGTTGTGAGAAAAAAAATGAAATGATTATAGTTTAGATGTGACATTTTATCTTATTAATTATTTTAATCTATTTTGTCTTTATTGACTATTTTAACCAAAAAATTCATATCCCAAACAAGGCCACTATATAGGGTAAACTACAAATATACTTTTTCAAGTTTGCTTAAAATATGAATTATTTTTTGTAGTTTGAAAAATTACAAATACCTCTTGTCAGAATTTTTTATTTAACAGAATCAAGTAAAAAAATGAAATTCATAACTGCTCTCATGTATAATAATAAAATTAGCTGAATTATTAATTGACATATATTTCTAATATCATTAAAAATTATTAATTGACTTGATAATTTATTAATAAAATAAGCTATTTGTTATAAAATTAGAAATTTCAAGGGGCAAAATGTAATTATCAAAATTACAGGGAGCGATTCGTATTTTAAGCAAATCTCAGTAAGTATAATTATAATTTACCCTACTATTATATAATATTAGCGGGGGATACGTGTGCAAAGTAAGAATAAAAACAAATAATAAAAAAATTAATATCATAATATATAAGTTACTTAAATTGTAAGTGTATTCTTAATGAAACCTAAAATTTTGGTTCAAACCTTACTTGTGCTGCAGTACAATAATAATTTTTGATTTTAGCATATAAAATCTGCCATGTGGCATGAGAAAGAGGAGAAGGTTTGGAGATTTAAACACCAAATTCAGTATTCATATATATAATAGTATAGATAGAAAGTTTGATAACTCAAGTAAAAAATTAAAAGAGTGACATAAAAAAATTGAATAAAGTTTGAGTGAGAATTTAAAATTTAACCCTTAATTGTTTTGAATAATTTATCCTTAATTATTTGAAGCAAAAGCTCTAAAAGAAATGTTTGGTAAACTATTGCTCCTTTTTAAGAGACCAAACAAACTTAAACCATGTTTAACAATGCTTCATCTCTTTATTGTAAAAAGTGGTTCATTATTTTGAGATAATCACTTTTTAACCACCTTCTCCAACAATCATTCCTATTTTTTTCCTTTAATTCAATTTTTTTAAAAGTTGGTGATTTGTGATGATCTAAATAAGTATACTTTTTGACTTTTTATGAAATATGAGTTAGGTTTGAAGTAATGTGATAGAGAGGTGATGTGACTTAAATAAGATGGTAATTTTTTAACTTTTTTAGATTATAACAAACAAGATGATGTGACTTAACAATGGTATGAAAGAGAAGAGATAAACTGATTTTTTATTTGAATAATACTGTATACACCAATTGATATACCAAAAGGTAAAGTGATATTTTCTAATAATTTAAAGATTTATTTACATACTTTTATAATTTAAGAAATCAAAATAATACTTTTTAATAATTTGGAAAGTCACCGTATCCCTAACCCCTTTGAAAATTTTGTTAGAATTGCCTTGAACAACTATTTTTGAAAGTCCAAACTCTTTAAGACAACAGAGACTAGTGTAGACTGGGGTTGTTCAAAAATCCACTTAAATCGGAAATCTGGACCGAATCAGACCGAATCTTACGGTTTGGTTCAGTTTTATTAAGAATTGGTTCGATTTCGGTTTAAGAAATATGAGAACTGTAAAAACAATTCAGTTAATGGATTTTATGAAAAAATTACGGTTCGAACCGAACCAAACCGAATTTAAAAAATATATATATATATATAATATCAAGTTTTATTTTTATTAATTGATTTTTTGTAATTTTAATGATATTAGGATGATATAGATATGAAATATTGAGTACTGCCTTAATATTATTAGTTTTTATTATGAATTAAATGTAATTAGTTTGAGTAATTATTTTGTTAATATTAACAATTTATTCTTCTAAATAGAAATTTTTAAAACCGTGAACCAAACGAAAATTGAACCGTTATTTCGGTTTGATTCTGGTCCAGTTTTACAAGTATAATGATCTGATTTTGTTTTCAAAATTACAGAACCGTTAGAATCAATCTGATTCTTGAATTTTCTCATAGCTAAATCAAACCGAACCGTGTAGACCATCGTGTAGACTCCCAGTAGCCTAGGCTAAGATAACCATTCTCATGAAACTAATAGAAAACCATGTTAATTGTCCAACAAGTTAGTATCTTACGTGCTTTTTGTATGCAAAAATATGACCACCTCAGAGTTATTAGTTGTCAAGACACAGAGACCAAGCATATGACACACTTTTGTGATAGCGATTTTTGGTAGCCTATGTTAATGGCAAGTGAATCATGTCTCACTTTTTAAAAATATGAACTCCCATTTGATGTTATTGGGATCCCTACCCAAATAAAAAGAACTTTCAAATTTCCTTATCTTTTGATAGTCTAGATTCCTCTCAACTTTTTAGAGTGATAATTTTTTTAAATTTTTTATTTATTACACTCAATAATAGGAATAAATAGGGAAAAAGGAATTTGCATAGCAGGATAATAAAACTTTATCAAAGTACCATATTTGATAAGAGAGTGTCTTAATTATCATATCAACTCACAATAATTAAGAAACTCAAAATTCAATCCTTAACATGTGTTTAAATCATGAATTTAGAGACAGATTTAAGAAAAATAAAAAAATAAAAAGAAAGAAAGAAAGGGAAACAGAAAAAATAAATAATTTATATTTCATTCACATTTCGCTGAATAATGAATTTAAGGAGGGATTTAAAAAAAATAAAAAAAATATGAATGAAATATAAATTAAATTTTTTCTTTTAAAATCTCTATCTAAATTATTATCCAAACACAACTAAGTTTCTAGACAGCAACATTCAATTAGTCTGATCTCAGCACTTTATTAAGAAATTAAGAACCCTTCAGCTGGGGCAAGATAGCTCCTAGCTCTGATATACCTCCAAAAAATGTTTGAGCACTAATATATTCTCTCTCTTTGCCCTTTTTGTTTTTAATGTTAGTTTTACCATTTGACAAAGGCCTGTTGAATGAATCTCTTTGAAGAGGTTCAAGGCTTCCAAGATTTTATCTAAAACTGTAGAAGTACATATAACAATTTTTTTTTTTTTTCTGTTTAAAAAATATCACAGTTTTTATTTATTTATTATTTAAATGCTCATATGTCTCCACCAAATTACAAGGGATAAAATGAAAAATCTACTTCAGTTTTTAAATTTTATAATTTCACACTAATATTTATTTATACACATATACAGTAAACTATTGAAAATTGGGCCAACTAGCCATACTAGTACCATCCAAATTTTCATAATTTATTTGTGATGCATAGTATGCAATTTATCATAATTAATTTGTGGTAGCAGATGGACACATTTACATTGTGTGTGTGTGTTTTTTTTAGTCTATTACATCAAATAGACACTAGCATAACAATAGTTAGAAAATATATTATACATATTTATAATTTTTACCTCATAATATTATACATGTGTATACTATAATAAATTAAGATTTTAGAGATAAAAATTTAGCCATAAAATCACTTTTTACGAACAAAATATCTTAATTGTTAAAAGTATGTCAAGACACAGAGACCAAGCATATGACACACTTTTGTGATGGCGATTTTTGGTAGCCTATGTTAATGGCAAGTGAATCATGTCTCACTTTTTAAAAATATGAACTCCCATTTGATGTTATTGGGATCCCTACCCAAATAAAAAGAACTTTCAAATTTCCTTATCTTTTGATAGTCTAGATTCCTCTCAACTTTTTAGAGTGATAATTTTTTTAAATTTTTTATTTATTACAATCAATAATAGGAATAAATAGGGAAAAAGGATTTTGCATAGCAGGATAATAAAACTTTGTCAAAGTACCATATTTGATAAGAGAGTGTCTTAATTATCATATCAACTCGTAATAATTAAGAAACTCAAAATTCAATCCTTAACATGTGTTTAAATCATGAATTTAGAGACAGATTTAAAAAAAATAAAAATATAAAAAGAAAGAAAGAAAGGGAAACAGAAAAAATAAATAATTTATATTTCATTCACATTTCGCTGAATAATGAATTTAAGGAGGGATTTTAAAAAAGTAAAAAAAATATGAATGAAATATAAATTAAATTTTTTCTTTTAAAATCTCTATCTAAATTATTATCCAAACACAACTAAGTTTCTAGACAGCAACATTCAATTAGTCTGATCTCAGCACTTTATTAAGAAATTAAGAACCCTTCAGCTGGGGCAAGATAGCTCCTAGCTCTGATATACCTCCAAAAAATGTTTGAGCACTAATATATTCTCTCTCTTTGCCCTTTTTGTTTTTAATGTTAGTTTTACCATTTGACAAAGGCCTGTTGAATGAATCTCTTTGAAGAGGTTCAAGGCTTCCAAGATTTTATCTAAAACTGTAGAAGTACATATAACAATTTTTTTTTTTTTTTTTCTGTTTAAAAAAATATCACAGTTTTTATTTATTTATTATTTAAATGCTCATATGTCTCCACCAAATTACAAGGGATAAAATGAAAAATCTACTTCAGTTTTTAAATTTTATAATTTCACACTAATATTTATTTATACACATATACAGTAAACTATTGAAAATTGGGCCAACTAGCCATACTAGTACCATCCAAATTTTCATAATTTATTTGTGATGCATAGTATGCAATTTATCATAATTAATTTGTGGTAGCAGATGGACACATTTACATTGTGTGTGTGTGTTTTTTTTAGTCTATTACATCAAATAGACACTAGCATAACAATAGTTAGAAAATATATTATACATATTTATAATTTTTACCTCATAATATTATACATGTGTATACTATAATAAATTAAGATTTTAGAGATAAAAATTTAGCCATAAAATCACTTTTTACGAACAAAATATCTTAATTGTTAAAAGTATTACTGTTGTATTTTTAGCGATGAAATTGGAAATTTAGTGATACATTACTAGTTCTTTGAGACCAAAATTTTCATCTAAAAAAATAAACTTTTTTTTTTTTTTGCACAATATACCTTGTTTCCAAAAATGCATTTATTAGCACAATTTTTATAATTTTTTTTGTTAAAGATTTTTTTTTTAACTTTTCGAAATGACTTTTTAATGATGACTCTTATAACGATACGAATTAGTCTCCTAATATTTTTTTGTAATAAAATTTTCATTTTTAAGAATAAAAAAATTTTAATCTCTAAAATCTTTATACATTATAATAATATATATCTATATGTTGAAAATTATCATTATCGCCTCCAAAAACACTTACTTCCACAATCCTCATTTGAGATTGAACTGTGAAAACAATCGCTTGATCCAAAATGCCCAAATCACCACTTTCATATTTGGGTACTGATTTCACAAGGAATATAATTGGTAGAAGGCATAGACTTATCAAAAGTCGGAAAGAATGGTTTTCGCTTTCCTTAAAGCTGTCTCAAATTCTGTTTTTTATTTTTTTTATTTATTTAAATTACAAATACACTTTATGAGATTTGTTTAAAATTTAAATTATTTTTTGTAATTTGAAAAATTACAAATACCACATTATTAAAAATATTTATTTAATAGATTATCTGAAAAAATAAAATTTATAACTGCTCTCCTATACAATAATAAAATTATTTGAATTATTAATTGAAATAAGTTTATAAAATTATTAAAAACTGTTAATTGAATTAAAAATTATTAATTAAAATTATAAGAGGCGGGATATAATTTTCAAAACTATAAGAAACAATTCGTATTTTAAACAAACCTATTTATTCTTTTTTATTATAGCTATTTTTTTTTTTTTTTTGGTGGGTTTATTGTAGCTAATTAGATGTTTGTTTTTGTCTTTAATCACTTCCCACCAAACAATCATATTTTATTTATTTTGTTTTATTTTATTTTTAGTGCTGATGATAGTGTTCGAGGCAAATTAATGAGGATATGCTCAAGAACGAGGGGGAGAGAGAAAATTTTAATTATTGATCTTTTTAAAGCCTAAATCCATAACTTCGAACAATATTTGACACGTAGACTGGAATCTTTTGGTACTGTCTGGGATTAGTCAGAATTTGTAATATAAGATATGAGAAATAATAATTGGGATGTAATTATTATAGAAAAATATTCGAGAGCCACAAAAAGTGTGGCTTAAATGGTTCAAATTTGTTAAAACGCTGTTATTTTGGGTTCAAAACTTGTTAAAACGATGTCATTTTGACAAATTCAAGCCATTTAAGTCAGACTTTTTGTGGCCCTCAACCATTGCCCGTTATTATAATATCTCATTTTTCAAATAATTAGGATTAAAGTTGGAATCAATAAGACTTTTTAATTGGGATGCAATGAAATGGGACAATTTTTTTAATAATCTTAGAGTATCATATAACATTATTTATGTGATGCACTAAATCAATTACATAACTAAAATTTTTGTAAGTGGATATACTTTACTTTTGTTAGATCGTTAAGAGATTAAAAAAAAAAAAAAAAAACTTATTTAATATATATTGGAGTTTTTCGTTATTGAAAAGCAATAATGCAACACCACTAAAGGGTTAGAGAAACAATGGATATATATACACACATTAGCAAAAGATCAGTGTTATAGTATATTATATGTGAAAACAAATGGAATGAGGGGTTACATATGCAAAATACTTTTGTGTTTTGAATTTAAAAAAGAGCCAATCTTCATCTAATAGCAACGGCATTTTCTCTCAACTTAATCTTCAGTTGAATTGTAAAATTTGTAGTTCAATAACTTCACAACGAAGGGAATAGATAATTGGAAGTCTATCTTAAAGAAAAATAAAGTGCAATGTGATAATTTAAGCTATATCTATGTGGACTGCACAACCCTATCTCACAATGCACATCTCTCTAATATAGTAAAAGACTTACATCAGGGCTGTTTGAGGTGAAAAGCTTCTACATCAGGACTGTTCAGTGTGCAATCAATCTACAAAAGGAATGATGCTGTCAACAAGGTGGTGGCTACTACCCTCATTTGGAGCAATATTTCTCCACTAAAGGTAATGTTTTTTGGTTGGTAATTAGCCTTGAAGGGAATGGTTAAAACCAATGCTTACTTTCAAAGAATTGGTGTGCCTGATCAGAGTGCAAAAACTGAATGCATTTTCTGCAATTCTGGATTAGAGTCAGTGAACCATGTGCTTATGCTTTGCCCTATCATTTGGAAAGTTTGGTCAAACTTGATGAGTTGGTGGGGTACACAATAGGTGATTCCAGATAAGGCGGAGGGTCCTCTTGAATGGTGGATGGGTTTCAAATGGAAGAAGATGGAGAATATGATTTGGAGGGCTTTACCTATGGCTGCTTTGTGGTCTATATGGAAAATAAGGAATGAGTGTGTTTTGAATGGAGTGCAATTCCATGTTGAGAATCTATGTGAATCGATAAAATTAAGAATTGCATTTTGGTTAAAATCACACTCTAAGGAGTTTAATTACTCAGTGCATCAGGTTTTTTTTTTTATCGGCAAAAAAGAAACTTTATTGATGGAATAAACAAGTACAAGGTACAAGGCAAATAGCATCAATAAAGAAAAGGGAAGTGTAGAAGCATCACAATGAGCTAAATGATCCTAACTACGTTGCCACCACAAAGCTCATCCTATCATTCGTTAGCACCCCACAGTTGGTGAGAGACCAACAAAAAAAGAACAGACTATACAGCCAATCAACTGAGACAAACCAGCCAACTAACCATTGCTATCACCTAAACTGACTGGCCAATTTAAAAACATTGGAGGTAGTCAAGCAATGGATCTGTTGGAAGCAGAGTTTACAGAGGAGGAAGTTAGGCATGTTATCAAGAGCTATATAAGAAATAAAGCACCTGGGCCCGATGGTTTCAATTTGAATTTCTTTAAGAAATATTGGGGAATAGTCAAACATGAGGTAATGCACTTCTTTGGTGAGTTTCATCAGAATGCCAATCTGGTCAGCGGTTTAAATAGCTCATTCATTGCGTTAATTCCCAAAGTGAAGAGCCCATCAAGCTTGAATGACTATAGGCCCATTAGTCTTGTTGGCTCCTTGTATAAAATACTGGCTAAAGTCTTGGCAAATAGGATGAAGCAAGTAATGCCAAGGATTATTAGTGAGACCCAATCAGCATTTGTGGGGGGAAGAAACATTATGGACGGGATCCTTATTGCTAATGAGTTAGTGGATGGGTGGAGAAAAACAAATAAGAAAGGCTTGGTGTTGAAACTAGACTTTAAGAAGGCTTATGATTCCGTTAACTGGGACTTCTTGTTTTCTTTGTGCTCTAATTTCGGATTTGGGGAAAAATGGGTGAGATGGATGAAAACTTGTGTAACCTCCACAAAAGTGTCAGTTCTAGTGAATGGCTCACCTACCGAGGAGTTTTGTTCGCAGAGAGGTTTAAGGCAAGGTAGTGGCCGAGGGTTTGAATATCTTGTTTGACAGAGCCAAGGAAATTGGTCTAATTAAAGGTGTTGTCATTGGTAATCATGGGGTTAAAGTAACGCATTTGCAATTCGCTGATGATCCAATATTATTTTGTGAAGCTGAATGGGTGGAAGTGGTGACTATTAAAAAAATACTCCGGTGTTTTGAACTAATATCAGGGCTAAAAATTAATTATAATAAGAGTGTAATTGCTGGTATTGGCGTGGATGAAGAGCTGATCCAAGGTTTTGCCTCTTAAGTACCTTGGTCTACCTCTCGGAGCTAACCCGAGCAGAAAGAGTACTTGGAAGCCAGTCTTGGATAGATTCAAAAAGAAATTACCTACATGGAAGAGAAGGTTGCTTTCGTTTGCGGGAAGACTGACTTTAAGTAAGTCCGTTTTGAGTAATTTGCCTCTTTACTATTTGTCACTGTTTAAAATACCAACGGGAGTGGCAAAAGAAATAAACAGTATCTAGGCAAATTTCTTATGGGGGGGATCCGATCTTAGAAGGAAAGTGCATATGGTTAGTTGGGAAGCCATTACCAGGAGCAAGAAATTAGGTGGTTTGGGTATTAGAAAGTCCACAAAAATGAATATTTTCCTATTGTTAAAATGGTGGTGGAGGTTTGGGGTAGAACACCAGACTCTGTGGAAGGAGGTTATTTGTTCAAAATATGGTATGGGAGGTGGAAGCTGGCTACCGTATATGTCAGGAAATATTAGAGCTTCAAAAATCTGGTCTGATATAATGAGTGCAGTTAGAACCCAGCCTGAGATATACAATTTCTATCTTGAAAACACTGTAATCCTATTAGGGAATGGTAGGAGAACTCAATTCCGGTTAGATAAATGGATGGACAAGGTGTGTCTTAAGACTGAATTTCCCAAATTATTTTCTCTGTCCACTAATAAATATGGAATAATTTCTGATTTTATACCAGAGGAGGAGAGTCTCAGGGGTGGAGTTTGGAATTTAGAAAGCCTTTGCTGGCTTAGGAGAAGAATGAGGTAGGTAGGTTATATACTTTCATAAGGTCTGCACCAGCCATTAGAGCCACCAGATTAGATGTTTGGCAGTGGAAAGTTGACCCATCTTGGGTGTTCTCGGTCGCATCAGTGTACAAAAACTGTGAAGTACTCTTAGGGCCTGTTAGGACAATGGCAATGGAAGTATGGCACAATTGTGCTCCGCTCAAAGTAAAATTCTTTGGGTGGTTGGCTTGGAGAGGGAAAGTGAAATCAGCAACTTTCTTGCAGAGAATAGGGATATTAGAAGTGAATGCAAACGTGGGTTGTGTCTTCTATCAAGTTGAGGAGGAAACAAGTCAACACATCTTGCTATGTTGTCCATTTGTTTGGTTGTTGTGGTCTCATATCATGAAATTGTGGGGTGTACAGTAGGTTATACCAAACTATGTGGAAGGGCTGATGCAGTGGTGGTCATTTTGTAAGATGAAAAAGATTGAGAAACCAATATGGAAGGTAATACCTCTGGCTGTCTATTGGTCTACATGGAAGCATAGAAATGAATGTGTTTTTAATGGTGCTCGGCCAAATTTGGAAGATTTATGTGAGGTTGTCAAAGCTAGAATAGCTTTGTGGGTTAAATCATCCCCAGCCAAAGTGAATTTTTCTATTAATGATATAGTCTTTAATTTGCAACAGGTCTAGTTCTGCATTAGGAATAAGAGTTGAATCTGCAGTACTTATCTGTGATGATTTGGCTCTACTCGTGGAGTGTATTTCTAACCGGATATGTAGACTTCTGGATGTTCGTGCTAAAGTGTGTTTCTGTCTGGTTAGTTTGGGCTCTATTTCTGTTAGTTTTGTATAGGAAGAAGAGGGCTGTTTTGTGCCTGCTATGCTCATCTATGGATTGCTAAACTGATATGGTAGATAAAACTGATTTGGTGGTCTGCGAGGTGTAGGATTGTATCAGTAATGGTGGTTGTCTGATCTGGATCAAATCTGGTGGTCTGCATTTATTTGATTGGCAGTGCTTGTTAGGTGGAGTCTAGGGCAACAGAGGTTCAAAGCTTGTGTGCTGATATTAGGTTGATTGGTTTAATAATCTGCATCAGATTCGGCTCACTTCCTAGACCTCAAGCCTACTAAATGTTGGCTTTGATGGAAGGGAACTGCTGCTGGTCTTTTAAGCTAAGGCTTTGTACTTGTTTTGGTTTTGTTGTCATTGTTTGTTGTCATTGTCTTTTTTTGAGGTGTGTTTTGGTTAGATACTCACCAACTTTGGTGTATTGCTTGCGCATGATTGGGCTTGTTTTCTGATACTAACCTAGTTGAGATCATATTGTTTTGCTATGATACAATTTTCGCACTTACCTCTCTTCTTCTTTATTGATGTACTATCTTTTATAAGTTGGTTCTCATTAATAAAGTTTCGATCTTTCCCTGATAAAAAATATTAAAAACAATATGAAGTTAAAATAGAAATTATGAAAAAAATTATAAAAGAAATTGAAAAAAAACCCAAAAAATATATGCCTTAAATCGTAGTCCATCAGGCTACACCCGTTGTGCAAGGCTTTAGACATAAGGGTTTTGACCCATGGGTCGACCCGGCACGAGTTTGTAAGGGAAATTATTGGGCAAACTTGGACTCCATGTTTGCAATTTCACCCTACCTGATGCCGACTCTTTCTTATAAGATCAAAAAATGAACTCAGATATCCATATCTATTCTGCAGACAATCATAAATAATTAAGAATTGAAGTTGACGTAGGTCATGGTTGGAAACCATCAAATAATTACACCTAAAATAGACCATGATCCTCGTGTGAAAGCTAAACAAAAAAAAGAGTATCATTTTAATGGTCAAACATGGTGATATCTTTTGCATGCAAAGTAAACCAACGGATTGTCAAGCTCGAAAGATTGTGTCTTTTTCTTGTTGATTGTTGTTCAAGTTGTGTGATTAAACAAAATAAATAGATTCATGATTTATTAAATGAAATAATAGAACATCAAATAAAATCATACTCGATAATCACATTCTAGAGCATGAAACAAGAAACAAGATTAATAGAAATACATATTTAATTGAAATATAAAACAAGGAATCAAACCAAATTTTGTGTGATACCACAATGTCCTTAAAACATATTAGCTGCCTCACCGTGGGTGCTGGAGGAACGTTGACTTCTATCTCCCAGGATAAGATGGTCCAGACCGGCTAACGAAGAAGTACCTTCTGTTAACTTTGGCAAACCGACAATGGTAGCACTCTCACACAGAGGAATAAAATTATACTAGTAAGCAAACTGACTATATGATTGGAAGACAAAATTATGTACCAAACCAAGGGAGATGGATCTCCTCTTATACACAATGGGGGAGAGAGGAGAAGCCTTCAGCCATCAAGGCAGGCCACTAATGCAGGCCATTACTCCTACAAAACTACTGGAGTAATGCACAAAACTGATGGGAATTCAAAGTATGAGTTACACACAATATACACATATGTGTATATACATTTTTGCAACAGACTTGGGCCTGCAGCAGACCTGGCCCAAAAAGAATAGGTTGGTGGACCACCAATCCAACCCAGCCCAAACCTAACCCATTCCAGCAAGCCTTAAGCCTCAAGCCTCAAGCCTAAGCCCAAGTCCCAAGATCCACAACTCACGACCCACAGATCACGGACCAGCCTCAAACTCAAGCCTAAGCCCAAGACCCAAGATCCAAGATCCATGACCCACGGACCCGGACTCGGCCCGGTCCGATTTGGTCCTGGCGGGCAGGCGGACGGCGTGCTCGTGTGTGGCAATTTTGCCATATCAAATGTCAAATCTTAGATTACCACAGCCTTCCTATACTTAACATGAATATCAGGGGCGGCTCATGAAGTTAAATAAAAAACTAATAGTCCAAAAAGGGCATAAATATGAACATACCTTTACATGCCAAAAATGAGTTAATTACCCACTTACAATACATAACACAACCTTGAATACACATAACATGATCACATCTACATAAGTACATGCCACTAAAACTAAAAGACAAAACTCTCTCGCCTTCGCTCAAACTTGTTAGGCTTCAAAAGCGGGTTCGACTCGAGACTCGCCTAGACTTGGCTCCTGAATGCTTACCTATAATACATAATACAATTAATGAGCTAAAGTTCAATAAGTAACATTTAAGTAAAGGAGTTTAGTGATCAAAGTCCAACATTTTATAAATCCATAATAAAACATTCATAACATAATAATCATATAAGCGCATACATATTAGCATATTCCATAGAATCTTCTCATAACATTTTCATAATCTTTTCGTAACCTTTTCATAGCCTTTTCGTAACCTTTTCATAACCTTTTTATACACATAGCCACCCGTTCAGAGACCCGCTTGGTAACCCTTTTCATACACATAGCCACCCGTTTAGAGACCGCTTGGTAAAACCCTTTTCATACACATAGCCAGGTAAAACATAACCTTTCCATAACGTCGACTAACGACTAGAGTAATTAATCACATTTTCGTAACGCCGATTAAACTATGAATAAATTAAACACATTTTCATAACGTCGATTAACGACTAGAATAAGATTAAACACATTTTCATAACGTCGATTAACGACTAGAATAACCGGTCCGATTAAACACATTTTCATTCACGAAAACATTATCATTTCAAACATATCATAATATATAGCATTATAATATTTCAAGTATATTGCTTATCAACATTATCATATCATATTATAACACTTTTGAAGTATAATTCATAATAACATATCTCTTCTGAAATGTTACTTACGTTTCAATACCGGTTGCACGGTCTTCGAGGTTTGTCCTGCAAATATCAACATAATACATTTCTCAATACACATTATCGTCACATAAGTCATGACATTACATTCTTCTTTTACATTCTTTCTTTACTTTAATTCATGCTCATGAGATGCTAAAAGATGCAATTAACATAGTAAAATCATGTAATTCATTTTCCCCAAAATTTCCTGAAAATAGCCTTCCCGCCCAATCTTTCGAAACTGTTCTTCTTCACTCTTTCATCACTTTCTTTCAAACATCAACTTCCATTCTTATGAAATCAAAGCTCAAACCCACTGACTAACAACATGATTTAACCAATAAAACTTCAATTCAACCCACATGGATCATTAACAAAACCAAACTCATGAACTAAAGTGGAAAACCATAAACATACACTCACAAGCTTCATTCCTTCATTTTCATGGAGGTTCTCCCTCAAACATGCAAAATAAACATGATTCATACTACTTTAAGCCATGATTTTGAGTTAAAATGCTAGATGCTTAGCATCAACAACCCATTTCATGAAAATCTTACCTTAATTCTTTGATTTGGAGAAGCTAAGCTTGATTTCCCCTCCTTTTTCCCTCTTTCTCTCTCTTCTTCCTCCTTGGTCTCTCTCTTCTCCACGAATTCTCTCTTCTCTCTCTTCCAGATTTTTTTCTTCTTTTTTCTTTTTGAGACAAATGAGGTCAAAGCCTCATCTTTATCCATATATAACAAAAAAAATAAACATTGCACCATAACTCTTAAGCCAAACAAGACTTACGAATCAGACGAATTTCAATCTTCAATTTATTGACTCAGATGGTTCTAAAAATTCCCGGTATCACATAAACATGTTCAATTTCATTTTCTGAACTCATTACGGTCATCAATTTCAGTTCTGAAATTGTAGTCTCAACAGATAATTTTCTAAGTTCAACAGATATTCTTCAATTAAATCATACTAACACATAATTAAGGATCGATAAATAAGTCATACAGTTCCGGGTCATTACATCAAACTTGGACCATAGTCATGGCCCAAGCCCACTCTTGAAGCATCCATGCCTCCCTTCCTTCGAAAAATTTGGATGCCCCAAAAGGCTCGTGCCCTTCTCATAATCTTAGATTTAAATACCCATCAAAACTTTCCTCTACAATCAATATGGAATTGGTAATTATACACAATTCCCAATACCTCATTTATGAGGCCAAGTTTATGAGACAATTTCTCATTTAATTCTTAATGATTTTTTGTCATTCTTTTTGTGATGCAAAGACCTTGTTACAAAGAATCTAAACCCATTTAATCCCACCTCAACAAATGGTTGGGACCTACTTTAATTTCACATTAAAGTCATCAAAAAACCATTTTTTTCAACAATCCCCCACATGAAGAAAAATTGATCGAATAAAGAAAAAGGACAACGTTTACAACAAAGACTCAGAGAGAGAGCACACAAACTAATCCTACATCAGAAAAGGTAGTTGTTGGCTATGAACCTTTCGTAGTGAAAGCCTATCGGATTTACTAGTTGACCAGTGAATGTGGTATTCTGCCATTTGTGTAAACCGAGAAAATAGACCTCACCCAAGAGTTAGTCCAACCATTGTTCTTGTTCTCACTGGTGTGTCCGGCATGGCCCTGAAACACTGGCCTGGTTCAGTGAGTGGTTTTAAAGAATTCGGCCTTCCCAATTCTTAAAGAAGCGGCCCCACTTCACACTCACATAGATGACCTATATAAGGTATTGCATTATACCACGGTTGACTATTCATATCACTTAGGTCATTATAAACAGTAGCTTAACCTTTCACCCCTACCAAGTATCACTGTACAAAGAAATGGACAAGAGGATTTACGTCTTTAATGACTCACCCGTTACACGAAATAATTCTTGTCCCTTTGAACCTAGATCTTGGGATCTCCAATCAACTAGGTTGGGTTTTCCGTTCCGATAACATTACTAAAGGCCTTAACCCCATTCCTTCTGACAACATTTCTACTAACTCTCGAGTTAACCCTTTGGTTAGCGGATCCGCAATGTTGTCCTTAGACTTTACATAGTCTAGAGAGACAACTCCATTAGAGAGTATTTGTCATATGGAATTATGTCTACGATGGATATGTCTAGACTTTCCATTATACATATGACTCTGTGCCCATCTAATCACCGATTGGCTATCACAATGAATACAGATAGCAGGCACAGGTTTCAGCCAATGTGGAATATTCTCAACAAACTGGCAAAGCCATTCAGCTTCTTCAGTTGCTTTATCCAAAGCTATAAACTCAGATTCCATCATTGATCTCGATATACACGTTTGCTTGAAAGATTTCCCAGACACAGCTGCCCCTCCAAGGGTAAACACATAACCACTAGTGGATTTAGAGTCCTTTATATCAAATATCTAATTAGCGTCACTATACCCTTCTAGTACCGTTGGGTATCTGGTATAATGCAGCCCATAATCCCGGGTGTAGCGTAAATAACCTAACACCCGCATAATGCATCTCCAATGAGTGGCATTTGGATTACTCGTGTATCTACTAAGTCTGCTAACAGAGTAGGCTATATCCGGCCTTGTACAACTCATCAGATACATCAAACTTCCAATTACCCGAGAATATTCTAGCTGAGAGACACTCTCACCATTATTCTTAGTCAAATGTAGATTCACGTCTACTAGTGTCCTAGACACACTTGTATCTGATTTACCAAATTTCTCAAGTATCTTCTCAACATAGTGAAACTGAGAAAGTACAATATCACTTGATGTTCTGGTAATCTTAATACCTAGAATGACATCTGCAAGGCCCATATTGTTCATGTCAAACTTAGAGTTTATTAATCTCTTAGTAGGTCGAACCATTTCATCATTACTACTAACAATGAGAATGTCGTCTACGTATAGACACAAAATAACATAACTTTTGTCAGTGTCTTTAACATATATGCACTTGTCACACTCATTGATTCTAAACCCATTTGACAACATAGCATTGTCAAACTTCTCATGCCATTGGTTAGGCACTTGTTTCAAACCATATAATGATTTGATAAGCTTACAGACTTTCTTATTTTTTCCTGGAGCTGAAAACCCCTCGGATTGTTCCGTGTAGATTTCTTTATCTAAATCTCCATTTAAGAAAGTTGTCTTTATATCCATCTGATGTATCTCTAGACCACGTAAAGCGGTTATTGCAATCACCATAAGAATGGGTGTAATCCTTGTCACAAGTGAATACGTATCAAAGTAATCCAGGCCTTCTTGCTGCCTATATCCTTTGATAACTAGCCTTGTTTTATATTTATCAATTGATCCATTAGCCTTCATCTTTCTTCTAAAGATCCACTTACTCCCTAAGGCCTTACTGCTTGGGGGTAGATCAACCAACTCCCAAGTATAGTTCTGTAAGATGAAGTCAATTTCACTTTTAATAAATTCTTTTCATAAGGGACTTTCTAGTGAAATCACAGCTTCATGGAGAGTTCGAGGTTCTTCTTCTAACATATAAGTCAAGAAGTCCGGCCAAAGGACTTGGCAGTCCTAGCCCTCTTACTTCTTCTTAGCTCATCTATTTCCTCATCTTGATCATCATCTTGATCATCTTCAAGTTTCTTCTCAAAACTTTGATCATCTCCTGGGGTTCAGCAAGGAAATATGTCTTCAAAGAAAGACGCATTCCTTGACTCCATTATCGTATTCTTGTGGATATGTGAAATATCAGACTTGTGCACAAGAAACCTATATGCACTACTATTCTGTGCATAACCAATGAATATACAATCCACAATTTTCGAACCTATCCTAGCCCGCTTAGGCGTAGGTACCACCACTTTTACAAGACACCCCCACATTCGTAAGAAATTATAAAAAGGCTTACGGCCTTTCCATAATTCATATGGCGTTTTGTCTATTTTCTTCCGAGGGGTTCTATTTAGAATGTAATTCACAGAGAGAATTGTTTCCCTCCACAAATTTTGTGACAATCCAGAAGTTAACAACATTGCATTCATCATCTCCTTTAGCGTCCTATTCTTCCGCTCAGTAATCCCATTTGACTGAGGAGAATAAGGCGCCGTGGTTTAGTGGATAATCCCAGATTGAGCACAAATCTCAATAAACAGTGAGTCACACTCACCACCACGATCACTTCTTAAAGCCTTAATCTTGCGGCCTAATTAATTCTCAACTTCATTCTTATAAAGAACAAACTTGTCAACAGCCCCATCTTTACTTTTGAGCAAATATACATAACAATACTTAGTGCAATCATCAACAAAAATGATGAAATATTTATTGCCACCACGTGATTGTATAAACTTTAAGTTACACACATCACTATGCACTAAGACCAATAGCTCTGAACTTCTTTCAATTGAATGAAACAAAGATCTTGTCAACTTTGTTTTAACACAAGTTTCACACTTGTGTTTTGGATTAATCTTAAAAGATGGCATGTGATCTAACTTGATTAATCTATGTAAATATTCAAAGTTCACATGTCCTAGTCTACCATGCTACAAATTGAAATACTCAAGCATGTAACCAGAAGAAGATGCATCTTTATTCATCTTTGGGATAACATTCATTACATTGAGTTTAAACATACCCCCCAACATATAACCCCTACCCACATACACTCTGCTCTTGGTCAGAACGACCTTGCCGAACTCAAAAACCATGCAAAAATCATGTTTGCTGAAAAGAGACCCTGAGACAAGATTCTTACGAATGTTCGAAACATATAGGACTTCGTTCAAGGTCAGCTCCTTTCCTGAGGTCAACTTCAGGACCACCTTTCCTTTCCCCTCAACAATTGAGGTAGTAGAATTCCCCATAAACAACTTCTCACTGTTTGTAACCGGCTCGAAAGTTATAAAAGGCTTTTTCTCGGAGCAGATGTGGTGTGTAGTCCCAATATCAATTCACCATTCTTTTGGGTTTGAACCCACTAGATTCACCTCAGAGACAATAGTAAACAAGTGCATGTCATCCTCATCATGAGAGTGCCCTTGCATATCTGTCATGTGAGCACGAGGTTTGGTCTTGTATGGCTTTTCTGCTTACGATAGTCACTAACCCAATGCCCCTCATTACCACAGTTGTAGCACTTCCCTAAGAACCGATAACCAGGTTCCTGCGGCTTGTATGTCGGCTTCTTTGCAACACCACCCATTGGCCCCAACTTTAAGCCCTTTTTCACAGGAAGATTCTTTCTCACCCTAGAAGATATGCCATACTCAATGACATTGGCCTTCACAAATGAGGTACTCTCTCCTTCCTTTCTATTATCTTCCTCAATTCAAAGTCGGACAACTGGCTCTTCAACTGACATTTCCTTGCGCTTATGCTTTAAGTAGTTCTTAAAGTCCTTCTAACCATTAAGAAGTTTCTCAATGATCATAGCAACTTGGAATGACTCGTTCAACAACATCCCATCAGCATGAATTTCATGCAAGATCACTTGAAACTCCTGGACTTGGCTTATTACAGTTTTTGGATGTACCATTTTAAAGTCCAGGAACTGGCCAACTACAAATTTCTTTGCCCCGGCATCCTCAATCTTGTATTTCTTGTCCAAAGATTCCCATAACTCCTTTGTTGAGCTCTTGGCACAAAACACACTATAGAGTGAGTCTGCCAAGCTGTTGAACACATAGTTTCGACAAAGATAGTCTGTCTGCTTCCATGTGTCAAGTGCCATAACTTTCTGCCTGTCTGGCTTATTCTCTGCTACGGCTGGAGGATCCTCGCTCAAAACCTTTGCAAAGTTCAGCGTGGTCAAGTAGAACAGCATCTTTTGCTGCCATCTCTTGAAGTTTACCCCAATAAATTTCTCTGGGCATTCATGGTGACTAAGCGATCCTCCCGGAATAGCCAAAGAAACACCAGGGTTGACCACAGAGGTCACAGTTGGGGTTGGCAAGTCAGTTGCCACCAGGTTCAGATCCCCAACAACATTAGCAATAGCAGCATCATTGGTGACAATTGTCATTTCTGAAAAATACAATAGAATATCACTTTCTGTGTTTCTAGAAATTAAACTTAACACCGAAAAATCCCACAGTTGAAAAGTTAATTCAAAGTTAGTCTCACCACTAAACCTAGAATTGAACATGGTCAAGAATGTTCCCAGAAAGACTGGAGGGGTCACATCGATTCCACTTAAAACCCAGTTAACCTTTTGACAAAACTTTCAAGAGCATGTTGACTCTTAATCCGTGAGAAACAATTTTTAGAATTACGTTTTCCAAGGGATGAACTAGGTTAAAACAAACCAAGGTCCAACACTTACAAGTAATTTAAAAATTGCTAACCAAATTACAAGTAATGTAAAAAATTGGTACAACGATTACAAGCAAATAAAACTTGGTTTTACAAATTGGTAAACAAACCAAATAAATCTCAAGCAAAAATTGCTTCAAATATAATACGAGTAAACCAATCCAAATTGAGGATTGTGAGTAGTCCATTTTATTTTTTTTTTCCCTTTTCTTTGCACTCCCAAATTCTATTAATTTGGATTTGTATTGTTTCCATTCCCTTTTGCATAGGCATGCCTATAAAGAAGGCTAGTAGCAAACCACAACAAAATGCAAACAAATAATCTAAAGAAATTTGTAAAACTAATCAATTAATTTAATAGCAAAACTAATTATGCTAGACAAGTTATACAATTAAACTTATGACTCCCAAATAAATTACAAACTTTTGTAACTGTAAAAATTAAATTAAAAATTAATTTACAAGAGTTATAGAAAAATTATCACACCATTATCATATAAATAAATGTAGCGAAGTTATAAAAAATTTTAATAACTCCAAAATTAAATTTACAATTTATGTTACACAATAAACATGTAAATAAATAGGTAAGTTACAAAACCTTTTATAACTCTTAAATAATGAAATGAAAATTAATTAATAGGTAAGAGGTATACGAGAATTTTAACAAACCAATAACCAATTAATTAAACATGTGAATGTTTCTAGCAATTAACATGTAAATCATTTTAGAAATAATATTATGCAAATAATTCTAGAAACTTTAGATCATACAAATTATCCTATAAATTTAGGATCTAAACATGTGAAATAAACTAGTATAAAAAAAACATATTAAATATGTTGATTAGACTAGAACCTAGACAACAAATAGCATGTCAATATTTAACTACAAAATGCCAACATTCGTAAGCATGTAAAATTATAAAACTCATGCTGGAAAAATATTGCATATATACAAAATTTCAATTTTTTTTTTTTTTAATAACAAAATAGTTTATATCATGTATGAGACGGAACATAACACAGCAGCATTCATATTACATTGATTATAATCATGCACTTACTTATATAATAGTGACCTATTATAAATAACCAAATTGAATTAATCTAGTATGTAAATATATAATATGGTACAGGTGGTTTAGACCAAACAAAGCAATAGCATGCAAATGTATTCCTATAGATGGTCCCAGAACCATATACATAAAATTATATATTCTGTTTTATATTTATATATAATCGTCACACAAGCATACACTTCAAAGTCAAAGAATCTAAGTACCATTTTCCCATTTCTATTATTATAGATACACACAAGTAGCAGTAGGCTACTGATACAAAGAAATTGACTATCTAATTAAACTGCTCTTGAAAATACAGCATGCAGGTGGTTCGGCTATCGGGGCAAAATAATAGCATAAATTTTCACACAATACATATGAATCTAATTATTTAATTTCATGATAAACACAATTAATTTGTTTTAAGATTATTGTTCAAATTGTGTGATTAAACAAAATATATAGACTCATAATTTATTAAATGAAATAATAGAACATCAAATAAAACCATACTCGATAAATCACATTCTAGAGCATGAAACATGAAATATGAAACTAGATTAATAGAAATACATATTTAATCGAAATATGAAAATAAGGAATCAAACCAAATTTTGTGTGATACCAGAGTGTTCTTAAAACAGATTAGCCGCCTCACCGTGGGTTTTAGTGTGAAAAATCTAGAAACCCTAGATGTTGATTTGTGATTATGTATCAATTTTAAGCAGAATATAACAATCCCAATCAAACAATAAAAGACAAATCGACACAACGATTTACGTGAAAAAACCACAATTGGACACCTCTAACTGTGATTAAAAAACCACGGGCAACAGCCACAAAACAATCTGCTAAGAAGATTTAATGGAATTACACAGATATACTCTCAATTACCTAGCAAATCCACGCCTAATTGAACCAACCTCTATGTGCCTCTTCCAACCACGTCTTCACCTCGGAATTGTCTTTACGATGAGCCACTCCAAAATCCACCGAAGCTTCAGGCTCGAATTCTTCAGAATCCACCGAAAAACAACTCTCTCTCTCTCTCTCTCTCTCTCTCTCTCTCTCTCTCTCTTGTATATAACAAACAAAACCTTTGATGTACTCTCTTTAAACCATGAGTTGAATACTCGATAAAACATCAAAGAAAACTAACAAAATATCCCCAGATATAAATCTTAAGAACCAAAAAGAAGATCTTGAGGAATTAAATAGTTTTGGGAGAAAACCAACTACTTATAGAAAATCCAAAAGTAATCCTAGTTTTGGAAGAAATCCAATTACTTATAAAAATCCAAAAGTAATCCTAGTTTTGAAAGAAAACCAACTTCTTAAAGAAATCCTTGTCAAACGGGATTGCCAATAATAAAACTTAACAATCTCCCCCTTTGGCAATGCTGTGACAAAACACACCTAACAAATAAAATCCTAATCACCCCAATCCAAAACAGCCAACAAAAGCCAACTTCTATCTCAAGGTCATGATCTTCAAAATAGTTATTAGTGCTGTAATCTCCAAAACAACTATTAGTGCCACAAGAGTATATGAAAAAATAATAAACTTATGACAAGATTATCTTGAAGCATGAGATGGAAAACATGAACAGATGCGACTTGGAGATATTAAGAACATGTAGCATGAGAACATGAACAACACCTTTTTGTCACGAATTGATAAAGGAAGCTCAATCCACTAAAGTATGATCATAAACCACACAAGTAATGATATGATGATGTAAATATCAGGAGCATGCAAGAATGCAAAGCAACATGCAAAACAACTAAAACCAATCTTCCTTACCAAACAAATCAAAGTGATCATGCGAACAAACTTTTGTAACAATAAACCAAACTCCCCCTCACTAAAAACAACCATACACACTGAAAACAGTGAACAAGAAAAAAAAGAAAAAAAATAATATGGTGGAGCAGACAAGGAATTTCAAATTAGTACCTTAATACACACAAGACTATCTAAGAAGTACAATTACTTGAAAACACAATGTGCACAGTCTCTAGAAAATTCCTCATAAAAGAAAGTGATGCATTATGTGAAAAGCATAGATCCCATGAGAAAAGTGTGTGTGTGACTCTTGGAGTTCGACAAACACGAGATTCAAATCCTAGTAGTGATCTTATAGCTGGACCTCCGACAAGAGAATCTAAACACAACTAAGGAAAGTCAAATCACTAAGAATCAAAGGATATTTGGTGAGTAAAGACGAAGGCTCCTCCTCAATCAATGAGTCTTTTTTTTTTCACCTTTTTTTTTTCTTTTCTTTCTTTTGCACATTTTTTTTTCTTTCTTTTGCACACTCATTGGTGGCTGACATGCTCAAGAGTATGGAAACCGAACCAGAGAAGCATGTATATAATAAGGATGGCCTGGTTGGTGACTCTGAGGTAGCCTTTTCCTCATGGCTGGACTCCAAAGAACAGAGGGGAAAGCCGTGGAGATGCAAAAAAATGAAAGGTGGTTAAGAGACTCAACATCACCCATGATATGCTAGTATAGGTCAATTCCTTGAGAAAAGCAAAAGATACAATGCTAGAAGTCCATAGAAAAAAATAATCACTAAGGCGGAAGACTCCAATATTTGCTAATCCAATAGTGTGTACAGAATGAGACATACTAATCAAAAAACACACACTCCAAAATGAGTAATGACCACAGAAAGTACACACATGGTAACATGTAGTGGATATTCTCATCAATTCCAATATTCACCAAGGACCACTCAAAAATTTCAAGCTTGCAAAACCATACTAAGAAAATCTTTTTGGATTTTTTTTATTTTTTTTCTTAACCAAAGCAAGACAAAAAAACGAACATGCACACATTTTTTTTTTTAAACAAAACAAGTCAGAAAACTAACAAGCACACATAAACCCAAAAACTAAAACAAATAAACAAATTAACGCAAGTCAAGTTTTCTTACTCAAATCTTTTTGGTCTTAACAAAATCAGGTCTAGCGGACTTGGTAAGAGTTGTGGCGTTGTGAACACCCTCATGAATCTTGGTATTCCTAGACATGTAAGGTTGTCTCCTAACCCAAAAAGTATTCGAATTTCGACCATTTTGAGACACTCTCCCATGCAACTTATAACAATAAGGGCGAATATGACCATACATACCACAATGATGACAAATAAAAACAAAGTGTACCTTCTTTTCTTTGGCCTTACCAACTCTAGGAAGTTTGAGAAGTCTATCCTCATGTTGAATTTTTTGTTCTCCCTTTCCTTGAGTTCTTGTATCACAAGATATGGAAGCCTTCTGTTTTTGCTCTTTCTTACCACCAAAGCCAATGCCACTCTTGTCAGAACAAATTTGTTGAGACCCAATGATATTGTCCAAAATCTTTGATCCTCTGTTCCAAAGACCAATGGTAGCCATAGCACACTTGAGTTCTTCCTCTTTCTTGATCATTAGTTCTTCCAAAGCAACTTGAGACATCTCGAGAGTTTCAATCTTTTCTTCATATGTTGCATAAATTTGCTGTAGCTCATTCCTCTCTGTCTCACGAGTCAAAAGTTTTGCACAAAGAGCTTGTTGATCTTTAGAAATCTTAAGGGCATCATTCCTAGCCTCAGAAATCTTTTTTTTTAACTTGACATTCTCACTTTCACATGTTTGGAGTTTCTTTGTGAGTTTGTCATTCAATTTGAATAAGTTAAGAGACTCTTTATACAACTTTTGATATGCTTGCTGAAGTTCTTCATCTTCACTCTCCAAGGATTCGTCAAGTAGGGGTGGTTGAACCATAGAATTTTCCTCACGAATTGAATCCATTATCACAAATCAAACAAGATCTCGTTCTAAAAGAATTTTTTTGAAAAAAAATAGAACGACCTGCTCTGATACCAATTGAAAAATCTAGAAACCCTAGATGTTGATTTGTAATTATGTACCAATTTTAAGCAGAATATAGCAACCCCAATCAAACAATAAAGGACAAATCGACACGACGATTTTACGTGAAAAAACCACATTTGGACATCTCCAACTATGATTAAAAAACCATGGGCAACAGCCATAAAACAATCCACTCAGAAGATTTAAAGGAATTACACAGGTATACTCTCAATTACCTAGCAAATCCACGCCTAATTGAACCAACCTCTATGTGCCTCTTCCAACCCTGTCTTCACCTCGGAATTGTTTTTACGATGAGCCACTCCAGAATCCACCGAAGCTTCAGGCTCGAATTCTTCAGAATCCACCGAAGAACAACTCTCTCTCTCTTTTGTATATAATAAACAAAACCTTTGATGTACTCTCTTTAAACCATGAGTTGAATACTCAATAAAACATTAAAGAAAACTAACAAAATATCCCCAGATATAAACCTTAAGAACCAAAAAGAAGATCTAGAAGGGTTAAATAGTTTTGGGAGAAAACCAACTATTTATAGAAAATCCAAAAGTAATCCTAGTTTTAGAAGAAATCCAATTACTTAAAGAAATCCAAAAGTAATCCTAGTTTTGAAAGAAAACCAACTTCTTAAAGAAATCCTTGTCAAACGGGATTGCCAATAATAAAACGTAACATAGAGGAACGTCGACTTCTGTCTTCCAGGATAAGATGGTCTAGACCGGCTAACGCAAAAGCACCTTCTGTTAGCTTTCGCGAACCGACAATGACAGCACTCTTTCACACAGAAAGAAAACTATACTAGTAAGCAAACTGACTACATGATTGGAAGGCAAAAAATTCTATATCAAACCAAGGAAGATAGGTCTCTTCTTATACACAATGGGGGAGAGAGGAGGAGCCTCCAAGCATCAAGGTAGGCCACTAATCCAGGCCATTATTCTTGCAAAACCGCTGAAGTAATGCACAAAATTGATGGGAATTCAAAGTGTGAGTTATACACAATATACACATGTGTATATACATTTCTGCAACAAACTTGGGCCTGCAGCAGACCTGACCCAAAAAGAATAGGTTGGTGGACCACCAATCTGATTCAACCCAAACCTAACCCATTCTAGCAAGCCTCAAGCCTAAGTCCTAAGATCCACGGACTCGGACCCAGCCCGGCCCGGGCGGGCGAGCGGGATGCGTGCACTGTGGAAATTTTCCCATAACCAACTTAGACCATAGTCTTGGCCCAAGCCCATCCTTGAAGCATCCATGCCTCCCTTCCTTTGAAAAATTTGGATGCCCCAAAGGGTTCATGCCATTTTCATAATCTTGAGGTTTAAATACCCATCAAAGTTTTTCTCTACAATCAATATAGGATTGGTAATTATACACAATTCTCAATTTATGAGGCCAACTTTATGAGACAATTTCTCATTAAATTCTTAATGGCTTTTGGTTATTCTTTTTGTGATATAAAGACCTTGTTACAAAGAATCTAAACACATTTAATCTCACATCAACCAATGGTTGGGACCTACTTTAATTTCACATAAAAGTCACCAAAAAACCATTTCTACCAACATTGATGTCATTTTATATATTGAGAAATAAAGACCATGGTCTTTGTGAAGAGCAAATTGAAAGTCTACATAGTGGCATGTGATGTGTCAGGTTGTTTAATTTTCACTTGAAGAGGTATCGGTATCCTAAAGCAAAGGTATCAAAGATTCACCCTTTTGCTTTTTCATGATATTTTGTTTCTATAGGTTGCTTTGAACTCTAAAATGAGAAGAAGAAACCCAAACAACATTTTTTAAGTATAATAAACTCACAATTATATTCATCTCTCTCATTCCGCTATTTGTTTTTAATCTTACGGTCTATTTGTTTAGATAAAAAAATATTTTTTAATAGAAAATAATTTTATAAATAATTATTTTTAGAAAATGTTTTTGATTTTTTTTTTTTAATGTTTGGTAGTGGTAGTGGGACCAAGGTGAAGGTAGAGGTTGTGGCATGGTGATAGGGTGGCAACAATTGCGATGGCAATGGTGATAAGGTGGAGGGTCCTCTTGATTGGTGGATGGGTTTCAAATGGAAGAAGATGGAGAATATGATTTGGAGGGCTTTACCTATGGCTACTCTGTGGTCTATATGGAAAATAAGGAATGAGTGTGTTTTGAATGGAGTGTAATTCCATGTTGAGGATCTTTGTGAATTGATAAAATTAAGAATTGCATTTTGGTTAAAATCACACTCTGAGGAGTTTAAATACTCAGTGCATCAGGTTGTTAATAATCTGTATCAGATTCGGCTCACTTCTTAGACCTCAAGCCTATTGGACAATTTTCAATATATTCAAAGAGAGAATTAAAAATAAAAAGAAAAATAAAAAAGAGGGACTGTTTGATTACAAAATTGAAAACAGTATATAAAATAAAAAAAACAACAGATTCTTGTTTTATTACAAAAACAAAATCTGAATCTGAAAAAGGAAAAAATAATAAAATAGAAAGTAAATTAATTACTTACCTTATTAATTTCTCGAACAAAATTTTGATCAATTCCAGTGTTTAACACTGTGTCCCTAAGATAAATTCGTCCTCTCCTTGGTGCTTTCAGATTGTGGACATCTATCTCTCAAGATAAAATGATCAACAACGAATAGTAGCAGCACTACAAACTATTCGCACAACGAACACAGTTTGTGTTTACACTCTTTCTCACAGAAAAAATAATGTAGCAAAATCCAGAGATTAACAACAGCAAAGAAGAACGAAAATTGAATGAAAATCCAAATGAGGGACTTGTCTATTTATAGGTGTAAAGGTGGCTTTTCAGATTTGAATCCAACAAGTATGGTACCTATTCAGACAGATAAAGAACTTTTCTGGTTCAAATTGAACAGGTAAGGAAGCTGTTGGGTTTGAAATTTGAACAGATACTGAATCTGTTCAGTTTAAATTCAAACAAATATAAACTTGTTCGATAGAGGAAAAATCTGGACATTATTTTGGAATTAATTTTGAAATTTAAATTTCGAAAAATGTAAGAATTTTAATTTTAGAAAAAATAAAATTCAAAAAGTTTTTGGCCCAAAAAGATAAGTATTGGGCTGGACAAGCCCAACCTAACCTCACACAACGTACTCGAGCCCAAGCCCAAGCCCAGCCCACCCGGACGGCGATGGCATCATGCGCATGTGTTTGTTTTGGGTCTAATGGGTCTAGCCCACTTTGCCCATAACCTTTCCCTCTACAAAACTTGAGTGCCCCTTGGGACCTACCCCAAGTTCCAAACCCAAGCCTTATAAACCCACACAAAGTTTGCCCACCAAACCAATGTTGGACAAACCTTAACTCAAACTTTTATGGAAATTCCACCAAACATACCATTTTCATAGAGCCCATTTTAGCATCAATTTCCTATTCACCTGATAATGGTTTTGAGCAACCAAATATACTACGTGAATCACATTGCGACATAAAATGCATTACCACTTAAACCCGCCAACTTTGGCGCATGGATTCCACCTAAAAATTAGACCAAAGTTTGGAAAAAAATATGTTTTTTCCAAAACCATTTTTCATACCTTTCTAACAATCCCCTACATAAATGGAATTTGATGACAAAGGAAATACAACAATATGCAGAATTTGTCGAAAGAATATAAATCAAAAATATCTTATATCAAGATAGGTAGCTTTCGGCTTTGAACTTTTCCTAGTGATAACTTATCGGACTTACTAGCTAACCAATGGATACGATGCTTTGAATTGCTCAGCCGTTTGTATAAGCCAAGACAATAGACTTCACACAAAATATCTTCTTACACATCGTGGTTCTCGCGGTTGTGTTCATTTTGGCTTTGAACGCTCTTGGTTGTTCATAAGTGCTTCTAGAGAATTTAGCTTCTTCATTCTCGTAGAACCGGCTCTAGTTTAACACTTATATAAGTGATTCTTATTATGAGTATCTCTTATACTCGTCTTGATTTTTATGCCTAAATCAAGATATAAGTAATCATTAAAAGCAAAACTTATCTTTAAACCCATGCATACAACACATATTGCAGATATCACTCTCACCATAGAAATGGGTAGGGAATTTTAATCCTTTGGTGATTTCTGGCAAGTCACACATAATTTAATGATCCCTTTGAACTTAGTTCTTGGGATCTCCAGTCATTTAAATAGGGTTACCATTATGATGACTCTTATGTAATAGGCTTTAATCCCATCCCCTTCGATGAACTATACACTTGCTCTTTTACTAAACCTTTTGTTAACGGATTTGCAATATTCTATTTAGATTTTATATAATCTATTGAGATTATTCCATTTGAGAGCAACTACCTTACGGTATTATGTCAACGACGAATATGTCGTGACTAACCATTGTATATATGACTCTGTGCCCTATCTATTTCAAATTCACTATCACAATGAATACAAATAGCTGGCACAGGTTTTGGCCACATTGGACTATCTTCTAAGATGTGGCGAAGCCATTCTGCTTCTTCTTCTGCTTTGTCTAAAGCAATGAACTCCGATTCCATTGTGAATCGTGCAATGCATGTTTGGTTCGTGGATTTTCAAGAAACAGCAGCGCTTCCCAGAGTAAAGACGTATCCATCAGTGGATTTTGAATCTTTAGTATCGGATATCCAATTGGCATCATAATAACCTTCCAGTACTGCAGGATATCGAGTAAAATTCAAACCATGATCACAGGTAAATCTAAGATATCTAAGAACCCGAATGATCATTTGCCAATGGTTTTCTCCGAGTTACTAACGTACCTACTCAATTTACTGACAACATAAGCTATATCAAGACGAGTGCAATTCATTAGGTACATTAGGCTTTCAATAATTTGGAAGTATTTTAGCTGAGACACCGCATCACCTTTATTTTTTGATAAATAAAGACTAATGTCTACAGGTGTTCTTACTGCATTCACATCATCCTTGATATATTTACCAAAAATTTTCTCAATATAATGAGATCGAGATAATGTATACCCATCAAATGTTTTAGTAATTTTCATTCCTAATATAACATCTACGACTCTCATATCTTTTATATCAAATCTTTTGTTCAACATTTGCTTAGTTACTGTGATCATGGTTTGACTGCTTCTAATGATAAGCATGCCATCCACATAAAGACAAACTACGACATATCATTGGTCAGTGTTTTTAACATAAACGCATTTGTCACATTCGTTTATCTTGAAACCATTAGTTAGCATAGCATGATCAAATTTCTCATGCCATTGCTTTGGTGCTTGTTTTAATCTATAAAGAGATTTTATAAGCCAACAAACTTTCTTTTCTTGCCGTGGCATTACAACCCCTTCAGGTTGCTCCATATATATCTCTACATTTAGATCACCATTTAAGAACACTGTCTTAACATCCATTTGATGTATTTCTAAATTATACAACGCTGCTATAGCAATAAGCATGCGGATGGACGTTACTCTTGTCACAGGGGAATATGTGTCAAAATAGTCCAGACCTTCCTTTTGTCTGTAACCTTTTACCACAAGTCTTGCTTTATACTTGTCTATTAAACCATTCGCTTTCATTTTTCTCTTGAATATCCATTTATATCTAAGAGGTTAGAACCAGGTGGAAGATCCACCAATTCCCAATTATGATTTTATATAATGGATTCAATTTCATTATTAACAGCCTTTTTCCACAAAGATGCTTCAGGACCTGTCATTACTTCCTTAAAGCGTTGAGGTTCATTTTCTAACAGGTATGTCAGAAAATCTGGACAAAAGGATTTTGATGTTCTCGCTCTTTTACTTCGTCTTGGATCATCATCAATTAAATCCTATTGGTTGAGACCATTACCAGTCTTTGACGTTTGATTGTCATTAGTCTCTTGACTTTGTGTACAATCATAAGTTCTTTTCTGTGAACTTAATTCTTATCTTTTCTTGTAAGGAAAAATATGTTCAAAGAAGACAACATTCCTTGACTCTATAATAATGTTCACATGTATATCAGGTATTTCTGATTTATAAGTCAGAAATTGATATGCACTACAATTATGCGCATAACCAATAAACACACAATCTACTGTTTTTAGTCCTATCTCAGTCTTTTTTGGAACAGAAACTTCTACTTTTGCCAAACACCCCCCCCCCACTTTTAAGTATTTGTAGGAAGGTGGTCGACCTTTCCACAATTTATAAGGAATGTCATTCGTTTTCTTGTGAAGTATTCTGTTAAGAACATAATTAACAAACAATATTGCTTCCCTCCACAAGTTCTGCGGTAAGTCTGAACTTAGTGACATGGAATTCATCATTTCTTTAAGGGTTCTATTCTTCCTTTCAACAATTCCATTTTGCTATGAAGAATAGGGTGTTATAGTTTGGTGAATAATCCCATATTGTGCATAAAATTCATTTAAAGGTGCATCATATTCACCACCCTATCACTTCTAACCATTTTAATGGTTTTACCAAGTTGATTTTCAACTTTTAGTTTTGTAGAGTTTAAATATTTCCAAGGCTTCATATTTACTTCTAAGTAAATATATATAAAAATATCTTGTGCAATCATCGATGAATGTTATAAAATACTTTTTGCCTCCTCTAGTTTGAACAAATTTAAGATCACATACATCAGTATGAATTATTTCTAGAGGTTCGATTTTTATTTCAACTGATTTAAATGAAGCCTTAGTTAGTTTTGCTTCTACACAAATCTCACATTTGTGATTAGGATCAATTTCAAACTTTGATATATAATCTAAACCAATTAGCCTACGCAAAACATCAAAATTTACATGTCCTAATCTACTATGCCATAAATTTGACTTAAGAATATAAGCAAAAGATGTATTATTCTTATTCATATCAGGTTTTTGGTACAACAATCATTACATTTAATTTAAAGAGACCATTGCTTATGTATCCCTTACCCACATACATACCACTCTTTATTAATACAAATTTATCAGACTCTATTACTAGCCTAAAACTATTTTTACTTAACAAAGAACCAGAAACTAAATTCTTTCGGATGTTTAGTACATGCAGCACATTATTGAGGGTCAGTTCCTTCCCCGATATCATCTTCAAAACAACTTTCCCTTGTCCAACCACAGTAGAAGTAGATGAATTTCCCATGAATATTTGTTCACCATTTGCAGCCTCATTGTAAGTAGTGAACATCTTTTTTGTTCGCGCAAATGTGTCCAGTTGCCCCACTGTCAACCCACCATTCCTTGGAATTTCTAACCAAATTAGCCTCAGACACCACAACAAATAGATTGATGTCATTTACCCCATCTGAGATGTAATCTAGTTTTGTCATATTGGCTTGATTGGTGGTCTTATTGCTTGTACTTCCGCGATCCTTCTTAGGGCGTCAGCAATCAGAGGCATGATGTCCAGTCTTGCCACAGTTATAGCATTTACCTTTGAACTTTTTATTTGTCACGACCCGCTCCCTGTATCCAAGGGTTAAGCATCGTGATGGCCAGTAACTGAAGTTACCTTCGGCCAATTCTTACACAAATTAATAAACGCGAGCGGAAATAATATTTAAGTAAGGGTACCAAAATAATCATCGGAACTTCTATTTTTATTACAAAATTTATTGACCAAAAAGGCCGATATTTACATATGAATAATAGAATTATAAATACTATAAAAGTGCTATGTGTGTTTATTCCGCAGCCCCGCGTCTAAAACTCTCCAAAAACTATTTTTAAATTGCATTGTTTCCTAAAAATTGGTAAACAGCTATGAGCACATGGCGGAGTGAGAAATATTATACCAAAAGTATAGGGGGCACAAAAATAACCATGGATAGTTATGTAACTAAAATATTTAAAATAATTTAGTCTGAACAAATAATCATTTAAGTAGTAAAACTGAGATTATGTAAATAACTAACCATAACCACGGTACAAAATAGAATAAAACAGAGGTCACTGGAGTGACAAACAGAACAGAAGTCAATAGATTCATGACAATACAGAAGTACGGATTCAAGAGGTGGCTCATACGGATTCTAGAAATGACTCCCACAATAGTATAGTACTTAGCTCCGCACAGAATAGATGTCAATAGATCCATGACAAATAGAGGGCCATAAAGTGATCAAACAGAGGTCAATAGTTATTTAAGTCCCCTAAGGTATGGGACTCTCGTGGTGGTGCATACCAAAAATAAATAATTATATAATCATTGTCAAATAATTATTAAAAGTTAAACAAACATATCTATAGGTTTCAATTTAAGCAAAACGTAATTAAAATATTAATATGTTAAAAGTTAAACAAACATATCCATGGTAATTGAAATATTAATATAATTTATAAAATATAAATTGCGTAAAATATATTATGGTGATTCAAGGTATAATATAACTTACCTTAATATTAATTCCAACATTTGCCTTTCGTTCACTGCAAACCACTAAATACTCCAAACTAAACTCAAAGGTTATAAAACCAACTAAAGCATCGAGAAAGAAAATTGGTGAGTTTGGAATTGGTGATGATGCCTTAGCTAAGCTTATGGACATCTATTTATATAGGCCACAAGCGTAGGGAGCAAGAGGCGTGCTCGGCAAGACACTTGCGGGGCATGTCTTTTGTTGCACAGAAAATATTATATTTCAGTGTATTTTGGTCTAGAAAAAATATAGAGAAAAATATCATAATACTTAGAAAATAATATCGAATAATAATATAAAGTTAAAATTAGTTTTTTTGAAATCATTTATAATTAAATAATACTAATATAAAATTTAAGGGACAACTTAAATTTTTGGGTTGTTACATTATTGCCATTGTTGTCGCTTTGTTTAGCACCATCTCTAGCAAACTTCCTCTTCTTATTATGTGGTTTGGGCACTTGTACAACCACATTAGTCTTAGACTCAATGAAATTTTTACTATTCCTCTTTTCAACCTTACAGTTATCTTCCTCAATTCTTAGTCTTACAATAAGTTCATCCATTGTCATCTCTTTGCGTTTATGTTTTAAATAATTTTTGAAATCTTTCCAAGTCAATGGTAATTTTTTCACTAATGCATTGACTTGGAAAGACTCGCTAAGAGACATACCTTCAGCGTGAATATCATATTTCATTGTGCCAGCATTCTGTCTTGTATTTTTTCTCCAAAGAATCTCACAATTCTTTTATTGTTTTCAGAGGACTGTAAATGTTATACAACATGTTATCTAGGCCATTGAGGATGTAGTTTCTGCACAGAAAATCATAATATTTCTAGGCGTCTACATCGGTAACAACTTGTTGATCGCTTTCATCCTCTTTAAGTATTGGAGCCTCTTTACGGAGAAACTGGGCAAGATTCAAAGTTGTAAGATAGAACAACATTTTTTGCTATTATTTCTTAAACTCGGTGCCATTAAATTTTTTCGATTTTTCTCCATGATTTATTGGAACTTGAACATGGTTCTAGATGGGGACCGGAGTCGTTGTAACCATCGGATTTGGAATACTTCTTTCAGTAGCTATAATATTTGATTACAAAAAATCATAAAAAGACTCAAAACCAAAACACAAATTAATTTTCTAGTTACTCAAACTAGAAAATAAGTTATAACACAAAATAATTTTACTCTTCTAGTTTCTAAAACTAGAAAAATAAAATATTACACAATAATTTTTTGTAACACTACTACACAAATTTATATTATGAAATTGTTAATGATAAACAATATATTACTACTATTTTTAAACAGTATATGATTATTATTTGTATTTTCCAACCAAAATATCACTTTGTAAAAGCACAGAAAATAAATACAATAAAGACACAAAAAATAGTCTGTCTTAAGATTATTGGACAATCTTTAATGTATTCAAAGAAAGAATTAAAGAAAAAAGAGAGACTGTTTGATTAAAAAAATCAAAACAGTATATAAAATAAAATAATACAATAGATTCTTGTTTTGTTACAAAAACAAAATCAGAATCTGAAAAAGGAAAAAAATAATAAAATAGAAAGTAAATTAATTACTTACCTTATTAATTTCTCGAACAAAATTTTGATCAAGTTCAATGTTTAACACTGTGTCCTTAAGACAAATTCGTCCTCTCCTCGGTGCTTTTAGATTGTGAACGTCTATCTCTCAGGATAAAATGATCAACAACGAATAGTAACAGCACTACAAACTATTCACACAATGAACACACTTTGTATTTACACTCTTTCTCACTGAAAAAATAATGTAGCAAAATGCAAAGATTAACAGCAGCAGAGAAGAACGAAAATTGAATAAAAATTCAAATGAGGGACTTGTCTATTTATAGGTGTAAATGTGGTTTTTCATATTTGAATCCAACAGGTATGGTACCTGCTTGGATAGATAAAGAACCTGTCTGGTTTGAATTGAACAGGTAAGGAACCTGTTGGGTTTGAAATTTGAACAGATACTGAATCTGTTCGATTTAAATTCAAACAAATATAAACCTGTTTGGTGGAGGAAAAATCTAGACATTATTTCGAAATTTAAATTCCGAAAAAGGTAAGAATTTTAATTTTGCCCAAAAAGATAAGCATTGGGCCGAACAAGCCCAGTTCAACCTCGCACCCGCGGCGTGCGTGCGTTTGTTTTGGATCCAATGGATCTATCTCACTTTGCCCATAACTTCTTCCTCTACAAAACTTGAGTGCTACTTGGGGCCTACCCCAAGTACCCACACAAAGTTTGCCCACCAAACCAATGTGAGACAAACCAACTAAAACTTTTATGGAAATTAAAGGCATTTGAGCCGCGTCTAAACTAAATTAAGGTTAAGTGCCCGTACTCTCTCTTATGTAGATATGCTATCCCTTCCGGCTATGGTATGAGGGAAGGAAAGTAAGATCTACCCCCTCTTTGTTTGAAGGGTCCTTCGGACTAAATATGTAACCACCGCTCTCTCGTACCGCTAATACAAAAAGAACTGACTTTACTGCCAAGTGCCTACAACGGGAGTATTAGACTCCAAAGCTTGAAAGAGCTTGACAGGTATCTTTCTTTTTTTCCGAATCTCCCAAGAGCTGAAGCGCCCAAGCAAGAAAGGAAATTTTCTCTAAGCCAATTGCCCTGGAACTAGTTCAGCAAGAGCTAACAACTCCTTACTACCCAGGCATCACCCACCAAACATACCATTTTCATAGAGCCTATTTTGGCATCAATTTTTTATTCACCGATAATGGTTTTGAGTAACCAAATATACTACATGAATCACAACGCAGTATAGAATACGTTACCATTTAGACCCGCCAACTTTGGTTCATAGGTTCCATCTAAAAATTAAACCAAAGTTTGGAAAAAAATATGTTTTTTTCAAAACCATTTTTCATACCATTTCTATCAAAGCCTGCTAAATGTTGGCGTTGGTGGGAGGGAATTATTGCTGGTCTTTCAGCAAAGGATTTGTACTTGTTTTGGTTTTGTTGTCATTGTTTGTTGTCATGGTCTTTTGTTGAGGTGTTTTGGTTAGAAACTCGCCAACTATAGTGTATTGCTTGTACAAAATTGGGCTTGTTTCTCAGTACTAAGTTAGTTGAGATTGTGTTGTTTTGCTATGATGTAATTTTTGCACTTACCTCTCTTCTTCTTTATTGATGTACTATTTTTTATAAGTTGGTTCTCATCAATGAAGTTTCGATCTTTTTCTGATAAAAAAATATTAAAAACAATATGAAGTTAAAATAGAAATTATGAAAAAAAAAAAAAAAAATTGAAAAAACCAAAAAAATATATGCCTTAAATCTTAGTCCATGAGGCTACGCTCGTTGGGCAAGGCTTTAGATATAAGGGTTTTGACCCATGGGTTGACCCGGCACGAGTTTGTAAATAAAATTACTGGGTAAGCTTAGACCCCATTTTTTCAATTTCACCCTGCCTAATGACGATTTCTTATAAGATAGAAAAATGGAACTCGGATATCCATTTCTATTCTCCAGCCAACCATAAATAATTAAGAATTAAAGTTGACGTACATCATGGTTGGAAACCATCAAATAATTACACCTAAAATAGACCATGATCCTTGTGTGAAAGCTAAAAAAAATAAAAAATAAAAAGTATCATTTTAATGGTCAAACATGGTGATACCTTTTGCATGCAAAGCAAGCCAACGAATTGTCGAGCTCGAAAGATTGTTTCTTTTTCTTTTTGATGTCATTTTATATATTGAGAAATAAAGACCATGGTCTTTGTGAAGAGCAAATTGAAAGCCTACATGGTGGCAAGTGATGTGTCACATTGTCTAATTTGCACTTGAAGAGGTATTGTGATCCGAAAGCAAGGTATCAATGATTCACCTTTTTACTTTTTCATGATATTCTATTTCTATAGGTTGCTTTGAACTCTAAAATGAGAACAACAAACCTAAACAACATTTTATAAGTATAATAAACTCGCAATTATATTCATCTCTCTCATTCCTCTATTTGTCTTTTTTATCTTACGCTCTATTTGTTTAGATAACAAAAATATTTTTTTAATAGAAAATAATTTTTATAAATAATTGTTTATAGAAAATGCTTTCCAAAAAAATATCTTTTTATGTTTGGTAGTGGTGGTGGGACGAAAGTGGAGATAGAGGTGGTGGCATAGCGGCGGTGGCCATGGTGATAGTGGTAGAGGTGAGTGTAGGGGTTGTAGTGTAGTGACATTAGTAAAATTTTAGTTTGGAAAACATTTTCTTCCTTTTAAAAGTTAAAAACATTTTTTGTCCAAATATACTTGTTTTTCGTTAATTATAAAAAAATGTTTTCTGTTGATTTTTATTTTTTGTTATACTAAATACTAAAAAATACGAAAAATATTTACCTTTTTTTTCTTTTTTGGCTTAACCAAATGAAGCGTTATTCTAACCTCTTCTGTGGAAAAAAAAAGGAGTGTTTGAGAGAATATCTATGCCTCGCCTTGTGTGTGAATTATCAGAAAAGAATATTGGTATTCGCGGAATATTATTGTCACACCCCAATTTGAAGCATGACGGGTAATTTAATAATAAACAATTTAGAATAAATATAAGCATATGAACAAAATAAAATGAAAATACAACCATTATTAAAATATGGGGGTTTTTTTTAGGGTCCTTGATATTAAGATTTTATAGCATAAAGGACATTCAATATTTTCATAATATCTAAGGTATCTCAACATTGACCTAGAAAAATTTCAATCCAGAGAAATTCTTCCCAAAGAAATTCTGGACCTTCCAAAGAATTTCTTTGGGTTCAACCCGGAGAAAATTCAAATTTCTCTGGGTTCATTTTGACCAATTTTCTCTGGATTCAAATTCAAATTTCTCTGGTTCATTTTAACTAATTTTCTCTGGATCATGGAGAAAATTAAAATTTCTCTAGATTCATTTTGACCAATTTTCTCTGGGTTCAAATTCAAATTCAAATTTCTTTGGGTTTATTTATAAACCATAGAAAATTCAGAATAAATATAAGCATAACGGGTAATTTAAAGCATGACGGGTAATTTAATAATAAACAATTTAGAAAAAATATAAGCATATGAACAAAATAAAATGAAAATACGACCATTATTAAAATATGGGTTTTTTTTTTTAGGGTCCCTAATATTAAGATTTTATAGCATAAAGGACATTCAATATTTTCATAATGTCTAAGGTCTCTCAACATTAACCTAGAAAAATTTCAATCCAGAGAAATTCTTTCCGGAGAAATTCTGGACTTTCCAAAGAATTTCTTTGGGTTCAACCCAGAGAAAATTCAAATTTCTCTGGGTTCATTTTGACCAATTTTCTCTGGATTCAAATTCAAATTTCTCTGGTTCATTTTAACTAATTTTCTCTGGATCATAGAGAAAATTAAAATTTCTCTAGATTCATTTTGACCAATTTTCTCTGGGTTCAAATTCAAATTCAAATTCAAATTTCTTTGGATTTATTTATAAACCATAGAAAATTCAAATTTCTCTAGATTCATTTTAACTTTGGGTTCAACCCAGAGAAAATTCAAATTTCTCTGGGTTCATTTTGACCAATTTTCTCTGGATTCAAATTCAAATTTCTCTGGTTCATTTTAACTAATTTTCTCTGGATCATAGAGAAAATTAAAATTTCTCTAGATTCATTTTGACCAATTTTCTCTGGGTTCAAATTCAAATTCAAATTCAAATTTCTTTGGATTTATTTATAAACCATAGAAAATTCAAATTTCTCTAGATTCATTTTAACTAATTTTCTCTGGATCATAAAGACACAATATTATTTTATGAAATCCAGAGAAACTCCCGAATACATCTTCAAAAAATACTAGAGAAAATTGAACAAGGCGTTGCCACAACCCAGACTGTTAAACAACAAACCGGTGCCGGAGAAAAATACCAAACGTCCCTTCCACGATCTTCACCATTAAACCCACAATCTTAACAATTGAAGCTCCAATCAACAAAAGCCTTGCCCAGGACACTTTCAGCATCTTGTCTGAGCACCAAATATACTTAGAACTCAACATAGGACAAAACACTCAGGAACACATCAAGCACAGCCGATTGGATATCTACCAAAAGACCACAAACCAGACCACACTAATCGACACTTCACTCTCTTGTACAAGAGCTTGAATCACCAACCGACAACATAACTGGACCAGTACCATGGATGGTGAGATTGCCGAGATGGAACAAAAGAACTAGAAACCTCCAACTTATCCACGATTCTTGATGTTAATTGGGAGTTGAGATCGACGAGAGAGAGAGAGAGAGAGAGAGAGAGAGAAGAGCATTGGGAGAGAGATATCAAATTTCTCTGTGAGGAACCTTAGACATCAAACAATAATATTGTGAATCTCTTTCATTATCAAAAATGAGAGAAGAACCTTAGACTAATTTTTCCTTAAAATTTTTAATGCTCCTACCAAATGAAGCTTCTTTTTTTTTTTTTTTTTTGGTGAATAAAAAAAAAAGGGCTTCATTTAGCTAGAGCATTAAATATTTATGTCACACCCTAATTTGAAGCATGATGGTCAATTTAATAATAAACAATTTAGAATATATAAGCATATGAACAAAATATAATGAAAATAACACCATTATTAAAATATTTAATACTCCAAGAGTGGGTCACAAACATCTTACCACCAATAGTGAGCACAAATTGCTCACAACCAATGTCCTAATCCAAGGAGAGATCAAAATGATCCAACATGAAACAATACATAAGTGTCATGGTAAGTGAAAAAAATTGTCTCTAACTCAGTGAAAATAGGATGGATCGAGGTGATTTTTTTTCTTATCTAGCCAGTTAATATGAGTCTAGTCATTTCTGTTAACTCCGGTTTTTATAGATTTGACATTATAAAACTATTGAATAATTAAGTTGCGTAAATAATGCATATATATGGCAAAATAGAAAATTTTGTCCTTTAAATTTTTTTAATTTTTTTTAGACTTTGGATTCATATATTTCAAAATTTGGGTCCAACTTGGCAAATCTAGTAAAATGGTTGGAAAATGATAAATCTGGTCGATGAAAATCTAATTGGAAACCCCAACACCCTAAATAAATAAATAAATAAAAGAGAACTTGTTACTATGGAATGGTAAAAAAAAAAAAACTTTTTCCCAACAGTGAGCTTGCTATATATGCTCTCTTTTTTTCTTCTGTAATGTTTTATTTTTTTGATAAAATATTTTTTTTTTGTGAATTTAAAAAAAAAAAAAAAAAAAAAAAAAGAAAAAAAAAGAGAGCTTGAGAATTGTTTTATCACTTTATAATCTCAATTTTCTCATCCCCATTTTTTTAAGTCCCATTTGTGTGTCTTAAAAAGTTAAAAATCTTACATTATGCTTTTTAGGTTCTTTAAATTTATATTTAAATCAATTCCAACTTACAACCAAGAAAAAAAAAATTCAAACAAGACAATAATTGTTCTAATATTACTCTCTCTCTCTCTCTCTCTTATTAAAATAAAATTAAAAAAGAGGGGGGGGGGGGGGGGTTTGCAAAGTATTATGGGATTCACAATGGGATGGATCGGCTGATAATTTCTATTAATAATCTACATTAATCTTTTGAGTTAATATTTATTTTGTGGCCCATTAAAGTTTGGGATACTTACGTGTAGATCTTAATAAGTGGACTTATTGTCTAATACGTCCTATAAAAAAAATTTATCATAAAAAAATGTCATTAATTATAAATTTTAGTGACAATTTATAAAAATCATGACTAAAAAAAGTCACTAATTGTTAATTTTTAGCGACATATATAAAAAATTGTCACAAAAATTATTTTTAGCGACAATTTTATCAAAACTTATTTTCAATAAGATTTGATGAGAATTAAGTCTAAGTATTAAGACCTATCAATAATTTACCCTTAAAGTTCTTGACAAATTTTTAGCACTTGCGCACTAGTCCACTCCCCATTCCTCAAGCCCAAGAAAGGAAAGGAGAGTGGTAAAAAATACATAGGAAAAATAATGGGCAAATTACTCATAAATTCTTTTTGAAAAGTATATATTTTATTTAATTCTAAAACTTTTTAGATAGAACCAACAGCCCTGTATTAATTTATCTTCTCATCTTTCTTTGCATCTTGCTTTTTCTCTTTATCTCTCTTTCTCTAATATCCAGCAACAACCATGCCTTTCTTTTTTTCTTTCTCTTTCTAATTTACAGTCACCGTTACCCGTGACCACCATTGATTGGGATTCACCAACAACCACCGAGTACTGATTCTTTGCTTTGTGCTCACCAACGGCAAATGAGTGAGTTTCTGACGAAGAAGATTAGTAGATCTACTCAAATCTGATGTAAATCACGTCAAATCGAGCTAGATCTAAACCAAAAAGAGTTGTCGAAGTGGAAGCCTCTCTCTATATTTGTCTTTTTCCGTCGATCTCTTAGTTTTTATTTTTTATTTTTTCTATACTACACTTCTATTTTCCTATTTTAATGGAAAAAAATTTCAAGTTTTGAACAAGTTGTTTTCGAGTTTTAATTAAAGATGGTAAAAACTGTAAAATTTTACAGTTTTAATTTTTGGGACAGTTACATACAAGTCCCATTTTGTGAACTTATACTCCATTAAGTCCTAAATAAAATTATTTGCTCCTTCAAGTCCCATTAATTTTTAATAGCCCAATTTATCCTTTTTTCTTCAGGCTCTGTCTAATGCCCTCCGAAACGATCGAAACTTCCACCAAGTGCAACAGCCATCTGGTTCCCCCGATAGCTTCTACTGTAAAGTCCAAACTCAAGCCTCTCTTCACTAGGAGCAAAGAAGGTAAGCCCTCCAGCTTGGCCACGAGGAATGATCGATATCTTAGCTACTGGATCATATTCAGGCATAAGTGCTCCAACTAAAGCATGTCCAGCCTCTGCAACTCAAAACAGTGCACATATATACATAGTTAGAACACCCAGAAAATAAGATCAAAATACGAATACAAGATCTTGGGAAGACATGTCTTTATATGTTGTAATATACCATGATAAGCGACTAGCTTCTTCTTTGCTTCTAAGACAACAGCATTTTTCTTCTCTGGTCTAGCAATTATTCTCTCCAGAGCATCAAATATCTCATATTTGCTTATTTCCTTGAGGTCGCGTCTGGCTACAAGAATGGCAGCTTCATTCATCAGGTTTTGCAAATCAGCTCCTGTGAAACCTAGAGTTCTCTGAGAAATCTTCTCAAAGTTCACATCAGTGAATAGCTGAGACGAGATAACCAATTAGGAGATTGAGACAGATTGCTGAGTGAGTGAGTGAGTGAGTGAGACAGAGAGAGAGAGAGAGAGTTTTTTAAATTGAGAACCTTCTCAGTTTATAATATTCTCAATTTTAATCATGAAAAAATTGAGAAATTTCTCAAAATTGATAATTATAAATTTCTTAAAATATTCGCAGAATTATCTTTCTTTTCAATCTCATACTTTTCTCAGAAGCCAAACAGAAATTTTTTAATTTTGATAATTATATACTGAAATCATTTTCTGTTTGAAAATTGAGAATATTCTCAGTTTTGAAATTGAGAACATTCTCAGTTTTGGGATTAAAGGGCAAAATGTCTTTTTACTTATAATTGGGACTTATTGGTTCAAAAACTTTTTGACAGGACCTAAGCTACCACCAAATAAGTAGACAGGACTTTTTGTTAATTAACTCTTAATTTTTTTGATGTTGAAATGAATCATTCTTTAGAATTGTAAAATTTTGCAGTTTCATAACTTTTTTTAGAACTGTAAAATTTTACAGTTTCATAACATGTTTTTCAATTTAATCAATATTGCAGATTATTTGTTTAAACTCTACGAAAATTAAAATTAACCTATGCTTTTTTTTTTTTTTCTATTGTTGTTGTTTGTTATTGTTACATTTTTTTTTCTTCTTTCAGTTTATCAATATTTAGCACATTTTGTTATATTTTTTCGCTCTAAGTTCTTAATTTATTTATTTATTTTTTAACAATATTCTGGATATTCCGGTGAGTCTCCAACGATATTATTGACGTCTAGCAAACATTCTAGACATTCCGACACTACGGCGACTTTCCGATGATATTGAACATTCCAACGAATCTCCGGTGACTGTCTAACGAAAGTTCGGTGGTGATGGGGTGTAGCAGCTTCTTTAAATTAAAAAAAAAAAAAAAAATTTTGTAACAATTGAAAATATATAGAATTAATTAATACAAGTATTTTGTTTTGATATTAAATGAGTTTTAAATTTTGTGTATGAGACTTATTGGTAAATTCCCTAACAATAATTTAGAGTGCCGACATTTTTGAAATAATATATAAAATAATGATGGTGTTAAAAGAATCATAAAAGGCCATAACATTGTAACCCTCTCCTAAAACTCTTAAGGAAATTACAAATATATGGGACAGTCACAAAATAATTGTATTACAAATGAGAGTTTTTTTTGGTATAACTCTGACACATAGGAAGGGTTGCACCAAGTATATGAATGAATTTGCACCATACACACAAGAGAGTGTGAAAATGTAATTTTTTTGCCACTGATCCACTCAAATGCAATTTTCTCAAATTTTTTTTAACCATGCAATAACGGCCCAAGATTCCATCAAAATGAGATCTTATTTAATTAAAGAGTAAATTACACTTTATCCCCTAAAATATCACCGTTTTTCACTTTACCCTCTTAAACTAAAAATTGATACAATATACCCTGCTCATTTTTTTAAAGTTTTCAATCTAACCCTCATGTCTCTATTTTGTTAACAAAATGGAAATATGAGGGTTTGATTGAAAACTTTCAGAAAATGAAAGAGATATATTGTATTAATTTTTAGTTTGAGAGGGTAACATTTTTTTTTTTTTTTTTGTCTATTTTGTTAACAAAGTAGAGACAAAAGGGTTAGATTAAAAATTTTCAAAAAATGAACATTGTTTACTATATCAATTTTTAGTTTGAAGGGGTAAAGTGAAAAATAGTGATAGCTGAGAATGGTAAGGTGTAATTTTCCCTTAATTAAACCTTTAAAATGTTGGATTTTTAAATAATAAAATTTTTTGAAGTTTTTTTATAGGCTTGAGGTGACAGCATGACAACGTACGGAGGCTAATAGCAGAGTCATTATTTATAACCCATGAGCAAATGAAAATATCCAGACCAACCCAAGGGGTTGTGGCATTGTGGTAAGGCCTTGGGGTTTAAGCCCCAAGGTCACAAGTTCAATTCTCCTCCTTGGGCCAATCTCCAGGGCGCAGCACTGTTGGTTAGGAGGTTGGACCTCAAGTTGTCTAGTCAGCACTTGGTGTGGGTTCAATACTCCCCCGCTGTGCGAGTCCTGACTTAAGCGGAGCTTGTCTTGGGAGGTCGGGGCAAGTTCTCAGGTTATAGTCTCCTCGCTCGGAACGGCTAACAGGACACCTTGGTGATCTCTGCAAGGGGCGCTGCCTTGGACCTGCGGGAGGGTAGGGAGGATTTTCCTGTAACAAAAAAAAAAAAATGTCCAGACCAAAAATTCAAAGCGTACAAACGATTGAATACGTATTTGAACACAGAAATTGTATATCTGATCGTTCGACCGAATGACTGTCTGAATGACCGGTCAGAGCTTGTTGACTGCAGTTATTATGGTGTCGACCGCGACTGTCATGGTGTCAACCATGACAGTCATGATATCTTTCAATTGTCCGGATAATCGTTCAGTAGAACAATTTATGTATTTAGTTCTATGTTTGATTCTATATGTGTGTGGCATAGCTGATATCCAAAACCCCCCACAAAAAAACAGAAAATGCTAACATCTTGTTTTATTAGTGAAATAGTTACAATGAAGGTTAACATCTCGTTTTATTGGTGAAATAGTTACAAATTACAATAAAGGTTAGTCGATTATATTTCCTTTGGATGAGTATATTTTATAAATAAGTCTAGGGACTCAGATTTACGGTCTTAAATTTTGAATCAGAATGAGTTATATGATGGAGATTAAAATTGTGTATTGTGAGATTCATGTGTAGAATGAATCTAAAATACATATTAATATTTCTAGATAAATTTCAGGTATATTATCCTGAATTTGTAATATTAGTGATATTTTTTTAATAATATTAATTCATTCAAAAAAATACATTTATTAAATACTTAAAATATTTATAAACTACATTTATTTTGAGTGTGTCTCCCATAACACCAACATAAAATTATATCATTTACTTTACTTTCAAAATATTATGGGTAGATATAATTTCCTATATTTTTCTAGTGGGAGTATATAACTCCATTGTTCAAAAAAATATATATTGTGATTATATTATTTAAGCCATTTATTTAAAGAAATGTTGACATTTAGTTATCGTTTGGTAACAACTTTTTTGTTTTAAGTTGTCGTTTGACAAAAACTTTTTTAGTGTAACGGTTCCGGTTTAGACCCGATTCATTTCTTGCTCTTGGATCTAGGAATCCATATTCTTAATTGTTGTTCGTGCCATTTTCACCTGGTTGCTAGTTGAGTTTGTTGGAACAATCTTTTGTATAAATAAAATAAACTGAAATAATTCAAACAAAATAAATAAATAACATACCGAATTTATTTCGTTGAACCGAATAAATAATTTAAGACCAAGTCGAGTATGTGACACTCTGTCCTTAAGACAGATTCGCCCCGCTATGGTGCTTACGGTTGAATGGCGTCTATCTCTCAGGATACAATGATTTTCACAAATTTATAGAAGCACTTCAAATAAATTTGTTCGGCGAACCAAACCTGTGTTCTAACTCTCTGAAATATTTATTTTAAAACTAGAATGAAGAAATAATGCAAAAGGAAAATTTGGACTGCAAAGAGACAAAAATCAAACAGATTTTTCGGATGGAAAATATCAACCCCAAAACTGCTGGAATTAATGGTATATATAGCCAAATAATTTTGACCCGAATAGGTACCTAACAGAAGTGAAATGGTGCTCAAAAAATATGAACAGGTGCACGCATCCGTTGGTCAAGACACTATTTCCAAATGATTGGAAAAATGTACCGTTGATTGAACAGTTAAAGAACTGTTGGACCATATAATTCAAACCATTTGAAAAAGTTGACCGTTTGGTCAAACAAAGCAACAATTTGGAATTCAAATCTGTTGCACTTTATTAAATAAACTATTTTGAATATATATATATATATATATTAAACTATTGAATATACATATATATATTAAACAAATTGAATAGTTTAATAAAGTAAGAGGTACAAATTTTAGGAAACCACTTAAGAATCCAAAATTAGAATTTAGAATTAAATTAAATTCTCACAATTACAAATTTTAGAAAACCACTCAGGAACCCTAAAATTTGAATTTAGAATTAAATTAAATTCCCACAATAATTTTTATTGAAAAAATTCAAATGAATTTTATCTAAAAAATTAATGTTAGACTCGAAACACGACGTTAACTTCCCATTCACTCATAAATGGTTTTGACGTTCTGTGTACACCGTGTGGCTTGCCACGTGGCAAGGAACACGTCACCTCTTCGGACCCACCCCAAAAGACGTTTGAGGCCCACTCAATTTTGGTCTCAAAGTCGATCCAAAATATGCCTATAAAACACCATTTTTTTTTCTAACAATCCCCCACATGAATGGAATTTAACGGAGAGAAAATGCAACAACATGATCTAATTACAGAGAGTACAGAAATTGGAAATATTCTGCAAAGGATAGGTAGCTTTTGGCTTTGAACCTTCCCTTGTGAGACACTATCGAATTTACTAGCTAACCAGTGAACATGATGTCTTGAACTGTTCAGCCGTTTATGTAAACCAAGACAACAGAACTCACACAGTATATTCCCAGACATAGTTTAGTTCTCACTATTGTGTTCATTTTGGCCCTGAACAACCTGGTCTTCATGAGTGCTCTAGAGAATTGTAGCCCTTCACAAATCTCACAGAACCGGCCCAGTTCACACTCACATAGGTGATTCTTATGAAGAGTATCCTGCCATACTCCACTAGGTTTACCTAGAAATAAGAATCATTAAAAGTATTACTTAACCTAAATCGCTGCAGACATCACTATTTCATCATAGAAATTGGTAGAAGTTAGACTCCCCAGTGATCCTTCTGAGTCAATCACAACTCGGTTGTCCCTTTGAACCTAGATCTTGGGATCTCCAGTCAACTAGGGTGGGTTTCCGTTGTAGTAACTCTTATTTAATAGGCTTTAATCCCATTCCCCTCGATGAATTCTCAACTAACTCTCTTGCTAACCCTTTGGTTAGTGGATCCGCTATGTTGTCTTTAGACTTAACATATTCTATGGAAATAATTCCATTAGAGAATAGTTGTCTCACGGTGTTATGTCGACGACGAATGTGTTGTGACTTACCGTTATACATATGACTCTATGCTCTACCTATAACTGATTGACTATCGCAATGTATGCATATAGCAGGCACCGGTTTTGGCCAAATTGGAATATCTTCAAGGAAGTGGCGAAGCCATTCTGTCTTTTCCCCAGCTTTGTCTAAAGCTATGAATTCAGATTCCATAGTAGACCTAGCAATACAAGTTTGTTTGGAAGATTTCCAAGATACAGCCGCCCCACCAAAAGTAAAGACATACCCACTGGTGGACTTCGAGTCTTTAGTATCCGATATCCAATTTGCATCACAGTATCCTTCAAGTACTGCTGGATATCTCGTATAATGAAGCCCAATGTTACAAGTAAATCGGAGATATCTTAGAACCCTTATAATTGCTTTCCAGTGTTCTACTCCCGGATTACTCGTATATCTACTTAATTTACTTACTGCATAAGCTATATCTGGGCGAGTGCAGTTCATCAAGTACATTAAGTTTCCAATAATTTGGGCATACTCTAATTGAGAAATACTTTCCTGTATATTCTTAGAAAGATACAAATTAACATCTACATGAGTTCTAGCAAGATGATCATCATCTTTGCTGAATTTGTCAAGTATTTTCTCAATGTAATGAGATTGTGACAAAGTATAACCTTCTGATGTTTTGGTAATTTTCATACCAAGAATTACATCAGCAATGCCCATGTCCTTCATGTCAAAATATTTATTCAACATTTTCTTACTAGTTTTAATCATATCATTATTACTACCAATGATGAGCATATTATCTACATAAAGACATACAATGACATAACCTTTGTCTGTGTTTTTAATATAAACACATTTGTCACACTCATTAATTTTAAATCCATTTGACATCATTGCCTTGTCAAATTTCTCATGCCATTGCTTTGGCGCTTGTTTTAAACCATATAATGATTTAACCAATTTACACACTTTCTTTTCTTTCCCTGGAACAGAAAACCCTTCTGGTTGTTCCATGTAAATTTCTTTATTTAACTCACCATTTAAGAAAGCGGTTTTAACATCCATTTGATGAATTTCTAGATTGTATAGAGATGCAATGGCAATTAGCAGTCTAATGGATGTTATTCTAGTAACCGGTGAGTATGTGTCAAAATAATCTAGACCTTCTTTCTGTCTAAAACCTTTGACTACAAGTCTTGCCTTGTATTTGTCAATTGATCCATCTGCTTTTAATTTTCTTTTGAAAATCCACTTATACCCAAGAGGTTTACAACCTGGTGGCAAATCCACCAATTCCCAAGTGTGATTTTGCAAAATGGATTCAACTTCACTGTTGACAGCTTCTTTCCATAAAGGAGCTTCAGGACTAGACATAGCCTCTTTAAAAGTTAAAGGCTCATTTTCTAACAAATATGTTAGAAAATCTAGACCAAAAGATTTTGAGGTTCTAGCACGTTTACTACGCCTAGGTTCTTCTTCCTCATTTTGGTCTAACTCTTACTCTTGATCATGTTCTTGATCATTACTAGTAATAGCATCAAAAGATCTCTTATTATTACTAGTCTCTTGTCCAGTCTTCTTTGGAAATATATGTTCAAAGAATGATGCATTCCGAGACTCAATAATAGTATTTACATGCATTTCGGAATGTTCTGATTTATAAATCAAAAACCGATATGCACTACTATTCTTGGCATAACCAATGAAAATGCAATCAATGGTCTTAGGACCTATCTTAGTCTTTTTAGGACTAGGAATAGCCACTTTAGCCAAACACCCCCATACTTTTAAGTATTTGTATGATGGTACTCTTCCATGCCACAATTCATAAGGTGTTTGATTTATTTTCTTTCGGGGTACTTTATTTAAAATATAATTAGCAGAAAGTATTGCGTCCCCCCACAAGTTCTGAGGTAATCCAGAACTAATTAACATGGCATTTATCATTTCTTTTAAAGTCCTGTTTTTCCTTTCAACAATGCCATTTTGCTAAGGTGAGTAAGGAGCGGTGGTTTGATGAATTATTCCATGTTCTTTACAAAATTCACCAAAAGGTGATTCATATTCACCACCTCTATCACTTCTAAGTTTCTTGATATTCTTACCAAGTTGATTTTCAACTTCATTTTTATATTGAATGAAAGTTTCCAAAGCTTCATCCTTGGTTCGAATTAAATAAATATAACTATATCTAGTATAATCATCTATAAAAGTGATTACATACTTTTTTCCACCTCTGGTTTGAATTGATTTAAAATCACAAATGTCACTATAAATTAATTCAAGTGGTTCCGTACTTCTTTCAATTGAATGAAAAGGAGCTTTAGATAATTTTGCCTCAACACAAATTTCACATTTATGATTTGAATCAATGTCAAACTTAGGTAAACATTCCATATTAATTAATCTACGCAAAGATCCATAATTAACATGTCCTAGTCTACCATGCCATAAATTTGAAGAGTCAAGCAAGTAAGAAGAAGATGTAGTATTATTAATAATAGAGAATACAACAGTCATTACATTTAACTTGAAAAGGCCATCAGACATGTAACATTTTCCTACATACATCCCATTCTTAGTAAGTACAAATTTATCACTCTCAAATACTAGCCAAAACCCATTCTTACTCAACAAAGATCTGGAAACAAGATTCTTGCGAATGTCCGGTACATGCAGCACATTGTTGAGAGTGAGTTCCTTTCCTAATGTCATCTTGAGTACAATCTTTCCTTGTCCTTCAACTTTGGAAGTTGAGGAGTTGCCCATAAACATTGTCCACCGTAGAATAAGATGTGAACATCTTTTTGTCAGCACAAATATGGCGAGTAGCACCAGTGTCCACCCACCATTTTTTAGGATTTTCGACAAGATTTGCCTCGGAAACAACTGCAGAAAGATTGATGTCATCAACACCATTGGAAATATTATCCACTTCGGTCATATGGGCTTGAGCAAGCTTCTTGCTTGTTCTTTTCTTACTTTTGCCTTTGCTACGGCAATCTTTGGCCCGATGTCCCTCTTTGTCACAGATGTAACATTTGCCATTAAACTTGTACTTTTTATTATCTCCCCCTTTAGAGCCTTGTGATGAACTTTCTCCAGAAGACTTACGTTTCTTGGTTTTTGAAGCATGTTCCACCACATTTGCCTTAGACTCCATAGGATTCTTACCAGCCTGTTTTTCAAAATTGCGGTTGTCCTCCTCAATCCTTAAACGCACAATTAACTCATCCATAGAAATTTCTTTGCGCTTGTGTTTAAGGTAGTTCTTGAATTCCTTCCAGCCTTTTGGTAATTTTTCAATTAAGGCTACAACTTGGAAGGATTCACTGAGAGACATACCTTCTGCGTGAATGTCATGCAGAATGAGTTGGAAATCTTGAGCTTGGCTGATCACAGTTTTTGAATCAACCATAACAAAATCCAAGAATCTGCCAACCACAAATTTCTTTGAGCCGGCATCTTCCGTTTTGTACTTTTTCTCCAACGATTCCCAAAGTTCCTTTGCTGTCTTGATTGGACTATAGACGTTGTATAATGTATTGTCAAGTCCGTTCAAGACATAATTCCGGCAAAGGAAATCGGCATGTTTCCAAGCATCAATCGCAGCAACCACTTGCCGGTCGGTTTCATCCTCTTTCAGGATAGGAGCATCTTCACGGAGAAAACGAGCCAGGTTCAGAGTTGTAAGATAGAACAACATTTTCTGTTTCCATCTTTTAAAGTCAGTTCCTGAGAACTTCTTTGGCTTTTCACTGTGATTTACCGGTACTGTCATCACAGGAAAGGGGGTTGGTGCAATCGCAGCCACCACAGTAATACTTGTTTGGACATTTGTTTCAGTAGCCATCAATTCTAATTTATAAAATAAAATTATAATTAGAATTTACACTACACAGAAAATTAAACCAAATGCACAGAATTAAATTCTGTAAAAATAAAAGAAACAAGAATGTAACTTTTATTTTCCAATTAATTTGAAAATAAAATAAAATTTTATTTAAACAAATTAATTCCACACAGAAAATTAAATTTTGTAAAATAAAAGAAATAAGAATATAACTTTTATTTTTCAATTAATTTGGAAATAAAATAAAATTTTATTTAACCAAATTAAATCCACACAAGAAATTAAATTCTATAAAATAAAAGAAATAAAAATATAACTTTTATTTTTTTTTAATTAATTTGGAAAAATAAAATTTTATTTAACCAAATTAATTTCACACAGAAACTTAAATCTCTTGTTACACTCCAATAATTAAAATACTGAAAACAGAATTTTAATTAATGAAAACTCAGAAAATAATTTCTAAAACCCAAAATTAATTTCTGAAAAAATTTCACAAAAATATATTTTGAATTGTTAATGACACCAGTATCGTACTACTAGTTGTTGTCAAAGAAAAGAGACAGTATATTACTACTATCTGTCAAATAGCATATAATCACTATTTGTTTTTCCAACCAGAATATTATTTTGTAAATCTACAGAAAATAATTTTCTTTCGAAATTATTTACGAAGAATGAAAAAGAGAAACAAACGAAAAATTCTGTAAACAGAATAATTCGAATCTATCTTAAGATTGTAGGAACAATCTTCTGTGTAAATAAAATAAACTGAAATAATTCAAACAAAATAAATAAATAACATACTGAATTTATTTCGTTGAACCGAATAAATAATTTAAGACCAAGTCGAGTGTGTAACACTCTGTCCTTAAGACAGATTCGCCCCGCTATGGTGCTTACGGTTGAATGGCGTCTATCTCTCAAGATACAATGATCTTCACAAATTTATAGAAGCACTTCAAATAAATTTGTTCGGCGAACCAAACCTGTGTTCTAACTCTCTGAAATATTTATTTTAAAACTAGAATGAAGAAATAATGCAAAAGGAAAATTTGGACTGCAAAGAGACAAAAATCAAACAGATTTTTCGGATGGAAAATATCAACCCCAAAACTGCTGGAATTAATGGTATATATAGCCAAATAATTTTGACCCGAATAGGTACCTAACAGAAGTGAAATGGTGCTCAAAAAATATGAACAGGTGCACGCATCCGTTGGTCAGGACACTATTTCCAAATGTTTGGAAAAATGTACCGTTGATTGAACAGTTAAAGAACTGTTGGACCATATAATTCAAACCATTTGAAAAAGTTGACCGTTTGGTCAAACAAAGCAACAATTTGGAATTCAAATCTGTTGCACTTTATTAAATAAACTATTTTGAATATATATATATATTAAACAAATTGAATAGTTTAATAAAGTAAGAGGTACAAATTTTAGGAAACCACTTAAGAATCCAAAATTAGAATTTAGAATTAAATTAAATTCTCACAATTACAAATTTTAGAAAACCACTCAGTAACCCTAAAATTTGAATTTAGAATTAAATTAAATTCCCACAATAATTTTTATTGAAAAAATTCAAATGAATTTTATCTAAAAAATTAATGTTAGACTCGAAACACGACGTCAACTTCCCATTCACTCATAAATGGTTTTGACGTTTTGTGTACACCGTGTGGCTTGCCACGCGGCAAGGAACATGTCTCCTCTTCAGACCCACCCCAAAAGACGTTTGGAGCCCACTCAATTTTGGTCTCAAAGTCGATCCAAAATATGCCTATAAAACACCATTTTTTTTCCAACAGAGTTTGGTTGTTTGGAAGTATTGTTGTATTTGAAATAGGTTGAGAGTTGGTTTTTCAAAAGAGTTGTTATCCAGATTTCTCCTTATTCGCTCGAGCGGTGTTTTTGTCACCCGAGCGGTCTTTAAGACCTCTTAATATTTTGTAGGTCTACAAAATTTCTGAGAGTGGTGTGATCTTCGCTCAAACAGTCTTTCTTGCACTTGAACGGTCTTCTATAGTCTGCAAAACTTTTGGGAGAGGGTCATTATTGTGCACTTGAGCGGTGTTTTTGGTCGCTCGAGCGGTGTCACTTATTGTGTCTTGCACTCAAGCAGTGTTTTGGCCGCTCAAGTGGCCTGTGCGCATATCAGATCGAGAAAAGAGAGATTTTAATCACTTTTTCATTCCTCCATCTCTCTAAAACATTCCAAACCCTAATTTCTTCACTCTCTCTCTCTCTAGCTCTTGCCTTACAGCTCGAGCGGTCTGTGCGTATATCAAATCGAGAAAATTGAGATTTTAATCACTTTTTCATTCCTCTCTCTCTCTATAAAACATTCCAAATCCTAATTTCTTCACACACACACACTCTCTCTCTAGCTCTTGCCTTAAAACCTCAAATATACTCTCACCCATTGATTTCTCCACCATAGCTCTTTAGAGAAAAATTTAGAGCTCGTCTAAAGCTTCATTCTAATAGAAGAGGATCTTATTTTCGGCTCTGTCAAAGTTTACCCTTGCTCTTTTCCTCTTCTAATCTTGAGGTAAGGATTCCTTCAACATTTGATATGATTTTTACCTTAGTTATCTATTCATTAAAAGGATTTAGTGATTTGGGGATTTTGAGTTAAACTTAGGGTTTGATTTTGAAATGTAAAAGAATGATTTTCAAATGGGTGCTTGAGAAAAGTTATAGGAATGTATTTATGGTTGAGATATGTTGAAATGTTAGAATTAGGTCTTGTTAAAAATCATTGATATTTGATTTATAAAAAAAATAGGAAAAGATATTGGGTTTTGAAATGATATGAGGAATGTGTCTATTAATGAGGAGAGTGGAGTTGGATATGTAGTATCGCTCCCATTTTGAAAATGATGAGATTATATCTTTTGTTGGAAATTATATGTTGAATAGAAATATTTGTTTTGAATTATCGGTGGAGGATAGCTTTATTGTTGTAGAATTGTATGAGAATTAGATGAATTGAAACTCATTACTCATACATTTTGCATTGAGCATTGTTTCATACTTAAGCATTAAAAATGTATTGTTTTGAGAAAAAAATGTGAATACTTTGGTGAATCTAATTAGGGAGTGTGGTTGTAGCTATTATGTTGGCATGTATGTTCTTGGTGGAAGTCTAGAAACCTGCGTAGTTAAGTGCCGATCTTTCTGGTTAGTACCGGTAAAATGGCTTTGGTAGTGCTTATATAGCCTATTAGCAGACACGTATCTAGAAATTCCCAGTGTTTTGTATCCACTACTCTATTTTCTATTATAAAAAGATATTTTTGTGAATTGATATATAATCCGGCATTATATTGTTTTAAGATAAAATGTGAAACATTTGACAAATGGCATACATATGCATTCACCTTATGACTTTGTTAAGATTTATACATTGTGTTAAAGTATTTCTATTGGGTTTTAGCTCACCCTATATAGAAAATAACTTTTAGATGCTGATGATATATCTCCACCAAGGACATAGCGTAGGAGGACTTGGAGCCAAGAGCTTCTTTTTGTTTTTGTTTTTTTATGTAATTATTATTATTTTTTTATTTATTTATTTTTATTTTTTTTGTACAAGTCGTGGGCTTTAACTGTATTGAGTTGAACTCATTTTGTTGTACCCAAGTATTGACTTGAAAAGATGTAGCCATTAAGACATAAAATTACTTGATTCTCCTTTTATTTCAATTCATGTACACATGTCATATACTATAAATTTAGGATCTACGATTTATGAATGTATATATGCATATATCATCATTTGTATGAACAAGTAATAGAAATGGAATTATTAGATATGATATTATCGATCAATTCTATAGAACATTATGATGTGGGTTGTTATTATTATTTTGAGGCGTTACTGTTAACTATTAGTGTGTAAAGGTAGTTATGTCATTTGTTCCTTTAGTCTTTTATTATAAATATGTGTAACCCTCATATTGTTAAGTGGTAGATAATAAGCACAACAGTCTCTCTATTCTTCTTTTCTTCTTATTGTTCTTCTTATTTTTATATGTAAATCTGACATCTAACAATTACATTTAATTTGGAACAAAAAAGTTCGTTTGGGTTGACTTTTTTAATTTTTATGAGAAAAAAAATGAAATGATTATGGCTTATATGTGACATTTTGTCTTATTGACTTTTTTTGCCTATTTTGTGTTTTGTGCTTTTTTAGTCCAAAAAGCCCTAGCCCAACGAAGCCTAAATGAGCACAACAAAACAAAATAAACTAAATAAGTTAATAAGGCAAAATGTCATATTGAAATCATAATTATTCACTTTTTTTCTTACGACCATCACATCCAAACAAAAAAAAAAAAAAGTTCTTTCCAAACGGAACTAATTTAGCCAAGCTAAATTTACCCTTCGCAAAATGTTAGAGACATTTCTTGCAAGACTTCTGATCTTTTGTTCGAATTCATTTTTATCGTCAAAATAAATTATGTTGGTACTTTGAATCTTGTGTTATTTTGGTCCTTGCAATTTTAATTAGCTCAATTGTGATCCTGAATTTATGATTTTGTTTTCAATTTAGTCTAATTAATTATAATTCTTAGCATTCTTTTTACAAAAAATATGCGAATAAGCGACATGTGTTATACTTTAGAGGTAAAATTATAATTTTTTTCAACTAAATAATTTAACCTTAGCTCACTCAATGATCATTTTCAATCAAAAATCATAATTTTATTGATTAGACTAAATTAACACAATCTAAAATTAAGGGTCAAAATGAGTCAACGGAAAGTATAAAGATTAAAATGACACATAAAACAAAAAAATATATATATATAATTACCCTTATTTGATAATTACTTGATATATGTAAAATAAGAAGCCTATATGTGCCCAGAGGATTAGTAGTAAAAGGATTTCAGAATATCAAGTTTTTATTATTCAAAAATGAATTACAACACATACAATTGTAGCTTTCTTATATACAGAAAATATAACTACCTAACTCAATATCCTAACTAACTAACTATAGTTGAGTTTACATAACAGCCTAACAGAATTATGCTAACCACCACAAGTGGATGATAACTGCCTCAACTTCATACACGTGCTCAATTCTTGAGTGTTCTTAACAGATGGCTTGGATGACCTGTTGATCTGTAGCTGAGGCTTGCACTTCAGAATCGCTTGTGGTGAGTGAACCGCTAGAATCGCTTCTGTCTTTGTTGACTGATCTGTTTGATCTGGAGTGGACTGATCTGTTTGATCTAGCTTGGACTGATGTAGTGGCTTGGACTGATGTAGCTTATCATGCCCCCTCAAGCTTAGGGGAGCTGGGAGAACCATAAGCTCGATCAAGGTATCAACCGCTGAGGAGAAAGGGATTTAGTGAAGATATCAGCGAGTTGATCAGAAGTGGAAATGTGAAGAATATTGAGCTGCTTAGAAGTGACTCTCTCGCGAACATAATGATAATCCACTTCTATATGCTTGGTACGAGCATGGAAAATAGGATTAGATGAGAGGGAAATAGCAGATATATTATCACACCAAAGTGTAGGAGAAGGGACAGTGATGTGAAGATCAAATAAGAGCATAGTAAGCCAACTAAGCTCGGCTGCTGTTTGGGCCAAAGCACGATATTGCCTCGATGAAAGAAGCAACGATGAAATGCTTTTTAGCAGACCAAGAGATCAAATTTGATCCAAGAAAAACGCAGTATCCAGTTGTAGATCTATGATCATAAGAGCTGCCAGCCCAATCAGAATCTGAGTAAGCTTGAAGAATGAGAGGACCAGGACTGAAATGGAGGCCAAGGTTGAGAGTACCTTTAAGATATCTGAGAAGACGTTTAACATGAGCAAAATGGCTAACAAGAGGAAGATGCATAAATTGACAAGCATAGTTCACAGCGAATGAAAGATCAGGACGAGTGATAGTTAAGTATTGAAGAGCACCCACAATGCTACGGTAAATAGTAGGATTAGAGAAGGGAATATCAGTAGAAGAATCAACCTGTTTAAGAGCCATAGGGGAGAAATAGGATTTACATTCAAGCATGCCAGCTTTGGCAAGAATCTTAGTGGCATATTTGTGTTGAGAGAGAAAATAGCCATGAGATAAAGAAGTGACTGAAATGCCAAGAAAATAATTGATGGAGCCAAGCTCTTTCATGGCAAAATTAGAATGCATTTAATGAACAAGATGAGTAATTTCAGAAGCATTACTACCAGTTAAAAGAATATCATCAACATAGATAAGTAAAATGAGAAGAGAAGAAGCTGTTTTCTTAACAAAAAGAGAGGAATCACAGTGACTAGAGAGAAAGCCTTGAGAAGTAAGAAAGGTGGAAAAAGTGGAATACCAAGCCCTTGGGGCTTGTTTCAGACCATAAAGAGATTTGTGCAATTTGCAAACCAAATGAGGAGAAGAGACATCAATAAAGCCTTGAAATTTGGTGCATATAGACTTCTTCCTCAAGTACACCATGAAGGAAAGCATTGGATATGTCAAGCTGCTTGATAGGCCATTGAAAATGAAGTGCCAAGGTTAAAAGAATCCGAACAGTTGGTTGTTTGGCCACAGGGCTAAATGTCTCATGAAAATCAATTCCCTGTGTTTGAAGAAAACCCTTAGCAACCAAACGAGCCTTATATCTTGCAATGGTACCATCTGAATTTTTCTTAATCCTATACACCCATTTTGAACCAATAGTAGATTTACCAGGAGGTAATGGTACAAGGGACCAGGTAGCCTGCTTTTGTAAAGCTTGGAATTCATCCAACATGGCAACTTGCCATATAGAAGAGTGAGCTGCCTTTTGATAAGTAGATGGTTCAATATCCTCAGTAGAAGCAGCAGAAGAGGCTAAGAAACAAGTTGATACAGCTTTGGTCTTAGATCTGGTAAGCATTGAATGGTGATTCTGAGAAGATGAAGGAAAGGGCAAGTCGATAGAGATAGAGGAAATAGGAATAGATATGGCAGATGGAGCTAGTTGTGCAGTAGCAGGAAAGGGTTTTGGTGCAACAACAGAAGAGACCAGTGGTGCAGCTGACTGAGAGATTGGGAAGGCTTCAGCAGAAGGTGCTTGGGCGGGAAAAAGCAGGCGGGATCTGAAATGAGGATCTGCAGATCGAGAACTAAGAGGTCTTGAAAGCAGGACTCTGCAGGTGCAGATGGAACAAAACAAGGGGCGAAAGCAGTGCGAAGCGAGCCTGAGATGAAGAAACTAAGGACATAGAGTTGGAATGAGGACTATCCGGAGGCCAAAAGAATGTATGTAACTGAGATAAAGTAGGAGCTGGAAGAGAAACACTAAAAGAAGGATCTTGAAATGGAAAAGATGTTTCATTAAAAAGAACATGTCTGGAAATATATATCTTCCCACTGGACAAATCAAGACACCTATAACCCTTTGTAGAAGGTTGGTAACCAAGAAACACACAAGGGATGGATCTTGGCTGGAGTTTATGTGTAGTATAGGGTCGAAGCCAAGGATAGCATTTACAACCAAATACTTTTAAAAAATTATAATCAGGAGCATGGTGAAACAGTGCTTCAAAAGGAGTTAAATTGTTTAGCTTTGAAGTAGGATGTCTGTTAATTAGAAACACAGAAGCAGCAAGAGCATCAAACCAAAATTTGACAGGAAGAGAAGATTGATGCATGAGAGTGATAGTGGTTTCAATCAAGTGCCTATGCTTCCTCTCAGCCACTCCATTCTGAGCAGGAGTATGTGGACAAGTGAGCTGATGTTCAATACCATTGGTGGTAAGAAAATGTTGAAATTTAGAAGCCAAATATTCTCCCCCATTATCACTTCTCAGAATTTGAAGTTTGGTGTGAAACTGTGTTTCTACAAAAGTTTTAAAATCAACAAACTTGGAAAAAACTTCACTCTTGTAAGACAAAGGAAATAACCATGTAAATTTGCTAAAGTCATCAATGAAAAGAACATAGTATTTATAGTTTGAAACAGAGGCAGCAAAAGGTCCCCATACATCAGAATGGATAAGAGCTAAAGGTTGCTTTACAGTGGAATTGGAAAGACTAAATGGCAACCTATGACTCTTAGACACACAACAATGTGTGCACAATTTATTTGAAACAACACCCATAGTAGGTAAATAATGCTTGGAAACAAGAAAATTTAACTTCTTGGATGAAGGATGTCCTAGTCTAGAATGCCAAAGTAAATCATGAGGAACAGAAGCTTCAGTGGAACAATGAAGACAAGTAGGTTGAGAAGCTGGTAGAGAAGTTGAAGCTGGTAGCTGGTAAAGACCATGAGAAAAACCTCCTTTATACAGAACCTTCTTGGTAAGTTTGTCCTGTATAACAAAGGAGTCAACATCAAAGGTAATGGTGCACTTGTTATCAGCAATTAATTGGTGAACTGACAGAAGATTTGAAGAAATAGATGGAACATGGAACAAATTGTTAAGTGTGAAAGGGACAGTGGGAGTAAAAAGAATACCATTACCAGTATGAAGAATGGGTAAGTTTGAACCATCTCCCACAGTGACTTGATCGGAACCAAGATAAGGTTGGTAAGTATTCAGATTGTTGAGATCATTTGTGAAATGATTGGAAGCAGCCGAATCTAAGAACCAAGTAGAACTTTCTGCTGTGTGCATAGGATAGTCAGGAACAGCATTGGTAGATGAGGAGGCAACATAAGCCCTGGGATGAGTCTTAGATGCTTGAAGTGTTGTATCATGCCTATGCCAACATTCCAAAGCTGAATGATTAGGTTTGCCACAAATTTGGCAGATCAAAGAACCGTGAGAGGGTGATGTTGATTGTGAAACTGAGAAGTTCTGCCTCCTTGAACAAAAGACTGATGTGGAGACTGAAATTGTTGGAACTGGTGAGGAGATGATCTGCCTTCACCTTTGTGCAGTGAAAATCTGTTACCATTACCACTAGTGCGACCTCTATAGGAGCCACCTCGATAACCTCCTCTCTGAGAGCCTCGAAAACCTCTATAATTTCCTCGAGTAGTTGCATAAGCAAAAGGCAGATCAGAAGCATGAGTGTGCTTGAGAGAAGTATCAATATGAATAGGTTCAGAACACAGTAGAGCAGATAAAGCAGAAATAGTAATAGGCTCAGATCTGGCTCGAATAGTTGTCTTGAAAGCATTATATTCATCAGGTAAACCGTTTAAGGTGATTAAAACTAAATCTTCATCTTCAATTGGTGAACCAGCCAAACTCAATTGATCAGACACAGCCTTGATTTGATTCAAGTAATCCTCCATGGTGAGATTCTTCTTTGTTAGATGATTGAGCTTGTTCTTTAGCTGATGAATATGAGATCGAGATAGAGATGTGAATCGAGTAGCCAGTGTGTTCCATACCTCTGTACTTGTTCCGCAGTGCAAAACAGATGTGAAGATAGATGGTGAAAGTGTAGCAGTAAGACAACTTAACAGATGTGTATCAATGGTGATCCAATGAGTGAATGCTGGATTTGGAATAGAATTTCCATGTGCATCATGAATTGTAGATGAAGGACAGAGTACAGAACCATCAACAAAGCCTAGTAGCTTTGTAGCTCTCAAGATATTCTGAAATTGACTCTTCCAAATGATATAGTTTGTAGAGTCAAGTTTGATTGGAACAAAGGAGTTCAGATTGGAAATAAGAAGATTGAGGTTTGAAGGTAACATAGAGATATCTGCAGAACCTGGAACAGAGATAGAATCTGCCATTGATGCTTGCAGATTTGGTACAGGAGCTGCTTGCAGGTTTGCTGCCATTACTGGATCTTGTTGACGATAGAATGCTCGATGGAGCTCAGCATGCTCTGATACCATAAAAGGATTTCAGAATATCAAGTTTTTATTATTCAAAAATGAATTACAACACATACAATTGTAGCTTTCTTATATACAGAAAATATAACTACCTAACTCAATATCCTAACTAACTAACTATAGTTGAGTTTACATAACAGCCTAACAGAATTATGCTAACCACCACAAGTGGATGATAACTGCCTCAGCTTCATACACGTGCTCAATTCTTGAGTGTTCTTAACAGATGGCTTGGATGACCTGTTGATCTGTAGCTGAGGCTTACCTTCTTTATGTGTGGTGAGAGTGAAGCTAGAATGCTTCTCTGTCTTTGTTGACTGATCTGTTTGATCTGGAGTGGACTGATCTGTTTGATCTGGCTTGGATTGATGTAGTGGCTTGGACTGATGTAGCTTATCAAGCAGGACCCCAAACATGTTTGTGAGCCAAAAAAAAACCTGTTCATCCCCTATTTGGTTCAAATTTTATACACTGAAAATTGATAATCAGTAAACAAAAGTTAAAAAACTTTTACTCCTCAATTACATCAATAATTAATTTTTTCAATTTATTTAAGTTACTTCTATGTCATACAATGTAAACAGAAAAGTTTTAAAAAAACACTTTATATGAATTTTCAGAATAAAAAAGTTTATGATAGAGTTATATATATATATACACAACTAAAAGTTTTTTGGGTTGTGCATTTATTTTGGGGAATTGGTTTTTCATGTTGATCTACATTCTGTTAGAGAAAAAGGTTTATAACCATTAATTTCCAGGAATTTTGAGCTATAATTTATGTAGGACTCGCACCTCGGGTTTGGTGGGTCCGAGTGGCAACACGTTCCTTGCCATGTGGTGAATAAGAATATATACTCGGGTGGTCAAAATCATTTTCGAGTGAATGAGAAATTGATACCAAAGTGAGCCTCATGAACATGAATATGTTCGACGTGGTTCCCATGAATTGGTATCTAAACCTTGTCCCACATAAGAAACATAGAAAAGTTTCTGCAAGTATATAAGCTCTAAGTTGGAGACCTTGGGTTGGGCCCCAAGGGGTACCCAAGTTTTGTAGAAGGAGGAGTTATGGACAAATCCAAAACCACCACACGTGCGCCGCCGTCCAGCCAAGTCGGTATGGGTCACACCCGTCCTTATTTTTTGCTCCAAAATTATTTGAATATTTTGAATAATTTTTTGTAGGAAAAATTCAAATTCCAAAATTTTGAATTCAAAATTTTCCGTTGCAACTCTTCTTCATCTCTGACCAGTCGCGTCTCCAGTCCGGTGACTGTTCATCACAACTCTCTTCCATTCTGAAAAAGGCACTTCACTGCCTATATATATAGCAACCCTCCATTCCAAAATTAATTAGTTTTTTCTTTCCTTCCATCTTCTCTCTTCGCTGCTTCCTTCGTTCTTCATCTCCTTCCATCTTCTCTCTTCACTGCTTCCTTCGTTCTTCATCTTTTATTCTGTGAGAGTTTGAAAACACAGCCTGGTTCGCTATACAAACAATATGCTGTGCTGCATTTGTTTGGGGTGATTGTTGAATACTGGAGGCAGAACATCCATTATTCTCGAGCACCTTAGAAGAGAACGAATTTCTATCTTAAGGATACAGTGTTCAAATACTGGCATCAATCACAAATTTGTTCTAAATTTGATTCTACAAAGAAAAATTGTAAGTTAACTCAAGTATAATGTTTAATTATTTATTGTATTTAATTATTCTGTTCAATTAATATTATCGAAAAATATTTCCAACACATTCTCTATTGCATGAAAAATCAATTTACAAGAGGGCTTGATTGAAGTGTTTAATTAGTTTAGTCTGCCTGTTTTGACATTATGCACCCACCCCTTTGTGTTCATGGCTTGGCATAACGTGAAGTCCTCTCTTTCTATCAATTTACAAGAGGGCATGATTGAAGTGTTTAATTAGTACAGTCTGACTGGTTTGACATTATGTACCTACCCTTTTGTGTTCATGGCTTGGCATAACGTGAAGTCCGCTCTTTCTAGTTTCCACACACACACCCCCCCCCCCCCCCAAAAATAAATAAATCCAAAGAGTTCTTCAAGTCAACCATATTATTAAATGGAATTATTCTTATTCTCATCTTAATGTATCCCATTGATACAAGGCAGCATTGAAACAGTCTAGTAAGTTTTTTTTTTTTTTTTTTTTTAACGAAAAAAAAGATACTTGGAGGTGTCATCACGACTGATTTAACTCAATCGATGCACCACCGAGGCATCGACGGAGCTCAACCACATGCCAGCCAAGAATTTGAATTTGAATTTGATAGGAGTACAATGCAAAGTCTCCATAGAAAACCACTGAAATTATCCAACATTTCGCTCTCTTTTCAAGAGTTGAACCTAGGTCACGCCTATAGCGAAAGATACCTTCTCTACTGGACCACCACCCTTTAGTGGTTAGTAAGTTTGATGTTGAATTTCCCTAATAAAGTCAATTTCTTATTTCTTATACTTCTTTTTTCTTCTTGGTTTGGTGACTTACCCATTTTTATTATTTTATTTCTTACGTTCTTGATTTGAAGGTCAAGCATTTGCTTGAGAACTTCATCCACTCACTGTCCATGATATCTCAATATTTTTTTTTTTTTTTTTGGTTGTGTTAAAATAATGATATATATAAATAAATAAATTTATACAGAAGTATTGTAGAGAATGATTCGTTTGAATGTGAACATTTTGGTTTAAAATAAAATATTTATGAAAATGAATTTTATTTATAAAAATAATATTATCACATCCTTTTTATAATATTTTATATAAGAATAGAAATTTTCTTTTGTATCAGCATGGGTCATATGACAGGGAGAAAAGGAGATAAAGAACATATGGACCTACTACCAACTGTTTTTGAAACAATTATGAAGTATATTTGTTACGATTTTCTATTTACTAGTGTAACTCCTGTCATACACGGGATTTTATAAATTAAAAAAAAAAATTATTATAATTATCTTAAAATAATTTAATATTTTATCTTGCACTATACATGAAATTTATAAGTTAATTTTTATATTTATAACTTTTTAAATTATTAGTTTAAAAAATTTTAAAATATATATATATATATATATATAAATATATTTAGTGCAATTTTGATAATTTGTATTAAAAAAAAGTTAAACCTGATTAAATGAGATTAACTAAGTTATGACATATCTCTTTTTGTTATGAAAATATACAAATTTAAAAGTTATAATAAGAGCAAATATATAATTTTATTATTAAATATGAAGTGAAGTGATATTTAACAATAATTAGTATGATATTTCTATTATTAATCCAATAATTTAAGTTACATTTCTTTTGATTTCAATTTCATAACTAAAAATATAATATAAATATAATACACACATGGATTTCTAGTCTTTATGAATAAGAATGTTTCAAAATATTTTCAAACTTTCATCATTTTCTTTTAATTTTTTTTTTATCTAATTTGATTTTAAACTTGAATAAAAATTTTGATTTGATATGAATTACTTTAACTTTTTTATTAAATTTTTATCAATTTTTAAAAGAACTTTCATTCTTATCCTAATTTTTTTTTCTTTTCAGTAATTTTGATGGAAAAAATAATAATTTTCAACATTTCATCTTTTTAAATTTTTATCAAAATATAATTTGATAAAAAATATATTAAGGGTTGAAGATTCTCTTAATTGGAATTATAGTAAAATAATATTTTGAAATAGTCAAAGTTTGAGTATGTGGTTGGTTAAAATGTATAATTTAATTAATTCTCTTCTCATATTTATATAAAAATTGACACTTATGACTACATCATTATAAGTTGGATTATGGAAAAAATTTTGGGGTGTCAAACATTTTTCATTTGTAAATATCGTACATATTAAAAAATGAAAAAAAAAAATGTGTAGCTTTTTGATATGTTTGTTTTATGGACATAAACAATTGATGTTTCAATTTAAAAAATTAAAAAGTAAAAAAAAAATAGATTGGGATTTTTAGAGATAAAAGAAACCATCTAATTCTTCTATATATTATTAAGATGGACTATTTTAATCATATAAAAAAATATAAATTATATTTACAGATTATCCATATATATTATGTTATTATATATAACTATAATTGTAACAAATTAATTATAATATCTATGAAAAACTATATTAAGCTTTCATTTTCAATTAATTGAATTATAGTTAACAAACTAACAAATAGCAGTAATGGTCTAATGGGATAAAAAGAGGATAAAAATAAAGAACATAATGATATTTAAAGGTTTTAAATTTACCTAATTATACAAAAATCTAATGTTATAATAAAATCTAAAATTCTCAATAAATTTTCACATTTTTTATAAAATAAAATGACAATAAAAAATAAAAAAATTGATACCTATGCTTTTTACTTCAATTTTATGGTCTTCATTGTAGAAAACAAAATCCGATCAATATCTTTGGCATGGAACGGACATAGATACTTCGATTGCAATCATAATCACCAATAATTTTCTCTACCATGCAAACCTGTAAACAAACATATAAACCTCACGAAAACCAAAACCAAAACCAAACCAACAGTAGAGAAAGAGAATCACATAGGGAAAAAATAAAATTAAAAAATAAATAAATTTATAGAGTGAGAGAATGTTACCTCCAACAACTTAAACCTCACCTAACCGAATCTGTTAGCTCATCTGCCAGTGCCCGCGAAGTTTAGAAGTTGGGATGACTAATCAGATTATTCTTTAAATAAGACTTGAAAATTGATTAATTTGTCTTATTAAGTGATTTAAAATTTTGATATATATACATTAGAAAAATAGATAAGTATATTACTAAATCATAATTCAAATTTAAATATTGTCATTTTTTTTTTACATCCATATCTAAATTCTTATCTTTTTTATTTTTGTGTGGTTTCTATTTGGGGATTTTTTTTCTTTAATTTATTTCAGATGGAGTTGTGAGTTTCTATTTGTTTTTAATTATTATTATTTAGGTAAATTATGATGTGAGCTAAATATGTGATAGACATGTAAGTTTTATTGACTTAAAATATAATGGTGGGTGATATTTTCAAATTAGATTTGTTTAAATAAACTTTAAAGATTTTTAAAATTTAAAATTGGATATTGAGATGCAAAAGAAAGATTTTAACTGAATAAATAAAAATTAAATTTATTGATTTTCTCTGTTTTTATATCTGATTTTTAATTTTTTTTTTTTTGTTATGATATAATATAATATATAAGATATAGATAGATATCTACAACTTTCATGAAAAATATTATCTGGTTTTTTGGGGAAGAGAGAAGGAAGACAAGTTTTAATATTTTTTTTTGAAAATCGGTGAGAGAGATTAGGATGGAGAGATTATGAAATATTTTTGTTATTCAATAAATAAATCAGTCAATAGTTTTTTTAATCTATTTTATAAATTAAAAAATCAATAATTTTAGAAAACTGATTAATTTGCCCCATTAAATGATTTAAAATTTTGATAGATATACATCAAAAAAATAGATAATTATATTACTAAATCATAATTTAAATTTAGCGGCTGTTATGTCTTTTTAAGATCCATAACTAAATTCTTATCCCTTTTATTTTTGTGTGTAACCATAGTATCTATCTATCTATATACTATATTATTAAGCAAAAGGGAATTTTTAACCCCAAGCCTTGTGGGAGCTTCAATCTCCCAATCTAAATTTCATAATTTTTTGATTTAAAAAAAAAATCTTAGCATTTATTAACATCTCCCAACTCTCAAGTCTTACCCTCGTAATAATGCTTTAATGCATTAATAATAAGTATAAAAAAAATTCTTTGAAATCCAACACATGAATTTCTTGAAAAGTCTCAACACATATGATTATTATCCCTCATAATAACACTTTAATGCATTAAGAACAAACATAAAAAAAAAATTTCTTGAAAAGTCCAACACATATGATTATTATCAAAATATTAAACTTTAATATAATATAATAAAAAAAAGACATTTAATTCCTTGAAAAGTCTAACACATATGATTATTATCGAAATATTAAATTTTAATATAATATAAAAAAGGAAAAAAATAAGACATTTAAAAAAAAGCATTTAAAAATCACAATTCATATATAGATAATTGTAAACACAATAAAATACGAGGGCATTCATGTCTACACATATTATATATATATATATATAATAATCTATAATCTATACTATATATTAAGCAAAATGGGGTTTTTAACCCCAAGGCCTGTGGGAGCTCCAATCTCCTAATCCTAATTTTCTAATTTTTTAATTTTAAAAAAAAAAATCTCAGCATTTATTGACTTCTCTCAACCCAACCTCAACATTTATTAACTTTTCCCAACCCACAATCCCTTTTGACTTCTCCCATAATTATTGCAACATCCTTTTCAATTTCTCTCATAAACTATGGTTACACACAAAAATAAAAAATAAAAAAGATAAAAATTTAGCTATAGATCTCAAAAAGATATAACATTTAAATTTGAATTATGATTTAATAATATAATTATGTATTTTTTTTATGTATATCTATCAAAATTTTAAATCACTTAATGGGACAAATTAATCAATTTTTCAAAATTATTGATTTTTAATTTCCAAAATAGATTAAAAAAAACTATTGACTGATTTATTTATTTAATAACAAAAATATTTCATAATCTCACAAATTTTCAAAAAAATATATTAAAACTTGCATTTATTTTCTCTTCCCCAAAAAATCAGATAGGAGCTCCAAACTCCTAAATTTTTTAATTTAAAAAAAAAAAACCTCAGCATTTATTGACTTCTCCCAACCAAATCTCAACATTTATTGACTTTTCCCAACTCACAATCCCTTTTGACTTAAATTTGAATTATGATTTAATAATATAATTATGTATTTTTTTTATGTATATCTATCAAAATTTTAAATCACTTAATGGGACAAATTAATCAATTTTTCAAAATTATTGATTTTTAATTTACAAAATAGATTTAAAAAAACTATTAACTGATTTATTTATTTAATAACAAAAATATTTCATAACCTCACAAATTTTCAAAAAAATATATTAAAACTTGCATTTATTTTCTGTTCTCCAAAAAATTAGATAAGAGCTCCAATCTCCTAATCCTAATTTTCTAATTTTTTAATTTAAAAAAAAAACCTCAGCATTTATTGACTTCTCCCAACCCAACCTCAACATTTATTGACTTTTCTCAACCCACAATCCCTTTTGACTTCTCTCATAATTATTTCAACACCCTTTTCAATTTCTCCCATACACTATGGTTACACACAAAAAATTTTTAAAAAAAAAGATAAGAATTTAGCTATAGATCTCAAAAAGATATAACATCTAAATTTGAATTGTGATTTAATAATATAATTATGTATTTTTTTTATGTATATCTATCAAAACTTTAAATTACTTAATGAGACAAATTAATCAATTTTCTAAAATTATTAATTTTTAATTTACAAAATAGATTAAAAAAAACTATTGACTGATTTATTTATTTAATAACAAAAATATTTCATAATCTCTCCCTCCTAATCTCTCTCACAAATTTTCAAAAAAAATATTAAAACTTGCATTTATTTTATCTTCCCCAAAAAATCAGATAATATTTTCTGTTAAAGTTGTAAATATCTACCTATATTTTATATATTATATTATAACATAACAAAAAAAACTAAAAAACTAAAAAAAAAAACTTTAAAGTTTATCTAAATAAACTTTAAATCAATAAAACTCACATGCCTATCACATATCTAACTCACATCATAACTTATCTAAATAATAATAATTAAAAACAAATGGGAACCACAGATAAATTAAATTTTAAAAAAAAAGATATCCACAATTCCATCTTAAATAAATTGAAAAAAAAAAATACCCGAATAGAAACCACACAAAAATAAAAATAAAAATAAAAAGATATATCTATCTATCTATCTATATATATCTATATTAAGCAAAAGGAGTTTTTAACCCCCAAGTCCTATGGAAGCTTCAATATCCCAATCTGAATTTTTGAAATTTTTTATTTAAAAAAAAATTAAAAACTCAGCATTTATTGATTTGGTCAAAATCTCCTGATTAGCATTTATTAACTTTTTTTCAATTTGCATATCTTTCCACGTGCCTGCAATTATTGATTTGGTCAAAATTTCCTGATCAACATTTAAAATCCCCTTATACAAATAATTATAGATACAATTCGTGTATAGTTATGCAGTACCCTTTTCAATTTCCCCCATACACTATAGTTAGTGATAAGAAAAAAAATCTTAAAAAACATAATTTATATATTAAAAAAAATCTAAAACAAATATAAATATTTATAATTGTCTCGTGCATAGCACGGGTGATAGGCTAGTCTATATATTAAGGAAAAGGGTCTTTTAAAACCCAAGGCTTGTGGAAACTCCAACATGTCAATCCTAATTTCCTGATTTTTTAATATTTTTTTAAAAAAAATTGACTTGGTGATTGGTGATTGGTTCAAAGATTGTAATAATTACACTATTGATTACAATAAACACTTAATTGATAATAATTACACTTATTAAATGAATAACGCAATAAATGAAATCCTAATTTCCTTACTTTTTGCATCCCCAAGAGACCCATGTAATTATTGTATAAATGCCTCTTAAATAAATAAATAAACACTTATTAAATTCTTTCAAACTCCTCGGTCAAACCCCATGTATTTAATTTATATATTATGTAATTATTGTGTAAATGCCTCTTAAATAAATAAATAAACACTTATTAAATTCTTTCAAACTCCTCGGTCAAACCCCATGTATTTAATTTATATATTAAAAAAAATGAAAACATGACTTGGTGATTGGTTCAAAGATTTGTAATAATTACACTATTGATTACAATAAACACTTAATTTAATAATATTTATTATTTAATGAATAAATAAATAATAAATAATCTCCTAATTTTTTTTTTTTTTCCCCAAGAGAAGACCCAATTATTATATATTATAAATATCTAAAAAAAATAAATAAATTAAATTATTCTTTTCTTTTCAAACTCAAACCCAACCCCATTGTATTTATATTAAAAAAAATGAAAACAAATATAAATATCTATAATTATCCCGTACATAGCACGGGTGATAGGCTAGTATATATTAAGCAAAATGGGATTTTTAAAGCCCAAAGCCTGTGAGAGCTTCAATATCCCAATTTAGATTTTATATATTTTTTATTTTTTATTTTAAAAAAAAATCTCAGCATTTATTGATTTGGTCAAAATCCCCTGATCAGCATTTATCAAATTTTTTCAATCCACATGTCCTTCCACATGCCTGCATTTATTAATTTGGTCAAAATACCTTAATCAGCATTTAAAATCCCATCATACAAATAATTATAGATACAATCCATGTATAGTTACTGCAGTACTCTTTTCAACTTCTCACATACACTATGGTTAGTGATAAGATTGTTAAATTATTTTTATAAAAAATCTTAAAAAACATAATTTATATATTAAAAAAAATCTAAAACAAATATAAAATATTTATAATTATCCCGTGCATAGCACGGGTGATAAGCTAGTACTATATATTAAGCAAAAGGGGATTTCTAACCCCCAAGGCCTGTGGGAGTTTCAATATACCAATCCTAATTTTCTAATTTTTTGTTTAAAAAAAAATTAACCTCAGCATTTATTAACTTCTCTCAATCCACAAGACTTTTTGACTTCTCTCATAATTACTGTAGTACTTTTTTCCAAAACAAATAATTTATATATTAAAAAAATTTAAAACAAATATAAATATCTATATCTATATCTATCTATTTATTTATATCTATCTCTAACCCACAAGTTTTGTGGGATTTTCAATATCTCAATCTAAATTTAGTTGATTTTTTTATTTTTTAAAAAAAAAAACCTTAGCATTTATTAATTTTTCACAACCCCCAAGCCTTACTCTTATAATAACACTTTAATGCATTAAGAATAAGTATAAAAAAATTCCTTAAAAAGTTCAACATATATGAATTCCTTGAAAAGTCCCAACACATATGATTATTATCCCTCATAATAACACTTTAATGAATGCATTAAAAACAAGCATAAAAAAAATTCCTTGAAAAGTACAACACATATGATTATTATCAAAATATTAAACTTTAATAAAATATAAAAAAAAAGACATTTAATTCATTGAAAAGTCCAGCACATGATTATTATCAAAATATTAAACTTCAATATAATATAAAAAAGAAAAAAAGAAGAAGAAGACATTTAAAAATCACAATTCACATATATATCCCCTAATCAGCATTTATTACATTTTTTCAATCCACGTGTCTTTCCACATGTCTGCATTTATTGATTTGGTCAAAATTTTCTAATCAGCATTTAAAATGCCGTTACACAGATAATTACAGATACAACCCGTGCATAGTTACTGCAGTACATTTTTCAACTTCTCCTATACACTATGGTTAGTAATAAGATTGTTAAATTATTTTTATAAAAAAATTTAAAAAACATAATTTATATATTAAAAAAAATCTAAAACAAATATAAATATTTATAATTATTCTGTGCATAGCACAGGTGATAGGCTAATATACTATATATTAAGCAAAAGGGATTTTTTAACCCCAAGCCTTGTGGGAGTTCCAATCTCTCAATCTAAATTTCCTGATTTTTTGATTTTTTAAAAAAAAAAAAAAAAAAACCTTAGCATTTATTAACTTCTCCCAACTCCCAAGTCTTACCTTCATAATAACACTTTAATGCATTAAAAATAAGCATAAAAAAAGTTTCTTGAAAAGTCCAACACGTATGATTATTATCAAAATATTAAACTTTAATATAATATAATAAAAAGAAGAAGACATTTAATTCCTTGAAAAGTCTAACACATATGATTGTTATCAAAATATTAAACTTTAATATAATATAAAAAAGGAAAAAAAGAAGACATTTTAAATTTAAAAAAAAAAAGACATTTAAAAATCGCAATTCACATATATAAATAATTGTAAATATATTAAGGAAAAAGGGGTTTCTAAACCCTAAGCCTTGTGGGAGCTCGAATATCTTAATCTTAATTTTCTAAATTTTTTATTTTAAAAAAAAAAACCTCAGCATTTATTGATTTGGTCAAAATTCCCTGATCAGCATTTATTAATTTTTTTCAATCCATATACCTGCATTTATTGATTTTGTCAAAATTCCTGATTAACATTTAAAATCTCCTCATACAAATAATTATAGATACAGCCCGTGCATAGTTACTGCAGTAGCCTTTTTAATTTCTCATGTACACTATAATTAGTGATAAGATTGTTAAATTATTTTCATAAAAAAACATAATTTATATATTAAAAAAATTAAAACAAATATAAATATCTATAATTATTCCGTGCATAGCACGGCAGATAGGCTAGTATGGGAAAAATTGAAAAGGGTGTTGTAGCATGAGAGAAGTCAAAAAAGTTTGTGGGGTAAGAGAAGTTAATAAATGCTGAGATTTTTTTTTTTTTAAATCAAAATATTAAAAAATTAAGATTAAGATATTGGAGCTCTCGATTAAAAACCCTCTTTTTCTTATATAATACTAGCCTATCACCCGTGCTTTGCACGGAATAATTTTAGATATTTGTATTTGTTTTAAATTTGTTTTTTAATATATAAATTATGTTTTTTAAGACTTTTTATAAAAATAATTTAACAATCTTATCACTAACCATAGTGTATGAGAGAAGTTGAAAACGGTACTGCAGTAACTATACACGGATTGTATCTATAATTATTTATATGAAGGGATTTTAAATGCTGATCAGGAGTTTTTAACCAAATCAATAAATGCAGGTATGTGGAAAGACATGTGGATTGAAAAAAGTTAATAAATGTTGATCAGAGAATTTTGACCAAATTAATAAATGCTGAGTTTTTTTTTTTAAAATAAAAAAATTTTAAAATTCAGATTGGGATATTGAAACTCTTACAGGCCTTGGGGTTTAAAAACCCCATTTTGTTTAATATATAGTACTAACATATCACCCGTGCTATGCACAGATTATGTTTACAATTATCTATATATGTTAATTGCGATTTTTAAATGTTTTTTTTTTAAATGCCTTCTTTTTTTCCTTTTTTATATTATATTAAAGTTTAATATTTTGATAATAATCATATGTGTTATACTTTTCAATGAATTAAATGTCTTTTTTTATATTATATTATATTAAAATTTAATATTTTGATAAGAATTATATGGGTTAGACTTTTCAAGAATTTTTTTTATACTTGTTCTTAATGCATTAAAATGTTATTATGAGGGATAATAATCATATATGTTCAGACTTTTCAAGAAATTCATATGTGTTGGATTTCAAAAAAAAAAATTATATTTGTTCTTAATACATTAAAGTGTTATTATGAGGGCAGGACTTGGGAGTTGGGAGAAGTTAATAAATGTTAAGGTTTTTTTTTTAAAAAAAAAATCAAAAAATTAAAAAATTTAGATTAAGAGATTGGAGCTCCCACAAGGCTTGGGGTTAAAAATCCATTTTTACTTAATATATAGTATAGATAGATACTAGTGGTAAACCGTGTTATGCACGGGACTTTATAAATAAAAAAAATTATTATAAATATGTTAAAGTAATTAATATTTTGTCTTGTGGTATATATGAAATTTATAAGTTAATTTTTATATTTATAACTTTTTAAATTATTAATTTAAAAAAATTAAAAATATTTATAAATTTAGTGCAATTTTGATGATTTGTAGTAAAAAAAAAATTAAACCTAACTAAATGAGGTTACATGAGTTATGATATACCTCTTCTTGTTACGAAAATAGACAAATTCAAAAATTATAATTAAGACTAATATACAATTTTATTATTAAATGTGAAGTGAAGTAAAGCGATATTTAACAATAATTGATATGATGTTTCTGTTATTAATTCAATAATTTAAGTTACATTTCTTTTGGTTTTAATTTCATAACTAAAAATACAATATGAATATAACGCGCACACGAATTTATAATCTTTAAGAATAAAAAATGTTTTAGAATATTTCCAACCTTTCATCATTTTCTTTTAATTTTTTTTTTATCTAATTTGATTTTAAATTTGAATAAAAAATTTGATTTGATATGAATTATTTTAACTTTTTCATTAAATTTTTATCAATTTTTAAAGGAACTTTTCTTTCATCCCCCAATTTTTTTTTCTTTTCATCAATTTTGATGAAAATAATAATAATTTCCAACGCTTCATCTTTTTAAATTTTTATTAAATTATAATTTGATAAAAAAAATATTAAGGGTTGAAAATTGTCTTAATTGAAATTATATTGACACTTATGACTACATCATTATAAATCGGATTATAGAAAGTTTTTTGAGGTGTGAAACATTTTTCATTTGTAAATACCCTACCTATTAAAAAAAAGAAAAAATAAAAGAAAAAGAAAAAAATGTGTATCTTTTGGATATGTGTTTATCAATTTTGTTTTGTAGACATAAACAATTGATGTTTTAATTTAAAAAATTAAAAAGTATTAAAAAAAATAGTTTAGGTTTTTTGGGGATAAAAGAAGCCATCTAACTCATCTATATACTATTTTAAGATGAACTATTTTAATCACATAAAAAAATAGAAATTATATTTGGAAATTATTCCTATATATTATGCTATTATATACAAATATAGTGGTAACAAATTAATTAATATATATGAAAATTTGTACTAAGTTTTCATTTTCAATTAATTGAATTATGATTAACAAACTAACACATGGCACTAATGGTATAATAAGATAGAAAGATGATAAAAATAAAAATAAAAACACAATGATTTAAAAGTTTTAAATTTACCTAGTTATATAAAAATCTAATGTTATAGTACAATCTTGAATACCTAATAATTTTTCACTTTTCTATAAAATAACAATAACAATAAAAAATAAAAAATAAAAAATTTGATACTCATTCTTTTTACTTCAATTTTACGGTTTTCATTAAAATAAAATAAAATCTGATCAAAATCATTAGCACAGAATGAGCATAGATACTTCGATTGCAACTATCATCACCAATAATTTTTTTCCACCATGTAAACTTGTAAACAAATACATAAATCTCATTAAAACCGAAACCAAAACCAAACCAACAATAGAGAAAGAAAATCACACAGGGAAAAAAAAATTGAAAAACAAATAAATTTATGGAATGGTAAGATATTAACCCCCAACAACTTAGACCTCGCCTCACCTAATCTGTCAGCAACTCTGCTAGTACCAGCAAAGTCTAGATTATTCTTTAAATAAGACTTAAAAATTAATTAATTTGTCCCATTAAGTGATAATTATATTATTACATCATAATTTAGATTTATATAATTATAGATAATTATATTATTAAATCATAATTCAAATTTAGATATTGTCATATCTTTTTTAGATCTATATCTAAATTCTTATCTTATTTATTTTTGTGTGATTTCTATTTATTTATTTTTTTCAATTTATTTAAGATGGAGTTATGGATGTCTATTTTTTTTTTTAAATTAATTTATCTATGATTTCTATTTGTTTTTAATTATTATTATTTAGGTAAGTCAGGATGTGAGTTAGATATGTGATAGACTTATGAATTTTATTGATTTAAAATATAATGGTGTGAGATAGACTTTAAAGATTTTTAAAATTTAAAACTAGATATTGAGAGGCAAAAGAAAGATTTTAACTAAATAAATATAAATCATATTTATTAATTTCATCTTCTTTTTTTTTTTTTGGTTATGTTATAATATAATATATAAGATATAGATAGATAACCACAATTCTCATGAAAAATATTATTTGATTTTTTGAGGGAGAAAAAAGGAAAGCAAGTTTTAATATTTTCTTTTGGAAATAATGAGAGAAATTGCAATGAAGAGATTATGAAATATTTTTGTTATCTTTCCATTTGAAATCCATAAATTAAGGGATAATTATTATTTCCAAAATAATTAAATAGGTATGAGAGAAGTTGAAAATGATGTGTATGGGAGAAGTCAAAAAAACTTGGGAGAAGTTAATAAGTACTGAGTTTTTTATTTTTTTTTTAAATCAAAAAATTAGGAAATTAGGATTGAGGTATTGGAGCTCTCACAAGACTTGTAAGTTAGAAACCCCTTTTCCTTATATAATACTAGCATATCACCCATGCTATGCACGGATTGTGTTTACAATTATCTATATATGTAAATTGTGATTTTTAAATGTCTTCTTTTTTTCTTTTCTTTTTTTAAATGCAGTCTTTTTTTTCTTTTTTATATTATATTAAAGTTTAATATTTTGACAATAATCATATGTGTTAGACTTTTTAAGGAATTAAATGTCTTTTTTTATTATTATATTATATTAAAGTTTAATATTTAGATAATAATCATATGTGTTGGACTTTTCAAGAAATTTTTTTTATACTTGTTCTTGACGCATTAAAGTATTATTATGAGGGATAATAATCATATGTGTTGAGACTTTTCAAGAAATTCATATGTGTTGGATTCCAAAGAATTTTTTTTATGTTTGTTCTTAATGCATTAAAGTGTTATTATGAGGGTAAGACTTGGGGGTTGGGAGAAGTTAATAAATGCTAAGATTTTTTTTAAAAAAATCAAAAAATCAGGAAATTTAGATTGAGAGATTGAAGCTCCTACAAAGCTTAGAATTAAAAACCCCCTTTTGCTTAATATATAGTATAGACTAGCATATTACCCGTGCTATGCACGGATTGTGTTTACAATTATATATATATGTGAATTGTGACTTTTAAATGTCTTCTTTTTTTTTTTTTAAATGCCTTCTTTTTTTCCTTTTTTATATTATATTAAAGTTTAATATTTTGATAATAATCATACGTGTTAGACTTTTTAAGGAATTAAATTTTTTTTTTATTATATTATATTAAAGTTTAATATTTTGATAATAATCATATGTGTTGGACTTTTCAAAAAAATAAAATTATGCTTGTTCTTAATGCATTAAAGTGTTATTATGAGGGATAATAATCATATGTGTTGGGACTTTTCAAGGAATTCATATGTGTTGGATTTCAAAGAATTTTTTTTTATACTTGTTCTTAATGTATTAAAGTGTTATTATAAGGGTAAGACTTGGGGTTGAGAGAAATTAATAAATGTTAAGGTTTTTTTTTTTTTTTAAATGAAAAAATCAAGAAATTTAGATTGGGAGATTAGAGCTCCCATAAGGCTTAGGGTTAAAAACTCCCTTTTGCTTAATATATTTTATAGATACTAGCCTATCACCCGTGTTATGCACGGGATAATTATAGATATTTATATTTGTTTTAATTTTTTTAATATATAAATTATGTTTTTTAAGATTTTTGATAAAAATAATTAATCAATTTTATCACTAATCATAGTGTACTGGAGAAATTAAAAAGGATACTGCAGTAACTATGCACGGGCTGTATCTATAATTATTTATATGAGGAGATTTTAAATACTAATCAGGGATTTTGACCAAATCAATAAATGCAGGCATGTGGATTAAAAAAAGTTAATAAATACTGATCAGGGGATTTGACCAAATCAATAAATGCTGAGGTTTTTTTTTTTTAAATCAAAAATTTAGAAAATTAAGATTGAGAGATTAGAGCTCCCACAAGGCTTAGGGTTTAGAAACTCCCTTTTTTCTTAATATATTTACAATTATCTATACTATATATTAAGCAAAATGGGGTTTTTAACCCCAAAGGCTTGTGGGAGCTCCAATATTCCAATCCTAATTTTCTAATTTTTTGATTTAAAAAAAAAAAAACTCAGCATTTATTAATTTCTCCCAATCCCCATGCCTTTTGGGAGATTTTGTCAAAACTCCCTCATAATTAAACTTTAATGCATTAAAGACCAGCATAAACAAAAGAAAAATTAGTGAGACCACTAAAAAGAAGAGCACTAATAGCTCTAAAGTGGTGTGGGTCCCACATGATGGGATGTTTTGCTCTTGTGTGTGTGTGTGTGTGTTTTTTTTTTTTTTTTTTTTTTGAATTTTCACCTCATTAGTAGTCAATTAGTGCTTCCAAATTAGTGGGATGAATCATTGTTGTAAATAAAATACCTTGAAAATTTCAACACATCTATCTATCTATATTATATTATCTATATCTATATCTACATCTAGGAGTTTTCTTAAGTGTGCAAGTGCACACCATGTGCCACTTACACAAAAAGTGTAAGTATAAGGTGTAAGTGTAAGGTGTAAGGTGTAAATGGGTTGCATATGGTGTGCAACCTCAAAAAAGGTGTAAGTGTAAGGTTTAATTTTTCACAAAAGGTGTAAGTGTAAGGTGTAAGTGTAAGGTATAAGGTGTAAGGTGTAAGTTGCACACCATAACCAAACCCATCTATCTATCTATACTATATATTAAGCAAAAGGGGGTTTTTAACCCCAAGGCCTGTGGGAGCTCCAATTTCCTAATCCTAATTTTCTAATTTTTTTATTTAAAAAAAAAAAACTCAGCATTTATTGACTTCTCCTAACCTAACCTCAGCATTTATTGACTTTTCTCAACCCACAATCCCTTTTGGCTTCTCTCATAATTATTGCAACACCCTTTTCAATTTCTCCCATACACTATGGTTACACAAAAAAAAAAAAAAAAAAAAGATAAAAATTTAGCTATAGATCTTAAAAAGATATAACATCTAAACTTGAATTATGATTTAATAATATAATTATGTATTTTTTTTATGTATATCTATCAAAATTTTAAATCACTTAATGGGACAAATTAATCAATTTTTCAAAATTATTGATTTTTAATTTACAAAATAGATTAAAAAAAACTATTGACTGATTTATTTATTTAATAACAAAAATATTTTATAATCTCTCTCTCCTAATCTCTCTCACAAATTTTCAAAACAAAAAAATATTAAAACTTGCATTTCTTTTCTCTTCTCCAAAAAATCAGATAATATTTTTTATTAAAGTTGTAGATATCTACCTATATTTTATGTATTATATTATAACATAACCAAAAAAATTAAAAAACTAAAAAAAAAAATCTTTAAAATTTATCTAAATAAACTTTAAATCAATAAAACTCACATGTCTATCACATATCTAACTCACATCATAACTTATCTAAATAATAATAATTAAAAACAAATGGAAACCACAGATAAATCAAATTTTAAAAAAAAAAGATACCCACAACTCCATCTTAAATAAATTGAAAAAAAAATACCCGAATGGAAACCACACAAAAATAAAAAAAAAAAAAAAAAAAAAAAATATCTATCTATCTATATCTATACTATATATTAAGTAAAAAGGGGATTTTTTACCCAAGTCTTGTGGGAGCTTTAATCTCCCAATCTAAATTTTCTGATTTTTTGATTTATAAAAAAAAAAAACTTTAGCATTTATTAACTTCTCTCAACCCCCAAGTCTTACCCTCATAATAACACTTTAACGCATTAAGAACAAGCATAAAAGAAAATTATTTGAAATCCAACACATATGAATTCTTTGAAAAGTCTCAACAAATATGATTATTATCCCTCATAATAATACTTTAATGCATTAAAAACAAGCATAAAAAATTTTTCTTGAAAAGTCAAACACATAGGATTATTATCAAAATATTAAACTTTAATATAATATAATAAAAGAAAGAAGACATTTAATTTCTTAAAAAATCAAACACATATGATTATTATCAAAATATTAAACTTTAATATAATATAAAAAAGAAAAAAAAAAGAGATTTAAAAAAAAAAAGACATTTAAAAAAAAAAGATATTTAAAAATCGCAATTCACATATATAGATAATTATAAATATATTAAGAAAAAAAGGGATTTCTAAACCCTAAGCCTTGTGGGAGCTCCAATCTTTCAATCTTAATTTTCTAAATTTTTGATTTAAAAAAAAAACTTCAGCATTTATTGATTTGGTCAAAATTCCATGATCAGCATTTATTACCTTTTTCCAATCCACATGCCTGCATTTATTAATTTAGTCAAAATCTCTGATTAGCATTTAAAATCCCTTCATACAAATAATTATAGATACAGCCCATGCATAATTACTGCAGTAATTTTTTTAATTTCTCCTGTATACTATGATTAGTGATAAAATTATTAAATTATTTTTATAAAAAATCTTAAAAAACATAATTTATATATTAAAAAAAATTAAAACAAATATAAATATCACGGGATAATTACAGATCTTAAAAAAACTATGGTTACACACACACACACACAAAAAAAAAAAAAAAAAAATTAGCTATAGATCTCAAAAAGATATAACATCTAAATTTGAATTATGATTTAATAATATAATTATGTATTTTTTTTTTTTATGTATATCTATCAAAATTTTATGGGAGCTCCAATCTTCTAATCCTAATTTTCTAATTTTTTTATTTAAAAAAAAAAACCTCAGCATTTATTGACTTCTCCCAACTCACAATCCCTTTTGACTTCTCTCATAATTATTGCAACACCCTTTTCAATTTCTCCCATACACTATGGTTACACACAAAAATAAAAAAAATAAAAAAAGATAAGAATTTAGCTATAGATCTCAAAAAGATATAACATTTAAATTTGAATTATGATTTAACTAACCTATCACCCGTGCTATACACATGATAATTATAGATATTTATATTTGTTTTAGATTTTTTTAATATATAAATTATTTTTAAAAGATTTTTATAAAAATAATTTAACAATCTTATCACTAACTATAGTGTATAGGAGAAGTTGAAAAGGTACTACAGTACTTATACACGGATTGTATCTATAATTATTTGTATGAGGGAATTTTAAATGCTGATCAGAGAATTTTGACAAAATCAATAAATGCATGCATGTGGAAAAACATATGGATTGAACAAAGTTAATAAATATTATTCAGGGGATAGATATTTATATTTGTTTTAGATTTTTTTTAATATATAAATTATGTTTTTTAAGATTTTTTATAAAAATAATTTAACAATCTTATTACTAATGATAGTGTATGGGAGAAGTTGAAAAGGGTATCAAAGAATTATACACGGATTGTATTTATAATTATTTGTATGGGGGATTTTAAATGCTGATCAAGAGATTTTAACCAAATCAATAAATGCAGGCATGTTGATTGAAAAAAGTTAATAAATGCTGATCAAGAGATTTTGACCAAATCAATAAATGTTGAGTTTTTTTTTTAAATAAAAAATTTAGAAAATTCAGATTGGGATATTGGAGCTCCTACAGGCCTTGGGGTTAAAAACCCCCTTTTGCTTAATATATAGTATAGATAGATAATATAATTATGTATTTTTTTTTTTTATGTATATCTATCAAAATTTTAAATCACTTAATGGGACAAATTAATCAATTTTCCAAAATTATTGATTTTTAATTTACAAAATAGATTAAAAAAAACTATTGACTGACTTATTTATTTAATAACAAAAATATTTCATAATCTCTCCTTTCTAATCTCTCTCACAAATTTTTTCTTCCCCAAAAAATCAGATAATATTTTCTATTAAAGTTGTAGATATCTACCTATATTTTATATATTATATTATAAAATAACAAAAAAAACTAAAAAACTGAAAAAAAAAATCTTTAAAGTTTATCTAAATAAACTTTAAATCAATAAAACTCACATGTCTATCACATATCTAACTCACATCATAACTTACTTAAATAATAACAATTAAAAATAAATAGAAATCACAGATAAATTAAATTTAAAAAAAAAAGATACCCACAACTCCATCTTAAATAAATTGAAAAAAAAAATATTCGAATAGAAATCACACAAAAATAAAAATAAAAATAAAAAGATATATCTATCTATCTATCTATATCTATACTATATATTAAGCAAAATGAGATTTTTAACCGCCAAGGCCTATGGGAGAATCAATATTCCAATCTGAATTTTTAAAATTTTTTATTTAAAAAAAAAAACTCATCATAATTTACCTAAATAATAATAATTAAAAACAAATGGAAACCACTAATAAATTAAATTTTAAAAAAAGGATACCCACAACTCTATCTTAAATAAATTGAAAAAAAATACCCGAATAAAAATCACACAAAAATAAAAATAAAAATAAAAATAAAAAGATATATCTATCTATCTATCTAGATCTATACTATATATTAAGCAAAAGGGGGTTTTTAACCCCCAAGGCCTATGGGAGCTTCAATATTCCAATCTGAATTTTTAAAATTTTTTATTAAAAAAAAAAAACTCAGCATTTATTGATTTGGTCAAAATCTCCCGATCAGCATTTAAAATTCCCTCATGCAAATAATTATAGATACAATTCGTGTATAGTTACTGCAGTACCCTTTTCAACTTCCCTCTTACACTATGGTTAGTGATAAGAAAAAAATCTTAAAAAACATAATTTATATATTAAAAAAAATCTAAAACAAATACAAACATCTATAATTATCCCGTGCATAGCACGGGTGATAGACTAGTACTATATATTAAGCAAAATGGGGTTTTTAACCCCCAAGGCCTATGGGAGTTTCAATATCCCAATCTGAATTTTCTAAATTTTTTATTAAAAAAAAAACTCAGCATTTATTGATTTGGTCAAAATTCTCTGATCAACATTTATTAACTTTTTTCAATTCACATGTCTTTCCACATGCCTACATTTATTGATACAATCCCCTGATCAGCATTTAAAATTCCCTCATACAAATAATTATAGACACAATCCGTGTATAATTACTGCAGTACCCTTTTCAACTTCTCTCATACTCTATGGTTAGTGATAAGATTGTTAAATTATTTTTATAAAAAATCTTAAAAGCATAATTTATATATTAAAAAAAATCTAAAACAAATATAAATATCTATAATTATCCCGTGCATAGCACGGGTGATAGGCTAGTTACCTATATATGTGAATTGTGATTTTTATTTTTATTTTTTTTAAATGTCTTCTTTTTTTCCTTTTTTATATTATATTAAAATTTAATATTTTGATAATAATCATATGTGTTGGATTTTTCAAGAATTTTTTTTTATGCTTGTTCTTAATGCATTAAAGTGTTATTATAAGGGATAATAATCATATGTGTTTGGACTTTTCAAGGAATTGATATGTGTTGGATTTCAAAGAATTTTTTTTATGCTTGTTCTTAATGCATTAAAGTGTTATTATGAGGGTAAGATTTGGGGGTTGGGAAAAGTTAATAAATGCTAAATTTTATTTTTTTTTAAATCAAAAAATTTAGATTGGGAGATTGGAGCTCCCATAAGGTTTGGGTTTAAAAACCCCTTTTTGCTTAATATATAGTACTAGCCTATCACCCGTGCTATGCACGGGATAATTATAGATAATTATAGATATTTATATTTGTTTTAATTTTTTTTAATATATAAATTATGTTTTTTAAGATTTTTTTATAAAAATAAATTTAATAATCTTATTACTAACCATAGTGTACAGAAGAAATTAAAAAGGCTACTACAGTAACTATGCACTGGCTGTATCTATAATTATTTGTATGAGGAGATTTTAAATGCTAATGAGGGATTTTGACCAAATCAATAAATGCAGGTATGTGGATTGGAAAAAATTAATAAATGCTGATTAGGGAATTTTGACAAAATCAATAAATTCTGAGTTTTTTTTAAATAAAAAATTTAGAAAATTAAGATTGAGAGATTAAAACTCCCATAAGGTTTGGGGTTTAGAAACTCTATTTTCGTTAATATATTTACAATTATCTATATATGTGAATTGCAATTTTTAAACGTCTTTTTTTTTTTTTTCAAATGTCTTCTTTTTTTTCTTTTTTATATTATATTAAAGTTTAATATTTTGATAATAATCATACGTGTTGGACTTTTCAAGAAATCAAATGTCTTCTTTTTTATTATATTATATTAAAGTTTAATATTTTGATAATAATCATATGTGTTGGACTTTTTAAGAAATTTTTTTTGTACTTGTTCTTAATGCATTAAAGTGTTATTATAAGGGATAATAATCATATGTGTTGGATTTCAAAAAAAAAAAAAAAAATTATGCTGGTTCTTAATGCATTAAAGTGTTATTATGAGGGTAAGACTTGGGGGTTAGGAGAAGTTAATAAATGCTAAGATTTTTTTTTTTTTTAAATCAAAAAAATCAGAAAATTTAGATTGGGAGATTGGAGCTCCCACAAGGCTTGAAAAGGCTACTACAGTAACTATGTACTGACTATATCTATAATTATTTGTATGAGGAGATTTTAAATACTAATGAAGGATTTTGACCAAATCAATAAATGCAGGTATGTGGATTGGAAAAAGTTAATAAATGTTGATTAGGGGATTTTGACAAAATTAATAAATACTGAGTTTTTTTTTTAAATCAAAAATTTAGAAAATTAAGATTGAGAGATTGAAACTCCCATAAGATTTAGGGTTTAGAAACTCCATTTTCCTTAATATATTGACAATCTATTAAGCAAAATGGTGTTTTAACCCTCAAGGCCTGTGGAAGCTCCAATATGCCAATCCTAATTTCTTGATTTTTTATTTTTTATTTTTAAAAAAATTAACTTGGTGATTGGTTCAAAAATTATAATAATTACATTGACACCATCATTACATGGGTCTCTTAGGAAAGAAAAGTGGTGGCTTGTAAATTAAGAGCCATAGCCCCTCTCTCTCTCTCTCTCTCTCTCTCTCTCTCTCTCTCTCTCTCACATTTCATTTATTGTTTTATTTCCCCACCCTCCATCTCCTTCATTTATCAATAGTGTAATTATAATCTTTGAACCAATCACCAAATAATCCCAATATTATATTAAAAGAATTTAATAAATGGCTCTTAATTTTTTTCCTTCTTAATTTTTTTGTTTTATTTTTTGGAAAAAAAATAAATAAACACTTATTAAATTCCTTCAAACTCCTCGGTCAAACCCCAGGTATTTACACGCCATTACTTTTTGCATCCCCAAGAGGCCCATGTAATTATTGTGTAAATAGCTCTTAATTTTTTTCCCTGTTAATTTTTTTGTTTCATTTTTTGAAAAAAAAAAAAAACACTTATTAAATTCCTTCAAATCTCAATATTTATTGATTTGGTCAAAATCTCTGATCAGCATTTATTAACTTTTTCCAATCCACATGCCTACATTTATTGATTTGGTCAAAATCCTTGATTAGCATTTAAAATCACATTATACAAATAATTATAGATACAGTCCGTGCATAGTTCTTTAAGAACCTTTTAATTTCTCCATACACTATGGTTAGTGATAAGATTGTTAAATTATTTTTATAAAAATCTTTAAAAACATAATTTATATATTAAAAAAATTAAAACAAATATAAATATCTAAAATTATCTGCATATAGCACGGTGATAGGCTAGTTATCTATATATGTGAATTGTGATTTTTAAACGCGTTTTTTTAAATGTCTTCTTTTTTTCTTTTTTATATTATATTAAAGTTTAATATTTTGATAATAATCATACGTGTTGGACTTTTCAAAAAATTAAATGTCTTCTTTTTTTATTATATTATATTAAAGTTTAATATTTTGATAATAATCATATGTGTTGGACTTTTTAAGAAATTTTTTTTTATACTTGTTCTTAATGCATTAAAATGTTATTATAAGGGATAATAATCATATGTGTTGGATTTCACAAAAAAAAATTATGCTTGTTCTTAATGCATTTAAGTGTTATTATGAGGGTAAGACTTGGGGGTTAGGAGAAGTTAATAAATGCTAAGGTTTTTTTTTTTTTTAAATCAAAAAATTAGGAAATTTAGATTGAGAGATTGGAGCTCCCACAAGGCTTGGGGTTAAAAACCCCCTTTTGCTTAATATATAGTATAGATAGATAGATACTAGCATATCACCCGTGCTATGCACGAGTTGTATTTACAATTATCTATATATGTGAATTGTGATTTTTAAATTTCTTTTTTTTTTTAAATGTCTTCTTTTTTTTTCTTTTTTATATTATATTTAAAGTTTAATATTTTGATAATAATTATATGTGTTGGACTTTTCAATGAATTAAATGTCTTCTTTTTTTATATTATATTAAAGTTTAATATTTTAATAATAATCATATGTGTTGGACTTTTTAAGGAATTTTTTTTATACTTGTTCTTAATGCATTAAAGTGTTATTATGAGGGATAATAATTATATGTGTTGGGACTTTTCAAAGAATTCATATGGGTTGGACTTTTCAATGAATTTTTTTATACTTATTCTTAATGCATTAAAGTGTTATTATGAGGGAAAGGCTTGAGGGTTGGAAGAAGTTAATAAATGCTAAGCAGGGGATTTTGACCAAATCAATAAATGCTAAGTTTTTTTTTAAAATAAAAAATAAAAAATTTAGAAAATTCAGATTGAGACATTGAAGCTCCTAAAGGCCTTGGGGATTAAAAACTCCCCTTTTACTTAATATATAACTAGCATATCACCCGTGCTATGCACGGATTGTGTTTACAATCTACACTATATATTAAGGAAAAGGGTGTTTTAAACCCACAAGCCATGTGAGAGCTTCAATACCTCAATCCTAATTTCTTAATTTTTTGATTTTTTTTAAAAAACAAAACCCCAACACTTAATGAATTCTCCCAAGTCTTTTTGACTTCTCCAATAATTGAATTCTTCCAAATCTTTTTGACTTTTTCATTAAACACACCATTTTTAATTTTTCAATACCTATTGTAGCTCCCTCAAGCTTGAGCTTTTAAAGATCAGTCTCAGTCGCAATTAATTTACATTCCTCTCTGTGAAATTGCCAATTAATTTACATTCCTCTCTGTGAAACTGCCATTTTCCGTGGAGCTTGACTAGGACTAAGAAGCTAGACACATACCTATTGCAGTCTCCTCCTCCACAGGTAATAATAATAATTAATACTCACTCCAAATCCAATGTTGTTGTATTAGAATATTCTCTTCTTCCTTCATTCTTTTCTTCTCTAAAACTCCTCAAATTGGAAAATGCTATTCTTTGTTTTCATTATTCATTTTTGTTATTGCTGATAAAATTTCAAGAACACTTTTAGTAATCCTTAAAATGTGAATTGTTTTCATAATAATTTTTTCAAACTTTCTAAAAACAAAAAACAAAACACAAAAACTCAACTTTCTTTATCTCTTTGCTTTCCTTTCTCCTTGGTCAGGAACCAGAAGACGAAAGGCCAAAAACCTTAGTTGGATACTTCGTGTTGGGTTGGTTCATACTTGCTTTCACTTTGTCCATTGCACTCAATCTATTATAGGATGATATTATTGTACCACTACACCTTTTAACTTCAATCTTTTTTAACTTCTGAACCAGTCTTTGTTCATTTATTTTATTTTATGTTTGTGTGCTCTATTTTTGTTGAAGCTGGGATGAATATTTTGTTTCCATTATTTATTAATGTGTTTGTTATTTACTTTGTTATTTAATTTTACTATTTCAATGAGTAGCCCAAATAAATATGTGAATTGATTTTTTTTAAAACATATTTAATTTCTTGAAAAATGATATATAACTACATTTTGTAAATCTACTTTTTAAGACCCCAATGAATTATAAATGAAATGATTAAGAAAATTGCTCATAATTATACAAGAATTGAAACCAATATTAGTGTTCTTAGGTTTGAGGATTCTGAGGGGCGAGGTTTTTTTTTTACTGATGTGACTGTAGTTTGTTCCTCCTTTCTCGTGTATGCAAATAATGAGCCTTTCTCACTTCTTCACTGCAATTTCGCCTTTTTTGTTAGTTCAATAATTTTTTTTTTAATGTGAACAGTGAGCAATTCTTCACTTTTCCCTTGCAAACACTGAGCAAACAGTGAGCCTTTCCAACGCATGCAAATAGTGAGCATTTCTCACTTATTCACTTTCATTTCTTTCTTTTTGGTTCTTTTTTACAATAATTGTAGTTAGTTCAATATTATTATTATTTTTTTTAATGTGATTATAGTTAGTTCAATGATTTTTTTTCATTTATTTTTTTTATTATGAAAAAAATGTGATGTGATGTGATTGTAGTTTGTTCAATGGTTCTTTTTTTTAATATGATTGTATTGCAGTTAGTTTAATGGTTCTTTTTGTTGATTTATTTTTCTTATTATGAGGAAAATGTGATGTGATTGTAGTTTGTTCAATGTTTTATTTTAATGTGATTTAATCTTTTTATTTACTGTTTTAATATAAATATTAAACTTTAATCTATACTATAAAAAAGAAAAAAAAAATTTAAAAATCACAATTCATGGGGGTTTCTAACCCACAAGCCTTGTGGGGGCTCCAATATCCTAATCTAAATTTTATGATGAATTTTTTGAAAAAAAAAAATATGATCATTATCAAAAAGACACTTAAAAATCGCAATCTATCTATCTATCTATCTATACTTACCCACAACTTTAATCTATACTATAAAAAAGAAAAAAAAAATATTTAAAAATCACAATTCATGGGGGTTTCTAACCCACAAGCCTTGTGGGGGCTCCAATATCCTAATCTAAATTTTATGATAAATTTTTTGAAAAAAAAAAATATGATCATTATCAAAAAGACACTTAAAAATCGCAATCTATCTATCTATCTATCTATACTTACCCACAAGCCATGTGGGAGCTCCAATATTCCAATCTCAATTTCGAAATTTTTTGAATTTTTTTTTTTAAAAACAAACCTTCACCCATCATTTAATTTGAGCCTTTTCAAAAACCTAAACTCTATTTTGAAAATCTAAATTCTACTAACTCCAATATTCAAATCTTAATTTCTTAACTTTTTGTATATATATATTTTAATAAGTAAGATGTCAATTAAATGGTTCTCAATACTTATCTATACGATTTGTAAGTTTAATAATTGAGATGTCAATTAAACAATGAATGGTAATATCAAATATGAAATCTCAGCATTTATTAATTTGGTCAAAATTTTCTGATCAACATTTATTAACTTTTTCAATCCATGTGTCTTTTCACATGACTACCTTTATTGATTTTGTGAAAATTTCCTGATCAGTATTTAAAATCCCCCATACAAATAATAATATGTAATTAAAAAAAAAATTTAGCATTTATTAACTTCTCTCAACCCCCAAGCCTTTTGAGAGATTTGGTCAAAATCCCCTCATAATAACACTTTAATGCATTATCCCTTATAATAACACCTTTTCTAATTTTTTGAACAAGCATAAAAAAAAATTCCTTAAAACGTTCAACACATGAATTTTTTGAAAAAAAAAATACATATGATTATTATGAAAATATTAAACTTTAATATAATATAAAAAAAAAAAGACACTTACAAATTGCAATCTATCTATCTATACTTACTATTGATTAAGGAAAAAGGGGCTTTAAACCCACAAGTCATGTGTGAGCTCTAATATTCCAATCTCAATTTCCCAATTTTTTGATTTTTTTTTTAAAAAAAAAAATCTAAATCCTGATAACTCCAATATTCAAATCTTAATTTCTTAACTTTTTGTATATATACACTTTAATAAGTAAGATGTCGATTAAATGGTTCTCAATACTTATCTATACGATTTGCAAGTTTAATAAGTGAGATGTCAATTAAACAATGAATGGTAATATCAAATATGCAATCTCAGCATTTATTAATTTAGTCAAAATTTCCTGATCAGCATTTATTAATTTTTTCAATCCACATGTCTTTTCACATGCCTATATTTATTGATTTGGTTAAAATTTCTTGATCAACATTTAAAATCCCCCGTACAAATAATTATATGTAATTTAAAAAAAAACTTACCATTTGTTAACTTCACCCAACCCCCAAGCCTTTTGAGAGATTTGGTCAAAATCCCCTCATAATAACACTTTAATGCATTATCTCTCATAATAACTTCTCCCAATCTAGATTGTGCACCGTGTGTGACCTTTGTTTTAAATATAGATTGGTCTGAAGAATGTCTATACCTTTCAGAAGGTAAATCTATACTATATATTAAGCAAAAGGGGGCTTTTAACCCCAAGGCCTGTGGGAGTTCCAATCTCCTAATCCTAATTTTCTAATTTTTTGATTTAAAAAAAAAAAAACCTCAGCATTTATTGACTTTCCTCAACCCAATCTCAGCATTTATTGACTTTTCCCAACCACAATCTCTTTTGACTTCTCTCATAATTATTGCAACATCCTTTTCAATTTCTCCCATAAACTATGGTTACACACAAAAATAAAAAATAAAAAAGATAAGAATTTAGCTATAGATCTCAAAAAGATATAACATCTAAATTTGAATTGTGATTTAATAATATAATTATATATTTTTTTTATGTATATCTATCAAAATTTTAAATCACTTAATGAGACAAATTAATCAATTTTTCAAAATTATTGATTTTTAATTTACAAAATAGATTAAAAAAAACTATTGACTGATTTATTTATTTAATAACAAAAATATTTCATAATCTCTCCCTCCTAATCTCTCTCACAAATTTTCAAAAAAAAAATATTAAAACTTGTATTCATTTTCTCTTTCCCAAAAAATCAGATAGGAGCTCCAATCTCCTAATCCTAATTTTTTAATTTTTTGATTTAAAAAAAAAATCTCAGTATTTATTAACTTCTTCCAACCCAACCTCAGCATTTATTCACTTTTCCCAACCCACAATCCCTTTTGACTTCTCTCATAATTATTGCAACACTCTTTTCAATTTCTCTTATACACTATGGTTACACACAAAATTTTTTTAAAAAAAGATAAGAATTTAGCTATAGATCTCAAAAAGATATAACATCTAAATTTGAATTGTGATTTAATAATATAATTATGTATTTTTTTTTTATGTATGTCTATCAAAATTTTAAATTACTTAATGGGACAAATTAATTAATTTTTCAAAATTATTGATTTTTAATTTACAAAATAGATTAAAAAAAACTATTGACTGATTTATTTATTTAATAACAAAAATATTTCATAATCTCTCCCTCTAATTTCTCTCACAAATTTTTTTAAAAAAATATTAAAACTTACATTCATTTTCTCTTCTCCAAAAAATCAGATAATATTTTCTATTAAAGTTGTAGATATCCACCTATATTTTATATATTATATTATAACATAACAAAAAAAAACTAAAAAACTAAAAAAAAAAAAAATGTTTAAAGTTTATCTAAATAAACTTTAAATCAATAAAACTCATATGTCTATCACATATCTAACTCACATCATAACTTACCTAAATAATAATAATTAAAAACAAATGAAAACCACAGATAAAATAAATTTAAAAAAAAGAAAGATACCTACAACTTCTGTCATGACCCAACCCCAGGGACTTAGAGTTGGAATCGCGACTTACTAACTTATTCTCATTCAAAATAATTTAAGCTGCGCAAATAAAAATAATTAAACAGAAATCCTACTACATCTTACTATTTAAGGAACAGAAAATATATTTCTAAGGCTTTCATTATTTTATTATTCAGTGACCAGCCCCGTACAGAGACAAAAAGAAGTAAAAATATAAAAAAAAGAAAAGTAAAATAGTGATTCATCATCAGTCCAAATGCAGGTTCCATTTTGTAGGGTTATGGATTTCCCTCACATCTCGTCACTGAAGGGTAATGTAACTATAAGCACACAGTGAGAAATGTTATGCCAAGTGTAGGGAATGCAAAATATCCATGCATGATCAATTAGGCTAAAACATTAGCAAAATGACAATTTATTTAAAGTGGCAGAGTATATAAATCATGTAATTAAATAATCATAACCACGGTATAAAACAGAACAGAACAGAGGTCACAGAAGTGACAGTCAGAACAGAGGTCAATGGATCCATGACAAACAGAGGACCACAAAGTGGTCAAACAGAGGCCAATAGTTATTTAAGTCCCCCAAGGCGTGGGACTCTCGTGGTAATACTTACAAAACATAATTGTTTATAAGGTTATAGTCAAACATATACTAATTTTTAAACAAACATATCTATGGGTTTCTTTTTAAGTAAATAGAGTTTAGAAAGTAACCCACGTAACTGAAATATTTATAAATAAAATTTTTATTTATATAACTTAATAAATATAACGTGTTTGACATAAGCTATGGTAACTCAAAACATTTGTAAACCATATAATGGTAAATCAAGGTATAACATATCTCACCTTAATTATAACCCTTAGCTTTACTTTATTATCAAAACTTCCTCACTATGGATTCCTTACCCTCACTGACGAGTCTCTCCCTCTCGGTTTCTTTCTTTCTTCACTTATTTCCTTCACACGCACACAACACAACACCCCACTCCTATTTATACACCATATACATGCTGACTCAACATGCTAAGCCCTAGGTACTTACTTCTCTACACAAGCCTAACGTACAGGTGGCTTCCCCGTTCTCTTCACTCGGCTGATCTGTAATCAAATTCATTAATGGCAGAATAATATGGCAGGATTATACTTGATTGCCACCGATTCGTTTTTATCTACAACTATTATCTTAATTAAAATTAGTATTTAATAATAAAATTGGTATTTAACTTATCTTAATAAATTTCTTCGTCATATATTTAATAACCATAATGATAAATTAATTTACCTAGCACAAATAACTTATTCATTTTATTATTATTATTTTCATTCCATATATTATTATTATTATTATTTATTTATTTACTATCTTTAACTTTAATTTGACCCAACTAATATTAGAATTTCATATTTCTGTTAATTTGGCCCTAACTAAAAATCCCTAATTAATCCCATATATCCCCGTGCTAAATTAGATTCTGTATTTATTAGTACTTATTTAATATTATATATCACATACACCCATAATTATATAACTATAAACATTTATGTGGTATGTAATTAAACATTCAGGGTGTCACATTTCTCCCCTCCTAAATAGGAGTTTGTCCCCAAACTCGACGTACCTTAATTTTCGAAGAGGTGTGGGTATTTAGCTCGCATTTGTTCTTCGGTTTCCCACGTAGCTTCTTCGATACGATGATTCCGCCATAAGACCTTTACCAATGGTATGGTCTTGTTTCGGAGAATTTGATCACGTCGATCGAGAATTTGTACTGGTTGTTCTTCATAAGAGAGATCTTCTCGAACTTCCAAGTTCTCATAGTCGATGACATGTTCTGGATCTCGGAGATATCGTTGGAGCATTGATACGTGAAACACGTTGCGGATTTTAGATAGCTCAGGGGGTAGTGCAAGACGATAAGCTACGGGACCAATTCTTTCCAGTATTTCAAATGGCCCGATGTAATGTGGGTTTAGCTTTCCACGCTGTCCGAATCAGATCACTTCTCTTGTTGGTGAGATTTTGAGAAACACATGATCTCCTACTTGGAATTCCAAGTCTCGCCTCTGAGTATCCGCATAACTTTTCTGGCGGCTTTGAGCAGTGCGAATCCGCTGTTGGATGAGTTGGATTTTCTCACTGGTGACTTGTACAATTTCGGGGCCTAACAATTTCTTGTCCCCGACTTCCGTCTAACACAGGGGTGATCGACACTTCCTTCCGTACAGTGCTTCATATGGTGCCATTCCAATGCTTGCCTGATAGCTGTTGTTACAGGCGAATTCCACTAAAGGTAGGTGCTCATCTCAGTTACCTTTGAGGTCCAACACGCATACACGTAACATGTCTTCTATCGTCTGAATTGTTCTTTCGGATTGCCCATCGGTTTGTGGATGATAGGCCGTGCTGAACTTCAGTGTAGTTCCCAAAGCTTCTTGCAATTTACTCCAGAAGTGAGACACGAAACGAGGGTCCCGGTCTGACACGATCGATACTGGGATACCATGCAATCGAATAATCTCCTTGATATATAAAGTAGCAAACTTATTCAGAGGATACATGATTTTGATTGGTAGAAAGTGTGCTGACTTTGTCAATCGGTCTACTATCACCCATATTGCATCATTCTTTGAAAAAGACTGTGGTAATCCGACCATGAAGTCCATGGTAATGTGTTCCCATTTCCATTCAGGAATAGGGAGTGGTTGCAGTAGCCCTGCCGGTCTCTGATGTTCTGCTTTAACACGCTGACAATGCAGACATTTAGAAACATGGTTTGCGATATCTCTTTTCATTTCGGTCCACCAGTAGTGTTCCTTCAGATCACGATACATCTTTGTGTTGCCAGGGTGGGCTGTAAATCTTGACTTATGAGCTTCTTCCAGTATCTTTTTCTTGAGATCCGGGATGTCGGGTATGCAAATTCGGTTCTGAAATTTCAGTATCCAATTGCTCAAAATGAAATCAGGATCAGGCGTGCTTACTTGTTCCTCGTACCTTTTCTTCAAGAGTTTATCTTCCCATTAGCGCGCTTTAATTTCTCCAATCAATGCAGGTTCCATGGTTACGTTGGCGAGTAACCCATTGACCTTGCGGGAAACGAGGGTGCATTAAAACAAGCATAAAAAAAGCATAAAAAATAAGGTGCATTACTTCACTACAATTTCTTCACTAGAAATTGTACTGAAAGAGTCTTACCCTCATAATAACACTTTAATGCATTAAAACAAGTATAAAAAAATTATTTGAAATCCAACACATATGAATTCATTGAAAAGTCCTAACACATACGATTATTATCCCTTATAATAACACTTTAATGCATTAAAAACAAGTATAAAAAAAATTTATTGAAAAGTCCAACACATATGATTATTATCAAAATATTAAATTTTAATATAATATAATAAAAAAAAGAAGACATTTAATTCCTTGAAAAGTCCAACACATATGATTATTATCAAAATATTAAACTTTAATATAATATAAAAAAGAAAAAAAAGAAGAAGACATTTAAAAAAAAAAAGAAGACATTTAAAAATCGCAATTCATATATATAGATAATTGTAAATATATTAAGAAAAATGGGGTTTCTAAACCCCAAGCCTTGTGAGAGCTCTAATCTCTCAATTTTAATTTTCTAAATTTTTGATTTAAAAAAAAAAAACCTCAGCATTTATTGATTTGGTTAAAATTCCCTGATCAGGATTTATTAACTTTTTTCAATCCACATGACTGCATTTATTGATTTGGTCAAAATCTCTAATTAGCATTTAAAATCCCCTCATACAAATAATTATAGATACAGCCCGTGCATATTAATGCAATAGCCTTTTTAATTTCTCCTATACACTATGGTTATTGATAAGATTGTTAAATTAATTTTATAAAAAATCTTAAAAAACATAATTTATATATTAAAAAAAAAATTAAAACAAATGTAAATATCTATAATTATCCCGTGCATAGCACGGGTGATAGGCTAGTCTATATATTAAGGAAAAAGGTCTTTTAAAACCCAAGGCTTGTGGAAGCTCCAACATGTCAATCCTAATTATCTGATTTTTTAATTTTTTTTTTTTTTAAAAATTGACTTGGTGATTGGTGATTGGCGATTGGTTCAAAGATTGTAATAATTACACTATTGATTACAATAAACACTTAATTTATAATAATTACACTTATTAAATGAATATCGCAATAAATGAAATCCTAATTTCCTTACTTTTTGTATCCCCAAGAGACCCATGTAATTATTGTGTAAATGCCTCTTAAATAAATAAATAAACACTTATTAAATTCTTTCAAACTCCTCGGTCAAACCCCATGTATTTAATTTATATATTAAAAAAAATGAAAACAAATATAAATATCTATAATTATCCCGTGCATAGCACGGGTGATAGGCTAGTATATATATATATATATATATATCTAAGTATAACATTTTTACTTTATAACATTTTATAAATATATAATAGATGTGTTGTTCATTAATTATAACACCAACTATCATGTTGACAATGCAAGAATGTTGATGGATGGCCCACAACAATTTAGATTTTAGTTATACTTTGTTTTATTTATTCAGTGAATTTCGAACAAATGTAATAAATTCTTATTTTTATTACTTTAATTATGCAATGTCAACATTTTCTTTTAAAATTACATATGTATTATGCTAACAATTTAAAAATATGTTTACCATAACTATGAATAGTTTTTTTGTTTTTTTTAAATTCAATCCCGTGCATAGCACGGGTGATATGCTAGTTATCTATATATGTGACTTGTGATTTTTAAATATTTTCTTTTTTTTTAAATGTCTTCTTTTTTTCATTTTTTATATTATATTAAAGTTTAATATTTTAGTAATAATCACATGTGTTGGACTTTTTAAGGAATTAAATGTCTTTTTTTTTATTATATTATTTAAAGTTTAATATTTTGATAATAATCATATGTGTTGGACTTTTCAAGAAATTTTTTTTATGCTTGATCTTAATGCATTAAAGTGTTATTATGAGGGATAATAATCATATATGTTGGGACTTTTCAAGGAATTCATATGTGTTGGATTTCAAAGAATTTTTTTTATGCTTGTTCTTAATGCATTAAAGTGTTATTATGAGGATATGACTTGGGAGTTGGGTGAAATTAATATATGCTAAGTTTTTTTTTTTTTTAAATCAAGAAATTTAGATTGGGAGATTGGAGCTATGAATTGTGATTTTTAATTTTTTTTTAAAATGTCTTCTTTTTTTTTCATTTTTATATTATATTAAAGTTTAATATTTTGATAATAATCATATGTATTGGATTTTTCAAGAAATTTTTTTTATGCTTGTTCTTAATGCATTAAAGTGTTATTATGAGGGATAATAATCATATGTGTTGAGACTTTTCAAGGAATTCATATCTGTTGGATTTTAAAGAATTTTTTTTATACTTGTTCTTAATGCATTAAAGTGTTATTATGAGGGTAAGACTTGGGAGTTGGTAGAAGTTAATAAATGCACTTTTTCTTTCTTTTCCCGAATGGAAGGTAGTTAATAGAAATTTCCTTAATTGCTTAAAATTAAGAAAGTTCAATAATTTTAGAATGAGGGTTTGGAGCTCCTAGAAGGCTTCTCCCTAAAAACACCATTTTTCTTATATAATACTAGCCTATCACCCGTGCTATGCACAGAATACTTATAGATATTTATATTTGTTTTAATTTTTTTTAATATATAAATTATATTTTTTAAGATTTTTTATAAAAATAATTTAACAATCTTATCAGTGATCATAGTGTACAGGAGAAATTAAAAAAACTATTGCAGTAACTATGCACGAGCTGTATCTATAATTATTTGTATGAGGGGATTTTAAATACTAATCAGGGATTTTGACCAAATCAATAAATGCAGGCATGTGGATTGGAAAAAGTTAATAAATGCTGATCAGGGGATTTTGACTAAATCAATAAATGCTGAGTTTTTTTTAAAAAAAAAATCAAAAATTTAGAAAATTAAGATTGAGAGATTGGAGCTCCCACAAGGCTTGGGATTTAGAAACCTTGTAACGCCCTCAAAATAAACCCATAATTCATACATTCTTAACATGCTTAGATATAAAAGAATAAAGCATAATTACATATCATCAGAGTATTCATTACAAAATATATTACATGTTGACTACAAAAGTAAATGCCCTATAGGCTTACGACTTTCCAAGTCAACACTTGGTTACAAAAGAGAGCACTAACTCTATACAAAATAAGCCATTGGCTTGATATACATGTAATACAACAAAATAACAAAAGAGTCCAACAGCCTCAAGCCTCCCAAGCTACGTCCTTGGAGGTGGCATACTACCTGTACCTGAAAATAATGTCCCATATAGGGTGAGCCAACACCCAGTAGAGATATGCTAAACATAATATGAACAATAACTAAAACATTAGCATTTGACAAATGTTTAACTCACATGAATAAATTCATAACCCATTTCAATTACATGACAAATGTGTCCATGTTTCATTTCATTTTCAATACTTATCCAATTTCTCAATTCATAATCCTAGCTCAGAACCTGGCCATATACTTTAAATGAGATTATATCTCATATCAATAACTCTTCCATTTCAATTGAGATAACAACTCAAATTAAACACTTCACACTTAACCAAAGATACACATAATTGCTGTATCAATCTCAAACCAAACACTTCCATACTTCATATATGATATACAAATTTGCTATATCAATACTTCAATAGATATACAAAATTACTGTATCAATGGAGTCCATCTCTTATCTCCTCCCAAATAAAATCCGGTTTAGGAGTCCATCCCCTATCTCCTCCCAAATAAAATCCGGTTTAGGAGTCCATCCCCTATTTCCTCCCAAATAAAATCCGGTTTAGGAGTCCATCCCCTATCTTCTCCTAAACCGTGGAGTACATCCCCTATCTCCTCCTACACAATACAATGTATATAAACACAAATCATATACATAATTTCAATGTATTATTCCAACCATCACATTCGATGGTATATTCAATGGATTAGTTTTAATTTGCCTAATCATCATGCATTGTCTACAACAATCAAGACTATCCTCCACCGATAGCCCAAAGCAGTTATTTCTAAACAGATAATAAATGCCTCAACAGATATAAAATCTCAACATTTTCAAAGTGAGCGATTAATAAATCCAACTCAACCATTCTAACTCATAATGAGCCAATTCTATTATTTTCAACTCAATTTCACATTTCCATTACAATTGTCATTAATTACACTAATGACCCAAATATACCCAAACATGGCATTTTCTCCCTTTTTCTCAATATTGACCCAAAGGTCCAAATATTATCAACAACATCAATACTATCATTTTAAGACCCAAAATACATATTTATGAGCCAAAATAACAAAACTCCTCTTTTGAAAATAACACATTTTAAATCTTAACTTTCCAAATCAACCCATCTATACAAATAACTCAATGTCTATGTTAAAACACATAAGAATGAATAGGAATCCCTACCTCAAAAGATGAAACCCAATGGAGGAGATGAAGAAATCTCGAAGTGCTCCAAACCAAGAAATTTTCGAATCAAAAGATAGCTCTCGACAAACTCAACAACTTTTACAAAGGCACCAAGGGAGTGAATCATTCTAGCTAGATCAAACCCTAGAGAGAATGGAGATTCTAGAAATAGGAGCTCTCAAAATCGGTTTTGGGAAAGTAAGAGAGAGAAAGGGAAACGAAAAAGTGATCCAAAAAGGTGAAATCCCGACATGTTATACCGCCTGCTCGTTCGGCGTGAAAACTCCCCGCGTCGAAAGGCCGAACTCACACTCGAGCGTCAAAAGCGCCGCTCGAGCGTAGATTGCACACTTCCAGAAGTTTTGCAGACATGGTCCCCGCTCGAGCATCAAACTCCCCGCTCGAGCGGAGGAACAAAAACAAAGGGTCACGCTCGAGCATCAAAACTCCCGCTCGAGCGTCTGAAGACCTGCAGACAAAAGTACTGGGAGGTTGAAAATTACGCTCGAGCATCAAAACGCTCGCTCGAGCAGAGAAGCAACAATGAAGGGCCCGTTCGAGCGTGAAGGCCAAAATCTAGGCATCAACTCTAGGTTTCAAAACACAATCAACCTGTTTCAAACCTACCCAACACAACCCAAGACTCAAATACAAAGAGTAAGGGAAGGAAATGAGAATGAGACAACAATACAACCACAGAACCAAGTCTGGAACACAATATACAAAGGAAAAGAAAACCGGGATCGCTATAAACCCCATTTTCCTTAATATATTTACAATTATCTATATATGTGAATTGCGATTTTTAAATATCTTTTTTTTTTTAAATGTCTTCTTTTTTTTCTTTTTTATATTATATTAAAGTTTAATATTTTGATAATAATCATATGTGTTAAACTTTTCAAGGAATTAAAGGTCTTCTTTTTTTTATTATATTATATTAAAGTTTAATATTTTGATAATAATTATATGTGTTGGACTTTTCAAGGAATTAAATGTCTTCTTTTTTTTATTATATTATATTAAAGTTTAATATTTTGATAATAATCATATATGTTGGACTTTTTAAGAAATTTTTTTTATGCTTATTCTTAATGTATTAAAGTGTTATTATGAGGGATAATAATCATATGTGTTGGGACTTTTCAAGAAATTCATATGTGTTGGATTTCAAAGAATTTTTTTTATGCTTGTTCTTAATACATTAAAGTGTTATTATGAGGGTAAGACTTGGGGGTTGGGAGAAGCTAATAAATGCTAAGGTTTTTTTTTTTTTAAATCAAAAAATCAGAAAATTTAGATTGAGAGATTGGAGCTCCCACAAGGTTTAGGGTTAAAAATCTCCTTTTACTTAATATATAGTACTAGCATATCACCCGTGCTATGCACTGATTGTGTTTACAATTATCTATATATGTGAATTGTGATTTTTAAATTTTTTTTATTTTAAATGTCTTCTTTTTTTCCTTTTTTATATTATATTAAAGTTTAATATTTTGATAATAATTATATGTGTTGAACTTTTCAAGAAATTAAATGTCTTTTTTTTTATTATATTATATTAAAGTTTAATATTTTGATAATAATCATATGTGTTGGACTTTTCAAGAATTTTTTTTTATGCTTGTTCTTAATGCATTAAAGTGTGATTATGAGGGATAATAATCATATATGTTGAGACTTTTCAAAGAATTCATATGTGTTGAATTTCAAAGAATTTTTTTTATGGTTGTTCTTAATGCATTAAAGTGTTATTATGATGGTAAGACTTAGGAGTTGAGAGAAATTAATAAATGCTAAATTATTTTTTTTTTTAAATCAAAAAATCAGGAAATTTAGATTGGGAGATTGGAGCTCCCACAAGACTTGGGGTTAAAAATTTCTTTTTGCTTAATATATAGTATAGATAGATAGATATAGATAAATAGATATTATAGATACAGACAGATGCGATAAAATAATTAATATTTCATTATATTTTTTGTGTATTAATCTGTGTTGGTCCATTATTACATATGCGGCTGACGGCATTGGAATATTGGACATGCAAATTAGTTGGCACAGATCTTATTCTTGGAATATGGAAAGTCTAGGCTTGGGAAATGAAAAGACATGGAGTGTTCCTTTTTTTGGTTTACATACATGGCACAGTGGTTTGTTTATATTGAAGAAATCAACAGGTGATCTTGTTAATTCAACCATCATCATGCCTACATTTATGAGATGGGTTGTACCGTTGGAAGAGCATAAAAAAGGCAGTGCATGTGTATCTATATATTTGGGATGTGTTGCGTTAAATGAGTAAGAGTGGGATACACAGAGAGTGATATATATGTACAGTGAGGAGTCCCAAACAGTGAGGGTTTGGTGATTGATGTATGTGTATTATGGGGGTGTGAGGTTGAGAACAATAACATTGTGGGGCTGTGAGAAAATCAACAATTTTTAGTAGTTTGAATTTTCATAGTTTGAATGACTCGAATGTTTCAAAATGATATCGTTTTGGTAGTAAAATGACGTCGTTTTGATACATTCGAGTTATTCGGGCCACACAAATTCGAACTACCAAATATTTTTTTGAGAAAATATTAAAGAGTTGTATTTGTTTCACCATTGTAATTGTTCTATTATTAGTGGATTGCTCTATGGATGTAGGCATTTGTGTTGAATCACGTAAAATCTTGTATTCTCTATTTTTCTTTTGCATTCTATTTTTATTTTATTTGTTTCCTTTGCTTAGGTAAGATTTATTCCTGACAATATTTAAATAAAATATAATTTTTATATATAAAACTTGTTTAAAATGACGTGACAGTTGTATTTTTATAATTACAAGTTACAATGATTAATGTTTTGACTCAAAACGAAAGGATTACAAATGTTACCATGATTAAAAATGATAGGATCACAAATAATCATGTTAATTTGTATGAATTTTTTGCACATAAATTATGTTTATAGCACTAAAAATGTTAGGATTACAAATGTTACAATGATTAATGTTTATAGCAGTACTCAGAGGTCGCCTAACATTAGACCACTTAATTCTATCGCCTTAGATCTAAGAATTTTTTTTAGTGTTCCAATTGGTGGGAAATCCAATGGGTAATCCCTGGAATAACTGAGAATGTGGAATTCTATTCCTTTTGCCTTGATGTGGAGTGTGTGGAAGTTAAGCAATAACTGCCTTTACAATGGTTGCCAAACAGATTTCAATGAAATTAGGTAATATTTGGTTCACTGAATGAAATAAAATTGGTATGAATATTTGTTCATTACATCAAAATATTCATTCTCATGTTTGGTTGACTAAAAAATTAATTACAAAATGTATTATAAATGGAATCATCATTCACCATTTTAAGGGAATGATTATTCCATAGAGTTTAAGAAATAATCATTTCATTCCATTCCAATTTATTCCTGTGAACCAAATAGAACATTAGGGAGTTGATTAAAGTTAGAGTGGCTTTTATGGATCAAATACAGCAGAGTTGAGGTGCCTTATTCCAGTACATGACTTGGTATCAAATTAATAAAAAATCAGATCTGTGGGAAGTTTGGGTAGGTAGTTTCAGGTTGATGATCTGAGGCTCTGTTTTGTGAATGACTGCTGATCTATGAAGTTGGTCTGTGCTATGAGGAGATTGGTATTTTTGGATGGATGATTGCTGCTTGTTAGCTTGTTTGTTTGGTACAAGAGGCTTTATCTTGTTAAAGGCTGCTTTATGTAAAGGTAAAGTTAAGAGGTGCTGTGTGTATAAGGGAGTTGGTGGTGTTTGCAGCTGATGGTGTGTTTTTCTATTATTAGTTAATTGGTTTGTGTTGCTTTGGATTGCTGGTTGTTTGTTTTCTTTTCTCTGTTGATTTCTCACCAACTATTGAGAATTGTGTTGGGATTGTGAATTCATACAGTGATGTTGTTTCCACTATCCTCTTCTTTATTGATGTTCCACGTATGTACATGTATGTTTGGTTTCATTAATAAAGGCATCCTTTCTTTCGCTTATCAAAAAAATTAACGCTATGTTTGGTAACTTAGGAGAGAAAAGAAAAGAAATGATTACTTAAGTAATAAGAGAAAAGAAAAGAAAAGAAAAGATTGTAATTTCTCTCCTTTTTGTTTGGATAAGTAAGAAATAAAAGAAAAGAAATGATTGTGATTTCTCTCCTTCTTGCTTGGTTAGATTTCATTAAGAGAAAAGAAAAGAAATTATTTTATGTTATATTACCAAAATAACCTTTTTATATTTTCAATCATTTTATTTCTTTTATTTTTATAGGGGTAAAATTGGTATTATGAAAATATAAATATTTGTGGGTTTCTTTTCTCTCCCAATCTCTCCACTTTTGGGAAGATTGAAAATAAGGGTTATGAGAGAAATGAGTTTCTCTCCATTTCTTTCTATTTCTCTCCATTTCCCTCTACTTAAGATAACCAAACAAGGAAGAGAAATACATTTCTCTCTATTTCTTTTCTTTTCTCTCCAAATCTCTCAATCCAAACACAGTGTAAGTGATGCTGCAAAAATGTATTAAATTTAAGATTCAACCAAGGACAGTACGATGCATGTCATTTTTTTTTTCCCTCAATTGACTTGAAAAACATGGCCTAGTAGCTAGATAAGATAAGGGATTGACGTGGCTAATGGGTTTTTATTAGGGTCCAAACGGTCCCTTAAATAATTTTCTATATGATACAAAAAGGTCTATGCCAACCTACCTACAGTTGAGTTGGTAATGCTAGATTTTAGTATATAAACCCTAGCCATGCATTGCCTTCATGAAAACTCAAACAAACCTTCTTTAGCCTTGCTAAAGTGACATCAATAACCATGAAGGTGAGAAAAGAGAGCTCAAGGGTTGTTAAGCCAACTTATGAAGGCACACCACCCCCAAACACAACCTATGTCCCCTTAAGTGTCTTCGACAAGGTCACCTACAATACCCATATGGCAGTTATCTATGCCTATTGTCCGCCAACCCCACCAAATGTAGCCTTGGAGTTAGGGCTTCAAAAGGCACTATCGGTATTCAGAGAGTGGGCTGGAAGGTTGGGAAAGAATGACAAAGGCGATCATGTCATTTTTCTCAACGATGAAGGCGTGAGGTTTGTTGAGGCATCGGTTGATAGCACTCTTGATCAAGCTATGCCATTTAAGCCTTCAGCGTCTTTACTTAGTCTTCACCCTAGTTTGAAGGGTGTAGCAGAGTTGGTGCAAGTTCAGCTCACGAGGTTCACTTGTGGCTCAATGGTGGTCGGTTTCACAGCTCATCACCTTGTGGCCGATGGCCATTCCACAAGCAATTTCTTGGTTGCGTGGGGCCAAGCTTGTCGTGGACTTGCAATTAGTCCAATTCCCTTGCATGATCGTGCCATTTTCCTCCCTCGAGACCCTCCTATTTTTGAGTTTGAGCACGAGGGTGTTGAGTTTATGAGTGAGACACTCAAGAAAGAATATCCTATTGTTGATGATATCAACGATATTCTGGTGCACAAAGTTCATTTTACATTGGAGTTTCTTGGCAAGCTTAAGGCCAAGGCTTCCTCAATGAATGGTGGCAACAAGCCTTATAGCACATTTGAGAGCTTAGTTGCTCATCTATGGAGAGCCATAACCAAAGCTCGTTCACTCAACAGCTTTGAGACCACCCAAGTGAGAATCTCAGTTAATGGCCGCATTCGATTGAACCCTGGAGTACCCAATGAGTACTTTGGGAATTTGGTGCTTTGGGCTTTCCCAAGTGCAAAGGTGAAGGACCTTCTACGAGAGCCATTGCCCTACGCGGCCAAGATCATTGATGATGCAATCACAAAGGTGAACAACAACTACTTCAAATCATTTATTGACTTTGCAAAATATAAGGTGGAAACAGAAAACCTCATTCCCACTGCAGACATGAACAAGTCTGCTTTGTGTCCGAACTTGGAGGTTGATAGCTGGCTACGGTTTCCCTTCTATGACCTAGATTTTGGAGGAGGATGCCCTTGTATTTTCATGCCATCTTACTTCCCAACAGAGGGAATGATGTTTCTCGTACCGTCCTTCATTGGTGATGGAAGCATAGATGCCTTCATACCTCTATTCCAGGACAACTTGGCTTCCTTCAAACAAATTTGCTACTCCTTGGACTAAGATCTATCAGAACTATAGCTATATATATATATATCCTTTGTGGCATAATGTTATCCCTCCCTTTCAAATCCTATGCAAGATCCTTCATGAATTTTGTTATGCAAAATCTATTGTTTTTTTTTTTTAAAACCTATTTTGGTAAAGCATCCATATCTTCCTTGTAATAACTCTCCAAATGATAGTAGAGCATTTTAATATGCACTAAATACTGATAGCAATTCAATAAAGTTGTGATTTGTTGCAAAAATCCTCTGCCTAAGGAAGTCACATTATATGCTTGAAGAGAATATATTCTTTAGAGTTGCTACTATATGAAACACTAGTTGACGGGTGATTGTGTGTATTCGAAAATTACTCTGTAGGGTAGGCTCAATGTGACACTACCTTAGAAAATTTCCTCGTTAAATAAAAAAAAGAAATGGGGTGAGAATTGGTTAATGAAAGTTATATGACCATTTTTACTTTGGACTGTAAAACAATAACCAAAATAAAACCAAGGACATTTTTCAGGTAATGTTGAATAACTCAAGGTCATTTTTCAGTCGAGGTGGTTAACCATTTGTGCCCCAAAAGACCAACCTATTTTGCCATAAAACATTAATGGTGTGTTTGGTTGGGGGATTTAGAGAGGGATTTGGAAAGGGAAAGGGAGAAGGTGTGTGAAACTATGTGAAATATATACATATTTTATTCACATTTCACCTACCTTTTCCATTTTCCTTTCCAAATTCCTCTCCAAATCCTCCAACCAAACACAACATAAAGGAAGTTAGTAATACAGTAGCAGTATAAAAGGTTGTTTAGTTAGAAGCTAGCTAGCTAGGGAGGAACATATGCATATGCTATGGTTAATACTTGTCATAAATCTCAGTTGGTTTATACTTACCTTGAATCTTAGTTGTCAATAATGTGAGACAGTCATTTGACTTGTTGATCATATCAGTTGGAACTCTGTTCCCACCAATTTAAGGGTCAAGAACAACCTTATCCTTCATAAGATTGTAAGAGTATTTCAAGAAAATTCAAGTCCATAGTTATAGGTATATTCTATGTTATCTCTCTCTTCTTGTTCATTTGAATCATTTCTTAGTTTTTTTTTTCCCAATTGTTTTGGTGTGAAATTCATTCAATGATGGAGCCAGTTTGTGAAAGTTGGAATATAAACGAATAAATAGGTAGGTATTAACCACTCCTACATGAGAGCTTGGATTGCCAATATACTAATTTTAGGCCTAATGACAAGCTAAGAAAGTTTGAATTTTATCATTGAAATATGAATGAAACAATTTTGTTTAATTGAGTATGATTTTAGGTGGCCTAGGACTGACGAAGTTTTCTAGAATTTTTTTTTTTTTTTAAAAAATGATTCATCATATCATCAGCTTTGCCATGAGATGGGAATGGAAGTCTTATCCTCTGTATAATTGAAGAATTAGATTTAACTTAATTAATATGTTATGGGTTTGAAATGCACTTGTTAAATATCGCTAAAATTGAGTTTAGGTAGTATGAGATTTTATGTCCCGAAATTCATACATTCATTTGTTCTAATATATTCCAAATTATTAAATCATATCTTGAAATTCACACGTCTCAAAATTTTCATATAATTCAATAATTAAACATACATTAAGAAAAAAAACAAAAAATAATTAGTTGACTAGGCTTTCATATCACATATGTTTTCTATTTTCTTTGTCTATACTTTCCATGATTTAGTAATAAGAAAGAAATCATCTCAGCAAACTATTGTCGTGACCAACATTTTTTTTTTTTTTTTTTTTTTTGAGCGGTGTCATGACCAACAATTGCAAGACATGATAGGTTTGTAAGTCGATCTTTAAAGTATCTGTTCATATAAGAATAAAATATGATAGACCAGTAATACTACTTGCATAAAAACCGAACGTAGAAAATGGTTGTATGATTCAAATTTATTTTAAAAGTAAGTTCCACTATACTTGCAATAAATTTTAACCACAAATTAAGCTCAAGACACATTTTTTTTTTTGTTTGATTTTTTATTTAGGGTAAATTATTAATAAGTCTTAATAGTTGGACTTAATTTCTATCAAGTTCTATTGAAAATAAGTCATAGTAAAATTATAACTAAAAATAATTTTTTATGATGATTTTTTTGTATGTCATTAAAAATTAACAATTAGTGACTTTTTTATCACGGTTTATATAAATTGTCGCTAAAATTTACAATTAGTAACAGTTTTCTGTGACTAATTTTTCAAATTATCACTGAAAGTTAAAAATTAGTGATTTTTTTGTGACAGTTTTTTGAAATTGTCACTAAAACTTATAATTAATGACTTTTTTGTGATAAAATTTTCAAACTATCACTAATAATTAACAATCAGTGTCATTTTTTATTAATATTTGATAAAAAAATTTATTAATTTTCACAAGACCTATTAAATAATAAGTATACTTGTTAGAACTTACATGTAAGTCCCTTTTATTTATGTAGCATTACTGTAGATGGAACCAAGATAACAGAAGCAAAAGCCCATGTGTCCTCTTTATGGGCCTCTCCAGGGACCTTGCAATCTACTCAGGCCCAAATAAAGAAATTTAGTTTTCATTCAAGGTAGAGAAAGTTTTCCCCTTTCAACATACACTTCTACAGAAATAGACCCCAATTAACTCATGGCCCACTATACAACTTAGATCTAACCCAACTAACCAGCAAAATATTTGGTCCTGTCCAATTGGTCTCTCTCTTCTCAGTCAACCAGAGCCCTCACTTCATTGCTTTCTCCTTCAACCCAAAACAAATAATTTTAAAAAAAAAAAATAATAATCTAAGAGTTCGTTTAAAACTTGATTTTTTTAGTATATTTTTAGCTTTTTATTTTAAAAAAATGTGTAAAAAGTTAGAGAGAATGTCAACTTTTTATAGTATTTTTTGATTTTTTTAATTATTTTAGTCAATTACTAAACATAGCAATTAAGAGATCTTGGAGCAAAGCCAATGGTGATTTCAATGTTGGACAACCTTAACAAATGGTAAAACATATCAACCTTTTCTCGTGAATTCATCCTAACAGAAGTCATTGGGAGTTCTGATACCAACTTGAGATACTAAAATCTCATGTTAACGTTTACAACATCCTAAACATCTCACTAATAAATAAATTAAAATTAAATGAACCTTTTTATTTAAATACAATTATATGACATAAAAGTATATACCTTTGATACAAGTTTATGATGTATGAGATAGATTTGTCGAAAAGTGATGTTTCCAATGACAAACAGATGAGTAACGCGTAAGAACTTATCTTATCAAGACTAATATCACGAATTAAATGTAACAATGTGAAATGTAAGTATGATATGTATGAAGTGCAAATTCATTATCTTTGTTAAAACTAATAAAATACAAGTCCGATGTGTATAAGGTGCAAATCCAAACTATGCATTTTGCAACAAACCATTTCCCACCACTTCCACACATACCATCAACTCTCATCTACCATTTTCTCACCTATTTTCTTTACTCCGCCCCTCTTTTACTTTTGACACTCCCCTACGTAGTCACCTCACCCCTCCACCCATCTCCAGTATGCTGAACCATCTCTATCCAACCCGTTGAACCAAGTCCAAGTGGCCAAATCACCTTCACCACTCAAGTGATTATTTGATAATCTCGAATTATTATTTCACACCACTTATTACTTGATATATATGTTATATTTCAAAATCTTATTAGACATATGAATTCATCATAAAATTCATACATTCATTTGTTCTAATATATTCCAAATTATTAAATCATGTCTTAAGATTTACGTGTCTCAAAATTTTCATATAATTCAATAATTAAACATACATTAAGAAGAAGAACATAAAATACTTGGTAGACTAGGCATTCATATCACATATGTTTTCTATTTTCTTTGTCTATACTTTCCATAATTTAGTAATAAAAAAGAAATCATCTCAGCAAACTATTGTTATGACCAACAAATTTTTTTTTGTTTTTAGCAGTGTCATGACCAACAATTGCAAGACATGATAGGTTCGTAAGTCGATTTTTAAAGTATCTCCTCATATAAGAATAGAATATGATAGACCAGTAATACTACTCACATAAAAACCGAACGTAGAAAATGGTTGTGTGATTCAAATTTATTTTTAAAAGTAAGTTCCACTATACTTGCAATAAATTTTAACCACAAATTAAGTTCTAGACACGTTTTTTTTTTCTTTGATTTTTTATTTAGGGTAAATTACTAATAAGTCCTAATAGTTGGACTTAATTCCTATCAAGTTCTATTGAAAATAAGTCCTAGTAAAATTGTAACTAAAAATAATTTTTTATAATGATTTTTTTGTATGTCATTAAAAATTGACAATGTTAGACTTATTTATTTTGATGATTTATTTAATTATGTTTTAATTTATTTGAAAGAGAAAAATAGAATCCAAAATTTATTTTGATAATTTATTTAATTATATTTTAATCAAAATTTATTTTAATGATTTATTTGAAAGAGAAAAATAGAATCAAAATTTATTTTGATGATTCATTTAATTATGTTTTAATTTATTTGAAAGAGAAAAATAGAATTCAAAATTTATTTTGATGATTTATTTAATTATATTTTAATCAAAATTTATTTTGATGATTTATTTGAAAAAGAAAAATAGAATCAAAATTTATTTTGATGATTTATTTGAAAAAAAAATAGAATCAAAATTTATTTTGTCCCATTATTTCTCACCTAAACCGTTATCCTAATTGTTGTTAAAATGTATTTAATATTTGATTAAATCAAGAGTTCAAACAGTCCAAAATAAATGTTCAAACAGTCTAACACAGCAGCAGGCCAAAAGATTCAAGTGGAATATATTCAAATTAGTAATTATGGAAGTACAACGGCTATAAACGGCTATAAAGGTTCAAGAGGCAAAAAAGTTCAAAAGGTTTAAGTAGAAGATATTCAAATTTGTAATGATAGAGTGAAAGATATTCAAATTGATAATGATGGAAGTATAACGGTTATAAACGGCTATAAATTCAAATGACTAGAATGACTATAAATTCAAATGAATACAACGGTTATAATTTTCATTATATATATCAAAGCCTCTAATGTAAACAAGTTACAAAAAATCTGAAAATATTCTTTGATCTATAATCACTCACATTTTTTCTTAGAAATTATACACTGAGCCTTATAGCTTTAAGCCCATCTTTCCTATGTGAGATTTACAGAAAAATCAAAACTTCATTTTATATATCTATCTTTGAGAGATATTTATTGTAAACTTTCTTTGAAAGCAAAAATACAATTTCATCTTGTAAAAGTATTGCAAACACTGTGTTCTTGAAATCTTGAGAGTGATTGTGAATCACTTAAGATTTGCAAGGGTTTGGGCTTGTGAAGTCTGTGTAAAATCCGTAGAGGAATGCTTCATTTGTAAAAAGGTTGCTAGCACCCTTGTGAAGCTAGAAGATAGTGAAAAATCTCAAGTGAAGCTTGAGGAGTGGACATAAGCCGAGTTGAAACCGAACCACTACAAATTTGTTTGTCTCTCTCTCCCTTATCTCTTTATTTTATTTTAAATTGACATAGTTATATTTCACATTTTTACTGTGCTAAAATCATTAACTGACATAGTTGTTAAGACACTTGTTTTAATTATTTTTATTTCATTAATTATATTTATCTACTGTTCTAGTTGTAATTTTTATTCGGATATTATTAATTTTTAATTATAAAAACCTAATTCACCCCCCTCTTAAGTTGTCTTTTGGGTAACAGACAATTAGTGACTTTTTTATCACGGTTTTTATAAATTGTCGCTAAAATTTACTATCAGTAACAGTTTTCTATAGCGAATTTTTCAAACTATCGCTGAAAGTTAAAAATTAGTGATATTTTTGTGACCATTTTTTGAAATTGTCGCTAAAACTTATAATTAGTGACACTTTTGTGATAAAATTTTCAAACTATCACTGATAATTAACAATTAGTGTCGTTTTTTTATTAATATTTGATAAAAAAATATCAGTAATTTTTACAAGACCTATTAAATAATAAGTATACTTGTTAGAACTTCCATGTACTGTAGATAGAACCAAGAAAACAGAAGCAAAAGCCCATGTGTCCTCTTTATGGGCCTCTCCAGGGACCTTGCAATCTACTCAGGCCCAAATAAAGAAATTTAGTTTTCATTCAAGGTAGAGAAAGTTTTCCCTTTTCAACATACACTTCTACAGAAATAGACCCCAATTAACTCATGGCCCACTATACAACTTAGATCTAACCCAACTACCCAGCAAATATTTGGTCCTGTCCAATTGGTCTCTCTCTTTTCTCAGTCAACCAGAGCCCTCACTTCATTGCTTTCTCCTTCAACCCAAAACAAATAATTTTTTATTTAAAAAAAAAAAAATCTAAGATTTCGTTTAAAAATTGATTTTTTTAGTATATTTTTAGCTTTTTATTTAAAAAAAATATGTAAAAAATTAGAGAAAATGTCGACTTTTTATAGTACTTTTTGATTTTTTTAATTATTTTAGTCAATTACTAAATATAGCAATTAAGAGATCTTGAAGCGAATTCAATGGTGATTTCAATGTTGGACAACCTTAACAAATGGTAAAACATGTCAACCTTTTCTTGTGAATTCATCCTAAAAGAAGTCATTGGGAGTTCTGATATCAACTTGGGGACCGTTTGTTTTCAGAGGTATAATGGAATGAATTAATAGTGGGGGGATTAAGTAAAATTGTATTTATTTTGATGATAGTTGTTAGTATAAGAATTGTTAAATTATTTTTATATAAAATAATAAAACAAATAAAAAAATATAAAAAATTAAACATTAATATTTTAAAAAAATTCCCAATATATAAAAAATAAAAAAAAATAAAAAAATTTATAATTCCCTCGCTATCTTTCTAATACCACCTCCATCACCTCCATCCCAATTTCCCTTCCAACCTCCATCTATATCCCCTCCTCCATCATAATCCCTTTCCCAACTCTACAAACAAACATAACACTAAATAACTCCACCTCTATCTTAATCCCCTCTCATCCATTACACCTCAAAACAAACGGGGACTTAAGATACTAAAATCTCATGTTAACGTGAAAAGAGAGGAAAAAACTTGATAGACCCCAACCATTTAAATGTAATTACAACATCCTAAACATCTCACTAATAAATAAATAAAAATTAAATGAACCTTTTTATTTAAATACAATTATATGACATAAAAGTATATACCTTTGATACAAATTTATGATGTATGAGACAGATTTATCGAGAAGTGGTGTTTCCAATAACAAAAGGATGAGTAATGCGTAAGAAATTATCTTATCAAGACTAATATCATGAATAAAATGTAACAATGTGAAATGTAAGTCTGATGTGTATGAAGTGCAAATTCATTATCATTGTTAAAACTAATAAAATACAAATCCGATGTGTATAAAGTGCAAATCCAAACTATGCATTTTGCAACGAACCATTTCACACCACTTCCACACATACCATCAACTCTCATCTACCATTTTCTCACCTATTTTCTTTATTCCCGCCCCTCTTTTACTTACTTTTGACACTCCCCTACGTAGTCACCTCACCCCTCCACCCATCTCCAATATGCTGAACCATATCTATCCAACTCGTTGAACCAAGTCCAAGTGGCCAAATCACCTTCACCACTCAAGTGATTATTTGATAATCTCAAATTATTATTTCACACCACTTATTACTTGATATATATGTTATATTTCAAAATCTTATTAGATCTATGGAGTCATCATAAATTTCATTTCGATAATCCAAATTATTTATTTTTATTGAATACTGTGTCTTTTAGCGATATAAAAAATTAAATTAACTCGTTAATCGTAACTTATTCAATTTATTACATTTATCATAAAAAAAATTAACAATAATTATTTTGTTTTAAATAAATTATTTATTTTTTAATCACAAAACACAATAAATTATGAGTGGTACCCTATGAATTATTTTAGACTCTCCATTTCTTTGGACCCCCACTTATAAATTTTGAAACTCCTAAAATTTATTTTCTCCCCACAAATAATACCGAAATTATCCTTAAACATTTCACTCATTGAATGTGCACCCCTCATATGTCCACACCCCCCTCCCCTCCCCCCCAAAAAAAAAAACCTCCCTTTCAAAAAACCTTATCAAAAATCTCATCATTTTCAAAACACACGAAGAATAAGAAGAAAAAAAATATTGTCTATATTCATATAAGTTACAACATGGTATTGCCTTTTGACTAATTACTACAGAGAGAGAGAGAGAGATCTTTTTTTTTTTTTTTTTTTAATCTTGTTTGGGCCATCTGATATGCAGACTTGTTAATCAATTGCTCCTGTTTAACATGGCATAGCCTTTTGATGTGCTTCCATTTCTACCATAACATATCCTCCCTTGTCTCTATCTCTATCTTGGGACTGTGGCGGTGTGGGCATATATGTGTGTGTGTGTGTTGTGAGAATTGAGGGAGAGCCACAAACAAAACAGAATTGTT